>NDFZ01005449.1:81005-131386 GCA_002192655.3 Mamestra configurata
TTTTTTTTTTTTTTTTTTTCTTAATTTATTTTTATAATCAGAAATATGCAGGTTTGATTTTATGGTTCTCATGGAAAAAAAATTGTTGATCTAAATCAAATAAATGTTACGTACTTATTTACTTCCAATTTTATTGCACTATTTTATTAGGTCTCGGACCTATAAAATTGCATTTCAAGTTTAGTAAATGGGCCATTTTGAACTTCAATTTTACTTAGAACTGTAAATAAATTATTTGTTCTTCTTTAGTCTGTTTTTTCGATAATATTACCAATTTAAATTGCCAATATTTATTTATTCCAAGAAGTGATGCTTCCAAGAAGTGCCAGACACAACAATTATCAGAATATACTGAGCCTTATTTTTCGATCCGTTGAAAATCCTGCTGATTCTGAACTTTCCGATATGGTTTCTAAGATATGAAATCAGAATGCCAATTCGACTAATTTTCAAGCAACGTTCACATTCGCATGTCAGTCACAATTTGTCAAAAATGTATTGACTTTAAGAAGTCTTAAAGTCAATACATTTGGCATATTGCGACTGAGATGCGAATGTGAACGTTGCTCAAAAGTTTATAGAACTACAACCTCAGAGTTTCAAACTAAAAAGTCTACACGGCTCTTCTATACTACCTATTTTCAGGTATTATTGGTTGAAATTTAAAAAATATTAATGTTATTCCTGTTACTGATTAAAAACAAAGCACAACCTGTCATGGAACCAGCTTAAGATAAAGGAGGTTCTCTAATAGGATTTATAATAATAATTTCCGATATCCTAGGAGCAGTCTAGAGTTAAAAGCTTTGTGAATGAACAACTCTTAAATTTATAATAAACCTATCAGATGCACAAGGAGCGGCCATTAGAGATATGCTGTACTAGTAATATTCACTATAGGACGCTTTGCAAATAGAATATTCCTTTAGAGATTGAGGATGGGATTTACTATGCTGGGTTTTACTTCACGGTTTTGTAACAAGGTTTTTGATAAGGTATTTGTGCTGTGTGAGGCACATTGATTACTTTTTAATTGACTAAATAAGAAGGTCTCAAAAATAATAAATAGACGTAACGGGAAGTAGCGAGAAATCCCCAACCAAGTACTAATACGTATACATATATTTCGTAACTTACTACCGGGTTACCTCCAAGTCTGTAACGCAGTTTATTAGTATAATGTATATAAAATACTAGCTTTTGCCCACGACTTCGTCCTCATGGAATTGTAACTTTGCGCAGCCATTTTTATTTTTAAGATATTGATTTTTCAAAAACGCTTGAACATAAATATGTTTTATCTTCGATACTGACGGACTTCCATACAAACTTCCACCCTCCTTTTCGCTCCCTTAAATTTCTGGGATAAAAACTATCGTATGTGTTTTCCCGAGACTGAAACTATCTCTACACCAAATTTCATTTAAATCGGTTCAGCGGTTTAAGCGTGAAGAGGTAACAGACAGACAGACACACTTTTGCATTTGTAATATTAGTATGGATAGTTTATATTTTGTATTATTATCTCTTAACAGATGCTGAGACGGGATCAGTCGGGCTGGAAGGTTCTGAAGAAGCGACCACGTACCGAAAAGTACAGGGACGGTAGATCTGGTGCCGAAGATGACCTGGTTGAGGCTGTAGGGATGAGCTGGATGCGAGAAGCAAACTGGTCGATGTGGCGACATCAGGGAGTCATATATCAGTGAACGTCTGAAACTCTGTAGGATGGTGAAGTCTGTAGGATGGTGTAAACCCAGGCGAAGAAAAAATACAGCGTAGGTATGGATACTAAAACTATGGTGGTTATTTTTTATTTTTTATTTAATATGGGTTTGCTCTTGACTTGAGTCTAGGTCATAGATGACGGAGACAAAGTCGACGATGGAGCGAGCTTACCCAGAAGAAGCCTGTTCACTCTAATTTTGAAGAGATTAGGGTTGTATGCGTTCGAGAACACAGACGCGGGCAGAGAGTTCCACTCCTTTGCTGTGCGCATTATAAAAGACGTTTGGCAACGTTTAGTGCGAATTGGTGGAATAGCAACAAGGTAGGGATGGTAACTTGCGGTGCCCCTAGATGTACGTACATTAACTTGACTTAATGATAATCCGATGGTAATTACCGAAGTCCAATTCTAATCCAAAATAACCGATAGTTTGTCACTGAAAGCAGTCTCCAATTATCCGTGAAGGCATAATCGCTCTAATTTGCTACAGTAACGAAAGAAATTATTCGGCAAAAGTAATGTAACAACGTATTAGTTTAACTACACGAACGATTAAGTTTCCCAAGTGGTCGTTTACGGCGAATTATTGTAAATTGTTAACGAACTAATGTCTGCCCTGTAGTGTTATTGCTTTAGCGTTTTCTTACGTAATTGGATTTTTTTTATTTAAAGCAATCAAGATGATAGTTTTATTAGATAAGTTTTTACGTAAATTCCTGCTACTAGTATCTACAAAATTGTGTTGATGTTTTTGAATTATGTATCTATTACGCCCAAATACTGGTAATGCTCATTGAGCGAAAACGTAAAACGCGTTGTGAGCTGTTTTTTCGCTCAATGAGCGTTTTCGGTCTTTGAGCGTAACATATATACGCAATCGTAGCACAGGTGTAGCACTGTAGCAAATTGTGGCGAAGACTAGAGCACGTCTAGAATGGAATTTTTTGTGTTTTTTTCTACCTTTTTATAAAATGCGCGAGTAGATTTGTACTTTAAATAGAAAATATATAAACTACCATGCGGCTACGCTACCGTTACTACACTATGCATTTTCACTTTAAATTTCGGGACAAAATTAGCCTATGGCACCGAGTAATAAGATAGCTTTCTGTCAGAGAACATTTTTTTTTACACAATTTACCTCCTTTTGAAGTGGAAGGAGCTCGTGGCTAAATAATAACGATAACGGTCGATCTTCAAGGTTAAGCAACGCTTTCCGAGGTTGGTCTGTGGATGGGTGACCATCTTAACATACCGAGACTCCTCCGTGCCTCGGATAGCACGTCCCGGCTATCATTTGTAGATCTTTGGCAGTCGTTACGGATAGTCAGAAGCCAGAAAATCTGACACCAGTCTTACCAATGAGGACCGTGTTACACAGTTAATGGGTTGTGGAGGTCTGGTAGGCAGCCGCTCCTCGTAAAATACTGGTATTCAGCTGAATCCGGTTTGACTGGAAGCCGATCCCAATATAATTGGGAAAAGGCTAGGCAGGCAGACCTCTTTTTGAAATAAGTTTTTGATGATGAAATGCAATTTTTATTCGTGCAACTCAGTTACATTACCAATACAAACAAAATAATTCAATCAAGTTTTCCCAAAACGTCAAAACACAGACTGCCGGTGCTATAAAAACAAATGGTATTTCCACAATTATATTTCATGCATTGTAAAATGCTAAAATATTTATTTAGACTGCAAAAAATGGCAGCGAATGTCTGAAATCAATGGCTGATTTTAAATCCCGGTTAGTTTTTGTCTGGCAGTTTGTTTAATAAAGCTGACGCTAAAACCATTGGTCTCCTTTTGCCTTTAATCTGCTTTCCTCTTGTTATTTTACCACAGTTGAGTTAAGTAGTGTTCGGGAATACTGTTGAGATCCTCTTTTATCAGTACCTCTTTAGAGGTTTAGGAACCTAATGGCACATTATATATATTGAAGATACTATCTTAAATTTTATACGATTGACAGAAAAGGTAACTGGCAGGCGATAGATAGCCGACGGGAGCGAGTGTTTTTTTATACTAATGAAAAAAAGTAATTTGATAAGATATATCTTTTATTTATACCAAAGCCTACTTATTCAATAGTAATTTGTCCTCATTTGTTTTAATACCTGAATCTTGCGACAGCCGATCCTTATCCGGGATAAGTACCACAAAACTGTGTAATTTTATCATTAGGCGCAGTGGTTGAGCGATTGATCGCTGCGCTGCGTGTCGCGGGTTCGATTCCCGTACGGAAGAAATATGTGTATGACATGCAGATAGTTGTCCCAGGTCTCGCTGTTTGTTTATGTGACTTTGTATGTTTGTAAACGCACCCACGATACAGGAGCAATCCTAGTGTAGGGCAACGTTTTAAAAAAATAGATTGTTTCATCATATATATTTATTGTCCCTTAAAACCTACATAATTAAGTTTTATTTAAAGAAAAATCTTTAATCTTTACCTATACCTATATAAGCTAAAATAATCACTATCCCTTCCATTCGGAAAAAATCGCAGAGACACCTTAACCGCAAAATCGGTTCATAAATTTATTCAGGCAGAAGGAAATATTTCCATCAATAATTCCGTAAGACAGAAAATTATTCTAATTAGGTACGGCATGCTCACCTTTTGCCACTGGAGAAAAACGTACAAAAGGTCAACTCAAAGCTGTACGAGCGAAAATAGAAGCACGAATACACGCATAGGTAATTCGTTTGAGATCAATATGCGATCCCAAACTGATTCAAGCAAATGTCAGTGTCGCGAATGCGCTTGTACGCGTTGCACAGTCAAAAGCGGAATAATTTGCTATGTATTTTATTTGACAAACATAATATAACTATATACTTACTATCTTAAAACTATTTACATCTACTAAACCTAAGTATGTACATATACAAAAACAAAGTGCACTCAGGCGTCAAAGTATTCCTCCGCGTCGCTGTCATCCGGAAACGTGCCCAGAAGACTGGCAGCATTGCCACGTTGAATGGCAATGCTAATTCTTTGAGCAAAGAACGAGCCAGCCCTCTGGTCACGCAAAATGTCGATCAGTCGGCGAGATATGTCCTTGAAAAGAAGACGCGCACTCGGACCCCATGATCCAAGCGTTTCGACCCCAAACGGCTCAAAACTGTAATTCCCAATAAGGTTACAATATTTGCGCCGCTTGAGGGCCTCGGCAGCCGCAGCGGCAGCGCCGGCACAGCCTGCCGTACTTGGAACATGCGATGGCGCAAGAGTGTCGACACACGTTGCGTCCCACACCAGAGGCCTACCCACCTTCCACGGCACCAACGTCATACCATCTGGTCTTTTCCCATCGTCCCGTACCAAGCCGCTAGGTTCTAATACCGCAGGTACGCCGGCGGTGACAAAAGCCCGACGAATAATATCGTTGATGCTGGCATGGCGTGCTATGCGGCCTGCGCTCTTGCAGCAGGAAAGACCATGGTGCCCGAGGCTGTCGACAGCTACTCCACAGTGACACCGATGCGGAGCAACACAATGTGCGCCTAAGCGCAAACAGATAGCGAGCCGAAATGATGCGTCATCCATCATAGTGCCTATGGTGAAAGACGGAAGTGCTTGTAGCCACAAACCCGACTCCCATTCTCCCACAGCCAGCAGACGTGCACGCTCAGCAGTATTCGATGACGTATGAAACAAGTTATTCCGTGAAATACTGCAGAGCGGCACATCCCATCGTCTCTGGGAGGACAGGTTGTCGGGTAAATCCGTGTTGGGACAAGCCATTTTCCAAGCGCTCAACGCATCGGTTAAACACGGTACCTCAAAAACAACCAGTGAGGATGATAAAATTTTCCTGGTTAATGTTTCAGTACTGTGGACCGAAGAGAGGAAGGCCGGTAGACTAATACTCGAAATTTTGCGGACGCCGAGGCCACCCATGCGAACGGGAAGTGTGGCTTGCTGCCATGCTCGGTCGTCCAAAGCCACATTAAGGATTGATGAAAGTGTGTTTCTGATAATTTGGTCTACTTTTTCCAAAAGATGTGAATGTTTCCATAGATGGGAGGAGCGAAGGCTATATGTGAATTTTGGTCCAAAACAACAGTACCGAATAAGTGTGAAGGCCGAATGCATGTTAATTTTGAAAAGTCTTTCCGAGACATCATTAAAATTTTGTATTTTCTGGTCAATGAAAGATGGAAAGGATTCATCAAAAATTGGAGAGCCCAGGAGGTGAAGAGAATTTCTATCAGTAATTTTGATGTTCGGAGCTATAGTGTTAAATTTTGCTAATGTAGTCTGCCTGTCAGTCGTTTGAGGGAGGTAAATTTCGCATTTCGAAAGGTTGAGTTCTAGCCCGATTGAACTAAATTTATCCATCAAAAAAGTTAAATCTTTAAGGACTGTGTCTACATCACCTCCTAGGGTTCCGTCATCCAAATACCAAACATTGAATTTAGAATTTAGTTGTCGAATAATAGGATTAATTGCCAAACTGAAAATGACTGGCCCAAGAGGGTCTCCTTGCTGACAACCGACTGCTGACTCCAAAAGGTTTTCTTTATTTAAAATTTTCTATGATTCTAAGAAATTTTTTAAAATATTTTGTAGGGTGCTAAAAATATTCCTAATATGGTGCTTAAAACCTTCAGGTAACCACACCACAAAATTATTAAAAATGCTCAAAAAAGACTGAATTTTTGAAGTGGAAACTTCTTTAAGCATGGAACTCACGTCATCGTTACCGGACGCTTTAGCTTTCGCTTATTTTTCACTTCTATCGGCAGTCCCCAAAGACTGCCCCGCATGTTTTTTTTACATAAATTATTATGATCACGTATGTCACTCACTATGATGATTTGAATTTGTAACACTACGTGAACTCCTGAATCACTTGGCTTCTGTCAATGCTGACTGTATGAAAATGCGAGCGCGTTTTAGTTCGTTGTACGGAGTCGATCTTCTGTACCTACACCAATATGTTGTGTGCCTTTTGCGAAGCCAAGGTACAGGTCAGTTAACGGAATAATTTCGTCTGTTCTCTTATTGTTATGGCGTCTGGCATTTTTATTACGGACTGATATTTAACTTTGCTTGCTAGTTCGTTATTAATTAGATAATGAGCAGAGTCAAGGTTCAATATTTATTTTAATAAATGTAGCGTTGATTGGTTAAGAATACAGGCTGAGAAATACATATTTAATAATATTTTTTTTATATTACATGGAAGGTGAGCCGTGTATTATGAGGAATTGAAAAAATACTTAGGAATTATCTTTTGATTTGGGATACCGTGGATGTAATAAGCTAATAAAGGAGTTGAGACGTCAATCTATCATTCAATCCATTATTTAATCCATACAAACCGTTACTATAGTGAAATACTATATTATTCATAATCAAAAAGATACGCTTTCCGTTTCCCCACTCAAATTCTAACAAAACTGTCACCCTAACCCCTTGAGCTAACCCTAGGTGTACCCGAACCGGCGATAGGAGGCTCCATCTGTCACGTCGAGCAATAACTACCGGAGATACACCCCGTACTCGGCATTCATCAAGATGACTGACATCAGATTAGATAGCTCCATATTCGTTACCCGGCAAGGGAATAAACTTGTCTGAGTCCACCGCTCCAAATGGAGATTTAGATGGGAATTATTTAAGATGTACCTACCATGAGTTACTTTGATCGCTGAAGGGAGAGTACATATATTAAAATGATTGAATCCGAATTTAAAAAAAAACATGCTATTATAACTTTTTCTGCTATTCAAGAGCCAATATTAATGGATGTCTGGATCGCTGGATTGAGGAGATATGGTAGGTTTATATTTTTAAAGGTAAAGAGCTATGTCCGATTTTATTTTGTTACGAAGATTTATTCGATGTTTATAATGATTAATTGGTATATTAAAATGATGGATTATAAAATAAATTAATTGCAAAATATTTATCACAATCAATCGATAGATTTTGGCGTCAAACATTTTTCATGATAATAATAACCTATGTATTTATCTTTTAATCTAAAACATTTTCAAGCTACCGTAGAATCCAATAAAGAGATTAAAACATGTTCGCAAAAGTTACTCTCCTTGCAGTATTTCAGTTAAGGATATGAGTACCTATCTCGAATTGCAAACTTAATTTTCATAACTTTGTATCTACAAAACTTCGTAGTCTCATATTTTATCGTATTATCGTCTAGGCATGTTATGTTATACTCGTAGTACTAAAGGATATTAAGAGTAGAACCTTATTCGATACAAGTGATGCGCCTGGCTTTTCTCGGGTACAAATTATATATACAAGCCTTTTCCGCTTATCGCTCTTTCTATTAGTAAAAACTATATCAAATATGTTGCCTGTTACGACAGATAGCGACCTTGTTTTATATTTAGAGATCAGAGCAGACGGTGACAAAAAACATATTTGCCTTGTAAATATTTTGTAAACCTGACTACCTCGTTTCTCCTATGATCACAAGAGCTACTGCTAAGCATGAGTTCTGGATTTCATCAAGAAAGGTGTTTTTAGGATTTTCATCTGGAATTCCTCAGTACCAGTCTGGAGACTGGATAAGTGACCAGTTGATGGCAATAGGCTCGCCCCCTGTAACATGAAAGTTAAACGCAACTGGCGAAATCATCATCTGCCTAGCCTTTTCCGAACTACTTTAGGGTCGGCTTCCAGGCAAACCGGATTCAGTTGAATACCAGTATTTTACGTAGAGTGGCTGCCTACCAGACCTCTACAACTACCTAATCTAGGTAACACAGTAGTTTTTGGCAAGACTACATTTTCTGGCTTCTGACAATCGATATGCAAATGACAGCCGGGACCAATGGCTTAACGTGCTTTCCAAGGCACGGAGGAGTTCCGGTATGTTAAGATGGTCACCCATCCACAGAACGACCTCGGCATGCGTTGCTTAACCTTGAAGATCGGCCCATCCAGCTTGTATTATTTAGCCACGAGTTCTTCTGCCTTATCCTTTGGGAAATTCAAGCGTGATGTTATGTCTTGTTGTCATTTGTATCGTAACTCGTTATTTGCCTTATCGTGTTTCGAGATGTATGTGAAAATGTGCTTCGGGACGTGCCATGAATCCTGAAGCGTTGGCTAGCTTATCGTATTACACGACGGGAACAAGGTTCTCACCGAGCCATGTGGTACCATTGGGATGTAGAATCGATACGATGTGAATCGATTCTTGTTGCCATCAAATTAGGTTGTTGATTAGTAAAAATCAGCCTACATTAAAATGGTCAACGAATATATTTCGAATTAAGAAAGAAAGAAGAAAGAAAACACGTTTATTCCGCCAGTAATGACGCACAAACACAACAATAAGAAAATAACCACTAACTAAAAACTATAGGGTTAATACCTGTTATTCATCAAACAATTCAAAATACCTTCGTTACAAACAGACAAACAGACAAACAAACACACTTTCGCATATTAAATATTACTCAGGTTAGACATGTATATTGACTTTAAGTAAAATAAAACTAACATTCTAAAAACAAGTGAAAGAGGTTCCGTAAGAGCAATTCCAAAATGTGTATTGCTCCACAAATAAGTTAACAAAGAGAATTGTAGATACAAAGTACAAGCCTGTATCATTCTCATCCATTCGGCCTGTCGAATGGATGAGAATGGTACAGGCACATTGATTTTAGGGAAAGAGAGGCCTCCAGCAGTGGGTGAAGTTGGCCCGTAGATGATGATGACAAATATTGTATATTAAGGTTTGGGACAAGATATATTTTAATTCGTAAGAATAGAACATCTACTGAGTACACCTGTACAGTCTTGAATTACGATCGCAAAAACCCAAATACAAAAGTTTTTTTACAGAAGTTTCGAAAGAACACAATCGATTAAAACATCTACTGAACAATGCTATGATCGCATCACTAGATGTTTTCAGCAAAGCTTGTTCACGTTTAACGTCGAACAGGAATGTACGCTTCTATCTGTTTACAATTTTGATCAATACATGAGATTAAATTCGCCTTTGTCTGCATTCCGTCCCGGAACTCTGCAATCACCGTTATTATGAAACTTTTAACTTGCGGACGATGCTTAGTATGCCGTTGGATCTAATAAGTTACTTTGCAAACAGTTTTTATTATTTTGTGCACGCTTTTGTTAGTATGGTAAGTTATGAGTTTTGTAAACACATTTTTTTGACGCTGTATTTGGGATAATCATGCTTGTTCCTTTTCCAAGATCTGTTACCTCGAAATGTCACCCAGTTACTGGGTTTTGGAGGTCGGATAAGCAGTAGTTCATGTTAAATACTGGTACTCAGCTGTATTCGGTTAGACTGGAAGACGGCCCCAATATCGTTGGTGTAAAGGCTAGGCAGATTGGTTGATGCTTATTTCATTTCGGTGTCAATGCGTTTATGCTGTAGCCAGGATTGTCTGCGGACAAGAGTACTAGTTTTTGTATAGCTTTCCTTTTTATTCTTAACCGACTTACAAAAAAGGAGGAGGTTCTCAATTCGGTGTTATTTTTTATGTAGGTATGTACACCGATTACTCCGAGGTTTCTGATTTATGTGACTCTTTTTTCGTGCGATGCGGTATACTTGTCATTTGGTCCCATATTTTTTTTATTTAGTTTGGCTCAGTAGTTTCTATTTTATGAGCATTTTGCTTACTTGTTGCTTATTTGAATGATGTAATTACGTCGTCCAGGTAAGTAGCAACTAAACTGATCTCGGGTAATTAGTATCACAACTAAAAAGTTAGAAAAGTTTTTTTTGTAAAAAACTATTTTACCCTTAAAATCAATATTGCTATTTGACAGTAAACATAGTTATGATTTTGAATGCATTTAAAAAGTGAAATTTTTCACTTAAGATGTTTTGTGTATAGAATTTTAGAGTTTATTTCTTTTTATACATGTACGGTGTAACTAAATGTAGATTACAAAGATTTTAAAGGTAGATTTTTTGGTGAGTCAGCGGAATGAATTGGTAGCCAAAGGCTATTGAATTCTATACATTTCTAACGAAGTATTTCCATTTAGTTTTCTTACAAGCTATTCAGATTTTTCTGACTTTCATTCCTGTGATTTTACTGATTACCATTTTTATCAAAAACCTTTAAAATGAAGCCCGGGTCGATGAATGGGTTCCAATATTTACTTGGTGAAACAAATGTATGTAGCGGTTGGATAAGTAGAGAGTGGTATATATATATATACTATACTTACTATGCGCGAGCAGTATGCTACAGTACACTACATAATGCCCAAAAAAATAATTTTGCGAATTTTCGTCCACTTTGAAAGTGACGAAAATTCGCATCGTCAGTATTTATTTATTTATTTATTCACACACCAACGACTTATTCACTAACTCATTACATTAAATATATATATTTAAACAGCGTTGCGGTGAATTCGTCACTTATAGGTGTGCACAGCACTTGTATAATCATAATAAAAAATTTAAAATGGAAATGCATGAGAATAATAAATTGAAATTTACTAAGTCAA
The DNA here is from genome assembly GCA_002192655.3 of Mamestra configurata. Taxonomy (NCBI): domain Eukaryota; kingdom Metazoa; phylum Arthropoda; class Insecta; order Lepidoptera; family Noctuidae; genus Mamestra; species Mamestra configurata. The sequence continues at coordinate 92,222 of NDFZ01005449.1, forward strand.
AATTGAATTTAAAATGTCAAGTAGCTAAATTGAACTAAAATAAAGAAAAATTAAAGATATTAAAAAAAAACATCGATTAAATTGCAATAGAAAACAATTATAAATTAAAACTACAAAAATAACAAATAAATTAGGACATAATACATTAATTACAATTAAAAGAATAAAATAGATTAAAGTATGAGTTAAAAAATTAAAAAACATTAAAATGTCAAGTAGTTAAATTAAATTAAAATACAGTATAATTCAAAGTCAGTATCGTGATTTCAACCCTGAATAATGTGGTGAGTTTTTTAGGTATTATGTATGGGCTGGCCTATCCTTACTGTATAGCTTACTGCACCCCCATGATACTTACGTATTTTCATCTGCAAAATTTAGACCTTTTTTTTTTTTTTTTAAGGATGTGAAATCATCAAATGACTTCTTCCGCTCTGGGTGGAGCGGAAGGGCGTGTCAGACTCTTACCTAAATTTAGACCTGCCAACTATATTTCTACTTTCAAACATGGAATTCTACAGCAGTATCTAAGAAATTTCACACAATGATTGCAATGAAATGGAACATTGGAAGCGGAAGATAATCCACCAGGTAAACTGTCCGTCTATAAGGACTTTCTAATTAGAACCGCAATCGTAGGAATGGTCCAGAGGAAATAGGATTTAGACAATTGCCGAACGTATTTAGTGGAGGGCCATTTCTATTAGCGTGATGAAACATTCAAACATCGGAATGTTTTTACTACTTTAAAATGGTTAAATTTGAAAATGCATTGATTACTTTAATGGCTTCAAAAGCATTCATGTTAGAAAATAAAGGCTAATGGCCATTTTCCAAAAAAAGAATTTGAAGTTAATAATTATTTGTCAAATTTAATTTCTTCTGAAAACCTGTCAATTGTCAATGCCGGGCATGAAAGTAGGCCGGCTATTAGTTTATTCTTTTAGAATAAAAAACATTTTTTTAAATGATACAACCGACTTCGGTTGTACGTTTTTGTAAAAAGAATTTCGTGGTGGTATCACCACTAAAAAGTGAAAAATAAACAACTTTATTTACAATATAACTAAATTGTCATTATTGACATAATGAGTGGTTGCAATATTTGCCTTTAAGGTGTTACTTTTTGTGCCTTCGCAGTCCCAGTTCAGACCAGCTCATAGTTAAATATCTACAAACATTATTTTAAGATTGACATAATCCTGACAATATCTCACTTTACTACATTCTAAGTTGAGAAGGTCTCTGGTTTTTCTTTGAAGTTCAAAGTCCAATGCAAAGTCAAAAAAGCTTTAATTAAGCCTAACGCAAAAAGAATCATCATGATCGGTTCATAAACATTAAAGTAATGTCTGAAAAGATAACCCAAAACTTGTACACATCTGCGTACCCCTTCACAGCGTACCGGTGTGATGTTATGTTATGAACTGGCGGAAACAATAAACAGACATGCAACTTCCGCAAAACCGGGAGATTTGCTATTATGTATTGAAGAGTTCCGTTACCTATCTCCGAAATTCTTCATCAGATCTTCACAAAGTTAAAATGGGACCAATCCGGGAAAACACTATTCGAAACATTTATCAAAATCGTTTGACAATTGGCGAAAATATAACAGAAAAAAACACAAACAAAAATAACAGAAGGTGTGAGAACCTCCTCCTTTTTTTGAAGGCGGTTAAAAAGCTGGCGTTTTCTAAGAAAATGGTACCCTGTCACACAACGCAGCACTCAATGGACGATTTATAACACAACTACAAAGTCGTAACCTTGAATTTGTTCCAATATGCATAGCCTAACCTAATTTTTCACTGAGCCTTAATAGATAAAAAACCAAAAACAAAAATGGTGTTACAATATAGTAATTCTAACCACTATACCATGCAATAAATATTTGTCCTATGAATAGGCCATTAAATCATTTAGCAGCATTAAAAGGTCGCACACAGGCACCAGGCGGTGTGGGGCGATATTGTAAAGAACCTATTATTATGTGACGGGGTGGTGCCGCCATATTATAATGGGTTCCCCACGTTTTATACTCGACGTCTATTACAGATCTATTTAAAATTAAAAAGGTATGCAAGCAGCATTTCTCTGAGTAAACGTGTTCTATTTTCTTTGTGGATTTTTGAAATAGAAATGCGCAATGCCAGTTAAGTCATAAATTTTTTGCAGTATATAAATATTTATGATTCAAAAGGTTTCAGTTATCCTATCAATAAAAGTATTAGAAACAAATATAAATCTTAGTATACCTGCTTTTAGTTGGTAATGACAATCGTGGAAGGTAGCCTAAAAATTAGAAATCTAAAAATGTTATCAAACAGTAACGAGCCTCCATTATAAATTGAGCCGTCGGTAATCGTAATAAAAAAAAATTTCGTGTTGAAAGTTCTGATTTTCTTTCTAATAATTTCAGAGTTATTATTGGAATTCGCTTAATATACCATGCGGTGCACTCCATCTGCTTTTTCTACGGTCAGAAGCAATTAGGGCCGAGGGCAAAATATTAATTTTTCCTTTTCGTGTTACGAGTTTCATGGAAATAAAGTAGATTGCTTTTTAATATCTTTCTTTTGCTGAAAACATGTTGGTAATCTGCCAACCTCGCTTCTCTGATTTCTACTGTAATCGTCTAAAAATACTTGTACAGATGTAAGCTCGCAAATGTTTCTTCCAAATGTTACCTCAGGGTCGTTTTTCGGAGATGGAAATGTTTTTACTTTCAATACAAAAGTGCTTGTGTATTGAAAACGGTGTACAAATTGTCGGGAAAGATCCCAAGGGCACATTGAAAGCGTGTTTCGCAGATACATGTTACCTGGCGTCTTACCACCGAATAAACGCTCACTTAGAGTGGTTTGTCAATACGACTTGGAAAGCTTTTACTTTGCGCTCCTAGCAAGATACTCGTACGTAAATATTTTAGCTGTTGTATGGGTAGAAGTAATAAGTATTCCAACGCGGATTTTATTCCCTCGAGGGCCAATTGGTGGACATTTAATCAAGTGCCAGCTATTGTGTGGAAGATTGCGGCTTAGTAGAAATCAATGCCACAGTTTGTAACACGACTTACTTCTTGTCGTTTTCAGTATATTTTAGTCTTCGTAGTGTTATTGATAGCTGTAATTCGAATCTGTTAGGACAAAATACCGAAAGTATTGGAAGTATTTTTATCCAACCTCAGCTTAGACCAAAATGAAGGTATACCTTTTTCTGATTGGTTTATGGTATAGAACCCTTGCGGCTGACCTGACGGCCAGCACCATCACTGTTCTGCGGAAGCCGCAGAGGGTGATGGCCGTCAGAGTCATCAGGGGATATCGCACGATCTCCTACGAGGCGGCTTGCGCACTGGCCGGATCTCCGCCGTGGGACCTGGAGGCGAAAGTGCTCGCGTCACTACACAGGCGGTGCGAGGACGCGGGGGCGCGCGGCGAGCGACTGACGCAGCGACACCTGGAGTTGCGTCGGTCGCAGCTGCGCGAGGTCCTGGTGGCGGAATGGCGGGACAGGCTTTCGAGCCCTACCGCCGGCCTCATCACCATCGAGGCCATCCGGCCAGTGCTCGACCTCTGGCTCGGGAGAAGGCACGGCTCCCTGTCGTTTCGTGCGACGCAGGTCCTCTCGGGGCATGGCTGCTTCGGGAGGTTCTTGTGTCGCATAGGCAGGGAGCCGGACGCTCGATGCCACCACTGCGTCGACTGTCGGGAGGACACGGCACGGCATACGCTTGCAGAGTGTGCAGCTTGGGAGGAGCCGCGCCGTGCCCTCATCTCTGTTGTAGGCGGTGACCTCTCGCTGCCGGCCGTAGTCCATGCTATGGTCGGCGGTGAGGAGTCCTGGGACGCGGTGGTCTCCTTCTGCGAGACAGTTATCGCGCAGAAGGAGGCTGCGGAAAGGGAGAGGGAGATCACAACCGCTCTCCCTGCCCGCAGCAGGCGCATCGGGCGTCGGAGGAGGGCATACGCTGCCCTCTTCCGGCCCCCCTAACTGGGTCCAGGGGCGGCGGACTTGGGGATGTCCGTCGCCCCCCATTCATCCGGACCCGAGGTGGCGGCGCGTGGTGTTCCCGTGCGCCCCTCTTTGACGTAGCGAGGGGAGTTTAACACCTCACTCCCCTCGCCGACCCGCGGTGGCCCGCAGAGGCGGGCCGGCACCAGCCGGGGATTGCGGAAGTCGCATACGTTCCCGCGATCCCCGGCGTAGGTGGGAGATAGAACACCGGGGTGGTTTTAGTCAGTAAGAGTCTGACAGACCCCTCCACCCGCCCCAGGGTGGAGGATTTCCATGAGGATTTCCCCCCGAGATCAAAAAAAAAAAAATGGTATAGAACCCTTCGTGCGCGGGTCCGAATCACTTGGTTGCTTTTTTTTAATTTCGGTCAGTTATATCTATCAACCACTCGGTTACAAAAAGATCAAAAAGACATCACAAAAAGACAATTTTACCTACTAAGTCGTTACCCTTATCATTTTCGATATTTCAAAGTGTGACCTCTTTTGACACAGGTGAAATAATATTTTTATTAGATGTCTATTTTCCATTGGATGTTCGATAACCTTTTAACAATTCATATTTCACTCATCGTTTATCCTTAACTGTCATAAAACCTACGAAAGTGTTGTATCGTTTTAGTGACAGTTAAGTGGGCATACGTATAAATCAATTTTTTGTTTGTTTTATAGATTTGTACAAGGACCCCTGGGCAAAAGTCTACACACAATGGGTTACTGAAGAATGTCGGGCGCCGCCAAGACCGACCCTGAAAGAGTTGGCGAGACTATCTGGAAGCGAACCGCTAGAGCAGGTTCAAAATGACATGGGAGAGAGAACCTTGGAAGGATTTAGGCATTCACTGTGAAAATATAGTCTTTCCTCAAAAGCTGTTTGGTTGCTTCTATTATATAACGTGTTTCTTTTGATATCCCATAACTGGTTACATTCTATGAATAGAAATAGGGAACTAATTTTTTGAGCTGTTGTTTAAATATTCGAGATGTTATTATGATCAGTTGGAAAACATATTGAGCAGTTATTTGATTTAATGGCGGTTAAATTAATTATTGCGACAGTAAAACATGGACAGTGATATAAAATCAATTAGTCGGTTATTTTATCATACAATTTCAATTCTAAAAATAATTGAGCAGTCCAATAACTGAATGAGCGGTAAAAATGATGGAATGAACGGTTATATAATGTTTAAACAACAGCTCAAAAAATTAGTTCCCAAAAAAATTTAAGGCAAAAATAAGATTTTTGGTTAGGTTAGGTTAGGTTAAAACTGTGACTTCCTACACACGAGCCGAGCGAGCGAAGCGAGCGGTGCCGCGGCAGCGATCGGCGAGTGCCAGACACGACTTGCATTAATAGAAAAAAATATTGTTTTTAGTAGGTTACTGCTTAGAATGAGATTTCTTACCGACAAATTCCGATTTATTACTGCCCACACGTAACCACTCGTTCAATAATTTTTACCGCCCATTTAATTATATTCCTCCTCAATTATATATTCACTGATCCATTTCATTATTTTCTATTACTCATTTTTGTTTACTTTACTGCTTAGTTTTAACTGCTGAACTAGTTATTAAACGTGCCATTTATAATTTTTAACTTACCAAAACTGCTATTTACAACTGCTTCTTTAAATCATAGAAATATAATGTAAATTTCTAAGGAACATGCGTTCCGAGACGTAGTGTGACGCAGCTAACACCATTCAAAAATTGTCACCAGTACAACAAGTCTTTAAGTACCTAAATGTCACTGATAAGTAAGGTCAGTCATACACTTATTAAGGTAAAAATACGTCGTTGTCGTTTTTCAGGTAAAGTCGCTTTAAATAGACAGTTGCAGGTTTGTCGAATTATTTTGTAGGAGAAATGAAAAAAATATGGAACTGTAAAATATTTAATATGCTATTCGATTATCTTGGGTGGTCTGATTAATACCTCAGAGTTATGGGATATCAAAAGGAACAGATTTTTTTTTTAAGGATGTGAAATCATCAAGTGACTTCTTCCGCTCTGGGTGGAGCGGAAGGGCGTGTCAGACTCTTACTGACTAAAACCCATCCATGTTCCTTCTAAAGCCCTTTGCGTTCCAGGGCCGCGGTGACTCTTTCGAACAAATTCCGCAACCCTGGCAGGCTCTGGCCCTAGCGGGCCCCGTCTTCTAAAAAGGTACACGTTGTGTAGTACTTGGTAATAACAATAAAGCAGGTACCTTACTAAAGTTATTCGTTGTATTACAAGTTAAGTAAGCCCAAGCCTTCTCTAGGTACAATATACGTATGCAAAGTAGTGTATTATAGTTTACGATAGATTCGAACTCGTTAAAAGTTTGCCTTCGACGCGATACAACAAAGTATCTCTTGGAAAGCTATGTTGATCCCGGTTTTATACGTTTTCGATTATTATGGCCGCCGTAGTGATCCCGGACTGAACGTAAACAGTGTTTCAAGTGTCCGTCATGGAACTTGAACTGGGAGTAAAATGGATTGTAGGTACCTGCAATAGTACGTAATTTTTGTGTCTGGTCTTCATACTACTGCAACGAAAATGTGTTAAATGTAGTTATATTTGAGCTTTTGGACTAATTTGACAACGAAGTTTAAGGTAAAATTAATATCAAATACTCAGGTCTGCTACTCCTTAGAGCAATTAAAAAAAAAACAGACTTCTAAGTCAACGCAATCTAAAGATAAGGCCGTTTATGGCGCATGTTTTGACGCTCGCAAAGAAATCAAAACCTATCGGGTACTTCCCGTACAAGTACAGGAAAATATTTGAAAATTGGGAATTTGTAGTTTTATCATATTAAAAAAATACTTTTTTGCGATATCAAATTTATATTTTCGGTTGAAGAATTGACCGTGACGTATGTACATTGATGTATGGGAGAACATTTTTTCAACAACAAAGTTAAGTTTGTCTTTCAATCTTATGTGATATATTTTTGTCAGAGTAATGAGAGTGCTTCCATAGTTCCAATCGCAACTTCCGTAGCTAATGTATATTAGGAAAAAAGATTTTTTTTTGTTGGATTTATGTTAGTGCAGCTTGTCATACATAAATTACTTACTTCCTAGCAACTTCTTGTTTTAATAATAATAGTACAATGTGAGCAGCGCTGTGGACTACATTAGTAGTTAAGTTTTTGTCTTTATTTTTCTGTTTGCAATATGACATAACGTAGCTGTTTGTAGTTCCTTTTCAATAAAATGTTTATAAAATACAATTCGAGTCATTAATATTGCTTGCTAAAAGTACTATTACGTGAAAGACTAATAGGTACTTTTCAGGAAAACTCTAGCGCTTTATTTGCACACTTACTTCAAAAAATGTATCATCACATCTCGGTATACTAAACTTCAACCACTTATTTCTTAATTTTGCGAGAAACTTAAGCACCAAATAGAAGTTCCTACAAAACTAGTAGCTTTTAGTTAGGGACTTAACTTAATAAGTTTTAAGAACTTGCTAGATAAACTTAGGGCGGGCTAAGCAAAGTGCAGAACCTAAACTTCAATTTGGTCCAAGACAAACTCTATAAGTAAACTAAGACGAGGCTAATTAATTAAGAAAAACAGAAGTTGGTTTTGAGGGCTTTAAATTAGTTTTTAGGATCTTTCTAGGTCAGAGAATTTTGTTGATTACATTGGTTAGTAACCTGTGATCTTTTTTGGAAGAAAATAAGTTTTATTTTACGGATCAGTGGCTAAGTAATTATTTCGGAGGGAAGACGGCGTTCTTAATTCCAGCAATATTTTCTGACAGCTGTTGGTTAAGATAGCTAACATAAGAGAGCGACATTTTATTAGAAAATTAGATATTACGAATGTTTTATAAAAACTCAAAGCATTTCATTTTGTGAAAAGCAGGTACTTTTGAATTGTCAAATACGGTCAGTCGAAAAGATGAAGCTAGTTTCAAGTTAATAAAACAAAGAGATAAGCTGTATTAGATTAAGCTACATAAGAGCATCTGCACATAACCCATCGTCGCTCAGAAACTATTTATTTATATAACTTTATTGTACACCAATATTAAAAAATACATAAAGAAAACATTAAACTGAAAAATACATACAATTGGTGGCCTAGAAATATTCATTGTAGCCGAATTCGGCATGAAATTCATTATTATTTGAACGATGAGGTTGTACTCAATTTACTGCTACAGCCGAAAGGAATCCACGAAATATTTCGCTACCGAGACATTAGCTTTCTCATATTAAATAAATAGACTGCAATCTACAAACACGTGTCCACTGAATTTATACTAAATTGGAACACGACCCCAAACGTTCAGTATTTCCACTCAATTAAATGACTCGATGGGACAGAAATGCGGGTACAGACTGATTTAATCGCAAGACATTTTGGTTTGCCTTTCATGTGTAATTTCCCACGGGTTGGGTTTGGACCCACCCTTTGATTATTTCCTCTTCAATAGTCCTTATATTTTTATTTCTTATCTTTTGTTTTGTCCCAGTTCTGTGGTCATTATATTTTGGTACAGTCGTTGGCTCTTCGTTCGAGGGTGCTTGTGGCGAGTGTTTCGAATTTTGGTCTCGTCTGTTGCTTATCCTGGCGATTTTATTAAATTGGTTTGCGTATACCGTACCGTATACCCAATACTTTTGAAATTCTGAGTTTGGATATTTTTGTAGCGTCGAGTAGGCATTACACGTCGCGTAGATAGTGTTATAATAATAATAAATAAATAAATTATTTATTGAGAGCAACTATGACTCATATAGTGTTAGTAACAATAAATAAACTTATAACTATGTTAGTGATACAATCACAACAACAATTACAAAAACACACACAACAAATAAAATCATTACTTCAGCATTCCAGCTGAGATACTGGAGCAACGATTTACAATTCGGCAGTCCAGCCTGCCAGCAATCATGCCCAGAATGCTGTTGGAACTGGCTCGCACCCCGCGCACCAAGGACGCACATCTTTTACGCATTAATTCAAAAAAGCAATCAATACGCATTTCCGCAAACATCCCTGATGCGCTACAAAAACGAGGCAGCCCCATCAACACCCTGAAAGCATTATAGTACTGTATGCGAAGGGCACTGTACGATCTTTGCGTAAAATGTACCCACAGGCTACAGGTGTAGAATGAGGAACAGAAGGTTCTAAAAAGTATTTTTTAACCTCCGTTGAAGCACGTCTAAAACTGTGGGCAATCATATATACTAACTAATATAATACGCCTTTGTAAGTTTTGTTTCTAAAAAGATGACACATTTAATCCGAAATCTCGTTAAGAAAACTTTTCTTTTCTACGCGCTAGTGTTTTTACTGAAATTAGGTACTGTCACAACTTTTTACAGATAGGCAGAGAACCGCTAAAATTTTCAGATTATCTGAGAAAAATACTTGGAGCGTTTATCTTTCAGTTTGTGATCATCAATCACTTCTTGAGTGTCTCCCATTTTACGAGTGTCTCCTTCGCAATTTTTACTGGCCGAACAGCTGTGTCCGACTCTTTGTTACCTTCTCTTATTAGACAGTAACATATTTGTGAACGTCTGATGAAGAGTACTGTCCTAGACATGTTTTGGCTTGGACTGTCCACTGTATTTCTTGGAAAATTAAACATGTTTTTAAGTCCGTTTTTTTTCCTGAAAACATAAAGAAAATTTTCATCATAAACTTTGATCACGATTGATTAAGAGCATTTTAGCTGGAAGTTGGAAATGGTAGTTAAATATAGGATAACAGTCATCTTTTCATACATATATTAATAATGCAAAACTAAATCATTGATGTGGTTTGAGCACTTTGAAAACTCTCATTAAAACACCATACATTCTATTAAAAGCAAGAATAGAGTGCCGCACCCACTTTGGGAAATTTGAAAGACGTCTGAGATATAAGTAGTCAGAACCGCTGTTTGAATAATTTTATCTTCACTCTTATCTTCACAATCCGTTCCGCTGATTGCTTGAAAATCTTGAGAAAGCTTCGAGAATATACCTTACACGATAAAGCCCTGTAATTACACATTTATTACGCTATTTTCCGTTCCTTTCTTCCAGAGATTCCATTTTCATTACACAGTACTTACAAGTAATGAACTGCATCCGTATGCTAACTACTAAATAGTCAGCTTACATTAAATTGAACCCTAAAAGTATCAAGTCGAAAGTTGACATTCGCTTGACATTTTAATTTGAAAAGAGTAACCGGAGTTTTTTTTATCAAAAGCCGTTTTATCCAGTGTGATCTTTATTTCAGTCTGAAAATGGTTGAGTAGAACAAGAATATTTATTGTTATGTGAGATTAGAGATTATTTTAAGTGGTGTGCTATCTTTCTTTTAGATTTTTACATAAAGATTTGTGGCTTTATTAAGCTTGCTAAAATGAAAGTAGGTTGTAAAGGTAATCGCATTTAGCTACTACTCGTAACATTTTGTGGAAATAACATTTCATTGAGGGAATAAAAAGCTTGAAATAATTGATTCTCGGATAAATCCACAAGCAATTATTTTCAAGTGATTGCTATTTTACGAAACTATGTCCATTTTATATACTAATTTTAGTTCAATTAGTATTAACAGGAAGCAATAATGCTGTTGTTATACTGTTGAAATACTCGCACTATGTACTATTTACGACTGAATATTTGGTAAATCAATTAATTTATCTGCCAAGCCTTTTCCAAACTTCATTTGTGTCGGCTTCCAGTCTAACCAGTACCAGCAGTAGTCTCAGCATTTTACACGGGGCAACTGCCTATCAGACCTCCTCAACCCAGTAACTGAGTAACATGCCCTTTGGCAAAACTGGTGACAGATTTTATAGCCTCAGATTATTCGTAACGATTGTTAAAGATATTCACATGAAAGCCGGGACCAACCAATTAGCGTACTTTCTGCGGAGGAAACTAGGTATGTTATGGATGGGCACCCATCCACAAATTATCCTCGGCAAGCGTTGCTTAACCGCCAAGATCTAAACTTGCGGCTGGTATATTATTTAACCACGAGCTCTACTGAATATTCGATACGAAATAAAAAGAAAAATAATCACAAACATCCAACATCCGTCCATTATCTCATCCTGTGACGTTTCCCCCATAAAACATATTCTCCACTCAAATAACTTTTACATTATAAAGACGCGCTCTCTTAAGGACTGGAGTATCAAAGGAAGTTTGCTTTCACGTCACTTTGGCATTACTTCACTATATTAGCATGTAGATAAAACCAGCCAATTTAAACTGACCTGTCTCCCTTGAAAATCAGTAAATTATGGTTCGGTTGAAGATCCGGTTGGAGGTCTAGTGTTTCTGGTTGGTCGTTACTAGTTGTTCGTTACCCAGGGATCGGCATCCGGTTTCCTTATCACGGCGCATCCGGCTCCAGAGCCTTTTTGTTTCTTTGAGAGTGTACCGGATACCCGGGAGCACGACGGTCGATTGTAAACGTTGGCTCGTGTGTGGAATTAGTTTGTATTGTTTTATGTATGTCTGTATTGAAATTGAATTAAAGTGTTAGTAACACAGGTATTAAAAAAAAATTGGTTCTGTAAAGTCGGTTTACGGACGATAGTTTAACGTAGCAACATCATAACAAAACATTGCAGAAATTATCGTAACGTTACAATGAGCGTAACGTTACAATGACTCATCCTTTTTCGTGAGTGCAGCCGTTCATCGATTTATTAGACGTTGTCACTTCAAAAATCTTGTAACAAAAAGAGTCCATTTTTGGGTCGGGGTTTTTGTAGGATATAAAAAGCCTATATTTGACGAACCATCGCCTGGATTAAGCCAAAGGATATTTTTTATCCCCATACTTCGTTTTGATAAAAGCTAGCTCAACCACAAAAATACTATTTTGTAGGGTATTCGTTCGTACCCAAAGAGTAACCAACAGAACGTTATCACTAATCCTCCGCTCTGCCCATCCATCCGTCTGTCAGCTGTATCTCATAAACCGTAATAATAGACCGTTGAAATTTACGCAGCGTGTGTATGTCTATTGTCGTTATAACAAAATAATAAAAAAAAATAGTTTAAAAAACTGTGACTCGACTACGGAAAAGTAAAATGGATCTAAAAGGTGCGAAACAAGAGAATATTCCAGACAGAGGTACAAAATGGTCATGATTAAGCCGTGGTTGCATGACATCATAATTTTGTAGTTGTTCCTGGCACCTACACGGCATATGACCACGGCTTTATCATGGCCAGTTTGTACGCTTTACCGTAGTCGGGTAATAAAGGCTCCTTATGTACGAAACGCTTGGGTTTATGGTACAGTGGTAGGTACTATTCTGTAAATTCACAGTGCAGTGTCAACTTAGGTGAAATGAAGATGAAGTGAGCCGTCAATGCAAACAAACAAGATAGAATGACAGTTAACTTTTCAAGTTAAGATAGTTACAGAATAGGCCTACAGACGGAAGCCTTCGTGCGCGAGTCAGATCCGCACTAGGCAGGTTTTTGCTTCACAGCTAAACGATAGTCAGCATAGCCCCGTCTTGACTAAATAAGACAAGCCTCATGACTACCGGACGGTAAACCTAATGCGTGTACCGTGCTTGCATGCCGCTACGAAATGGCACCTTTACACGATAACAAGCAGAGCATGTGACGTAATATTCACAAAATTACAACCCGTCTTATGCGCCCAAATCACACTAAATCCAACCTTATATACCAGAATTTAAGAACGAGTGGAAATGGTTTAAAGGTGGTAATTTTAGAGGGTGTTGTTGATAATTCCAGTACGTATCATCTCGGGGATAACATTAATTCGGCTATAGTTATGATGCTTTTAGATGAGACCTGTCTAACGATGTTTCTCTAAATATGTCGGTCTATATTTTGGTTTAGAGAATAATGATAAAGGATTGTCTTACTTTGATGTTAAATATTCAGAATGCTTTAGTTGAATTATGATGATAGTATCGGTATACAGAAAAAGATGAATAGTTTAATAGTACTGCTCCTTTCTTTGACGTGCCAATACCATCTTGATTTTGATGTAAAAAAGGATAGCGCTTTTTGCCCTGTATATATAAATCCATCTTACTCACAACAAAATAATGAAGGGGCAAATAATAAATATTTATGGAACATAATTCATGGAATCATAAGTTTTTATATCACCTACAGTCTCTTAATGTTAGCTTTTAGGAATGAACTTGACTCCTGCCGAAAAGAGGGAGTCCAGTAGTGGGTGGGTACTCATCGGTGTTACGGGGCGTACTGTAACATGTTTCAAAGCGAGCATTCGTGCAGTCAGTACGTGGAAACGAGCACGAACATGTGCGTATGTGTTTTGTTTTACTCGGATTTTAGGACACGGCGTAACATCACATGCTCGCTGCCAATGTTACATTACGGTCTTTAACACCCGTCAGTACCCAACTTTAGACATACCTTAAATTTTAAGATAAATAATATAAATATACCAAAATTGTTTCGTCATTACATTCTAAGAAAAACTCGCCACTTCGCCACCGTTACATAATGAAGTCAAAGCCAGACCATCAGACTCGAGACTTTTCAACGGTACTCGTACCCACTTAGTTATGTAAGAGAAGGCCAAGACACAATTTCTATTCTAGGATAGCTGTTTGCCGGGTTTTTAGGGTTCCGTACCCAGAGGGTGGTAACGGGACCTAAGTACTCAATCTACTCCTTTAGTATTTTTTTGACACAAGGCTGTTTCCTTTTAATCGTAACAGATTTTAATAAGAGCCATTTAAATTCTATGGAATGAGGGAAATTATAATCTCTTTCATGGAGAATAATGAAATCGAAGGTAGACGGTGATAAGTCTCTCTAACGGCCGGTTTCAATAACGTATCTACCTTTAACCAACTATCAAATGAGCTACCAACAGTAGCTGAAACGTCATGTTACAAAGGCAAAAATGACGTTTCAGCTATTGTTGGTAGCTAATTTGACAGTTAGTTAAAGGTAGATACGTTATTGAAATCGGCCGTTAGAGAGATACGTTATTGAGTAAGAACCACAGTCCCCGGTCTTATCCCCAAAGTTAAGGCATTTTTTTTTAACCAACCAATTTGAAACCTCGTTCCCTAGTACGAGGTTTCAAATGGGCCTGTATTTAATGCTTAGTAAACTGGTTAAGTCCCAGTCGTACTTACGTACAATGGGTTTGGTTAAAAAAAATGCCTTAACTTTAAATACAGGCCCATTTGAAACCTCGTACTAGGGAGATAGACTTCGAAGAATCTGTGATTTATGTTCCTATCGGATGCGAAATTCTGGTGAATGATATTTCGGGGAGTTTGACATTCACCGTTTTGGTATAAGCGCGTTAGTTAGTATTCAGTTAGAGAAGCCAAGCTGATGCTTGTTATTTTTTTTAAATAAATAGGAAATGCACAGTTGATATAAATTCTCTCTGTCTCTTACGACTGCTAATTGTTTTTATTTTATGAGTGAAAATTTAATAAATAAATTAATGATATGTAACCGCCACATACCTGACTTGTAAACCTATAGGAATATATAAGTATTACGTGTGTCTGAAAGCCAACTTGGTGACTACTTGGTGTTAGTTTGTGCCTGTTATTTCTGGGTGACAGGACTATTGCGCAAGTGTCGACTCAAGCATGTGTCTCTTTGCGCAAAAGTCCATTCTTGCAAATATCCTTCCGCAGATGTCGTTGCGTGCAAATGTCAATCACGAAAATGTTTTTCGCGCAAGTGTACCGGAGCTCTGCTCCTCCATGGGAACACAGAAAAGCTTCTTAGTGGAAAAGTATCTAGTTATGGTGCGAGTAATTCCCTGTAAGAACTCTTGCACAAAGGAGCTCTAGATCACAACTTGACACTAAATAGGCTTCAACCAATAAGATTTCAAACTAAAGAGTCGTGCATAAAGCTGCAGCTATAGTTGAAACGATTAAGGACCGTTTTTTAACTGTCAGATAACTGAGGAATAAAAAGGGCGGTTTCACAGCTTTTGTGTAAAAAATATGCCAAATCCGTACTGTTTAATATTCAGTTAAAGTAATCTGACTATTGAAAAATCGGCGCTTAGTTGTTTATTTCTGATTGGTCCACCAAACAAAAATAAGCACATATTCATGTAACGCTCACAAATTCATACTGGGGCTAAAATATAGCCACTTTAGCTGATGTTCAGCTGTCTGCAACAGGGCCGGAATGTAGGCCAATGCAGTGCTGTATTATTAGATTCAGGCACAAAGTGAAAACGTCACCAGATGGAGTGTTATGCGGGGACGATGTATTTTCCTCTTCATCGTTGTTACTTTGAGGTGTGTGTAGAAATTTCTGTGAACCTTGTGTTTACGTGCCTATTTATTTTTAATACACTTACTCGAAAACTTGCTCTATGTGGCTGTTTTAGGTTCACATTGCAGTGTATTTCACATACTCGTACGTCTGTTTTACTTCTCATATTTGCACTCGTGTAATGTGACCACTGATGACTATATATGCTATGTATATACTATATATGATATATATAGTATATATGTATAGTATATAGTATATATGATATATATGTATATACTATATATGATGATCAAAGATATTGAATACAATTGAACTAATAGTTCAATTGTATTCAATATCTTTGATCATCAGAATATCAGTGGTTTATGAATGAGACTCATTACCCAGAATGTGCCAGAATTACGTGGGTACCAAAATTGTCTCTACCAGTGGGTACAATTTTGGTACCCACGTAATTTATAATTACCTAAAAACTGAATTCTGATACTTCAAACATGAAATAGAAAACTGTAGAAATTATTTGGATTGAGTTTTTCTGTACTTCTTATCTATGCGTCCAACAGCGTGATTACTATAGTAACCAGAGAGAGTAAATAATTTTTATTGTTGCCGCAGTGTAATAATGACAATGAAATTAAATTTTAATATCAGATAGTTAACAAGGCTTTCATGAATTGTTAATATTCAGGTGAAGGCCATATTGTCAATTAGTTTTTAAAGTAGCTTTTTTATGACTCCATCAGTCATAGCTTGCGTTTGACCACAATATTTCGTGATGGAAAGCGTTGAAGTGGTCAATGATTGAGCATACTTGCATAAATGAAACTAACCTATTCACTCTTGCCTCTCTTTTCATGTCACAGTCCCAAAAAAAACACACCTACAAAAGCATAACAGAATAACACCGCGAAACAAAACAAAGCTAGGCATTCACTGAGTGCTTGACCTAACGTCACTCTCAAAGCAAATTACAGAACTTGGGTTAGACCGAAATATTATACAAATGTGAGGCGGACAATAATTTGAATGAGGCCGTCATTCAAGTGTCGGGCGGAACACAGTTAGGCACTCATCTGCTTATAAATAATTAAGGTGAGAGTACAATGTACATGGCGAAGGTCTACCGTTTTGCACTGTAAAGGTTGATCCACACATATCAGGGCCGTGACTGGGACGTGTCCGGGTTGTGGTCCGTCACATAGTGATCTGGCACGTTCCGGGCATGGCCTGGACACTGACGTGTCTGAACGATTTCATATAAAATGTACGCACTGATATTGTTTTGAGCTCCCGGCCCGGCCAGGTTCGGGCACGACCCGGATATGTGTGGATCAACCTTTATTGATGCGATGTGTATTTTCCACTTCTCGTATACAATATTTGATGCTTGCAACCGTATGGCAGTATTATTATACCCAAAAACATGTGGGTATATTTTTGTCTCTAATTCAAAATTCATTTGTCTACCAAAAAAGTAGAATTCTAGAGCATGTTAGAATGTGCCACCAGAATAGTAATAATATTTTGCAAAAAATCTAGTAAGTCCGTCAGATAGATTTACAAAAAATATTGGACACGTATGTACAATTTTTTACGGGAAAGTGACGTTACAAGCCCTCTTGATCTTTGATGCGTTTTATCTTCGATTTTTTTTTTATTGAATTGATAAAATAAAAAATACGTATCCAATATTTTTCGATAATCTAACTCGCGGACTAAATAGAATCATATTTTTGAACCCAGGCAACATCCCTATTCAAATGAAATTGCTTTTACCCACCGTTCGTTGTTTGTTACTGATTTTAGCAGTTAGTGCTCTATACTGAAATGTTTTTCAACATTTTTAGAAATTTATTTATGAAAATCGAATTTTACCTTGAAACTTTCAGGTATACGAGTTTAGTTCCATTTTCGGTTCGGTAAAATGTTGGTTTCAAAGAGGAATACCGAACAAAGACTCTCATGTAATGTATGATCTTTCTTTATATATTGGGCTTTGCATAAATATCTGTAAAAAATATATATAATTACAACTCTAAGTTTTATTAAAAAATACAGTACCTCACTCACTGCAAGACACACTTAACTTTGAATTCGAATGCATCTTTGAAAGTCTCATTAACTTATAGGTTAATTTGTATAGCTTGGTTAAACTGTGGTTAATACCTATCTATAACACTCATGGCAAGTTATTTTAACTAGATAGCCCATTGGCTGACTTGGAGTCAATATCATAATATTGACTCCAAGTCAGAATAAGTTGCCTTTTGTTCTACCTTAAGAATAAGTTAAACAGCCTTGTATAGGTCACCAACTGAATCCAAAATCAGCATCACATTTATAGAAATGTACATTTGAATACAATTAATATTCATAAATAGTCAAAACTGAAATAGATACAAAATAGCAGGATACAAGCACACAGGATATTCTATTTAATATCTAAATGTTTTCGTAAGCTGTGGGCGGCCATCTTGTTTAGTCAGCTACAATAAATAGACGGAGGTACAAAAAAATAACATCGTTAAAACGTATTTCTGAGAAATGTTGCCGTTTTGAAAATCGCTGAGCTATCGATATCTGAAGGAAACACGTTTTCGACTTATGATTATTCAGCGATATTCTGAAGGTATTTTCTGATACGCTGAACCTTTATTGGTTTGGTATAGTGTTGACGGGCGTTTTATTAATACCTATCGGTTTTTTGTTGGGTTTCATCGAAATGTAAGATTACTTTTGGAATTGGAAATTGGATGGTTCAGGCAAAGTTAGATATTTGTGTAAGATAGTCATACTATTGCTCCAAATTGCTGGAGCAGAATATCATTCTACTTATTCATTTTCATAGCCAAGGATTTTGAAAATGAATGCGCAAGATCTTTTATAGAAAATGACATCATCCGACTTCATCACGCCGAAGACATCAACTTCCATAAATCGTACCTAATCTGAACATGTACACACGAATCGTCTTCCATGATCCTTCCGACAAAATAAGTTTCCGTGTGTAAATCGCTGCGTTCCTCCGACGTGACAGCAGTCGGATGATATCACTCTGTATTAGAACCTGCTTGATGCCCCGTGAGGCAACCTGCATTCAAATGAACCTCGACACTCATTCTTAACATGTAGGTACCTAGTACAGTCAACTAAGGATTTTTATGTGCAGGCAAGCAGTAGGTGTTATATACTACCTAATACGCAGGCAATATTAGTTAGTATTACATGAGTATTTTAAGGGTTCTATTTTTTTTCTTTTTAGGATGGGAAATCATCAAATGCATTCTTCCACCCCGGGTGGAGCGGAAGGGCGTGTCAGACTCTTACTGACTAAAACCCATCCGTGTTCCTTCTAAAGCCCTTTGCGTTCCAGGCCGCGGTGACTCTTTCGAACAAATTCCGCAACCTTGGCAGGCGCTGGCCCTAGCGGGCCCCGTCTTCTATGCTGACATCTCTTTGAGGCGCGCGAGAAATCCAACGCGCCATCGACCCGGGCCTGGTGGTGACCGGCCAGCGAGCCACCCAACGCTCGCCGTCCGCAGGCCCGCGCCTGTGGTGGCCAGGGATCGCCCTGCGACTCCCGACGCCCGGGGCGTCTTCTACTGTAGCGATAGTTGGGGCGAAGGTCTTGTCTCTCCCTCGCGCGGCCCGCCTTCTCCTTTGCTAGCATTACTGCTTCGCAGAAGGAGGTGACCGCTTCCCAAGCCTCCTCGCTCCGGACCATGCTTATAGAAGTTATTTATGATGAAAAAATAAATATTTACAAGAGAGTAAATTAAATAATGTTAGTAGTAACGTATAGTGGGTGAGTCTGTCTCGTAAGTACTTGATCGATTTCTAGAACTTTAGATTTATAAATATCTAGCTTTTGCCCGCGTACGCGTATATCCCGTTTTTCCCGTTCCCGTATACCCTACAGCCTTCCTCATGAATGTAGCTATCGTATACAAAAACAAATTTCCATATCCGACAGGTAGTTCCAGAGATTAGCGTGTTCAAACAAACAAACAACTCTTCAGCTTGATTATATTAAGTATAGATTTAATAAAGTAATACAAAATCTTCAGTAGCTGCCTACATACTTATCTCTTTCGTTGACTATACACATGCTCACACAATCTCGACAAGGATTCACAAAACGTTGGCACAACAAAAAATAAATCAATGGAATGAGTTTTGTACGGCATTTGTAACAGTTTGTACATTTTAGTGTATTTTAGTTTCAGATTTGTTTTCGGCTGTAACGATGCGGTGTTAGTTGGTTTTTTATGTTTGATTTGAATTTAATGTTGTTTTCCAATCAGTGTTGGAATGCAATTTTGTTGGGCAATCATCTCACATTTTGTTGACAGGGATTAACTAACGCTTTTTTCCCATGGGATTAATTAGAACCAGATCAACCAGGCCATGAAACGACAATTATTATGATCCTTACTCATTACGTATCGTTTTGATTCATAATCTTGCCGATTACGCACATCAGTAACGAGGACTGCGGAAATGTGACCCTTCATCACCAATAAGGTCAATGTACATTTCAGTGTATGTCCATCAAGGGCATCCCTACAGGCGTTTCTTCCCGCTTTACTTTTTCATTATTTATTGTACCTACACAAAAACTTTAAATACAATTGTCTTAAGAACAACTCAAGAAAATAGGCAAGTTTAACCCAGAAATAAAACCATAACACGATAGAGCATTTAAAA
Source organism: Mamestra configurata (assembly GCA_002192655.3). NCBI lineage: Eukaryota > Metazoa > Arthropoda > Insecta > Lepidoptera > Noctuidae > Mamestra > Mamestra configurata. Next base: position 112,211 of record NDFZ01005449.1, read on the forward strand.
ACACTTCTCAATAACTTGTATTAGTTTAATAAACGCTTCCTAACAGAAAATAATAAACGAAACAAAACCCCACAAACTACGAAATCGAGCGAGAAAAGTATTTTCCGATAACAGGAGAAATAGCCACCAGAGATATTAGACGCTAAAGCCCTTGTTCACGACAATTCGTACATTCTCATAATGTCTAAACAAAAGCCATCGAAACGATTCGAGCCATGAACAAGCGAACAAGGAGTTTAGCTGTTAGCCAACGGACTTATCGAAAAAGTTTCGCCACTTCCTAACCATGTACGGTAATAAAATATTTATTGAAACTCCAAGAAACTGTGGTGTATCGTCATGGTTTGTTTAGTTTTACTGGCTGCAGAACTTGCTCAGGGTTTTACTGTTTTAAGTTCTATAATATCTTCTTTTTTTTTAAGGATGGGAAATCATCAAATGACTTCTTCCGCTCTGGGTGGAGTGGAAGGGCATGTCAGACTCTTACTGACTAAAACCCATCCGTGTTCCTTCTAAAGCCCTTTGAGACTCCCGACGCTTGAAGCGTCTTCTCCTGTAGCGGCGATTGGGGCGAAGGCCTTGTCTTTCCCTCGCGCGGCCCGCCTCCTCCTTCGCTAGCATTACTGTTTCGCAGAAGGAGGCGACCGCTTCCCAAGCCTCCTCGCTCCGGCTCGATCTATAATGTCTTCTTTCAAATTTAGTTTGAATACCTGTGGGTCTTCATTATAGCCTCTCTTTGTCTATGGTCTCCCGAAACATAGGTAACGTCTCAAAGATATGTCAGGTCGAAATGCTGTCATTTCAACATGGAGTCTGACAAAAAAGTAGGCAATAACCTCTTATCTTTGTGTTATGAGCATGATCATTTGTTCTGAGTCTGGGTGTAATTTGTCTATAATATGTATGTATTTAGAAATATATAAGTATGTTTATCAGTTGTCTGGTTGCCATAGTACAGGCTCTGCCTAGTTTGGGATCGGATGACCGTGTGTGAGTTGTCCCAGGATATATTATTATTATTATTATTATCAGCTTACGGTTGTATATCTGAGTAATAATCCCCTCTTCTAAATTCGAATGAGTGTTAAATTCTAGCCAGAACTATTTCCTACAGCCGGTATGCTTTGAGAGAAGTTATAGGTTGGTAGCAAGTTTTGGGTGGCAGGCCTCCCAATGGATCGAGAGGCCAGTATGGAGATTCAAAGGTATTTACAAAATTGTTACTTTATGATGTAACTTCAAGAAAACATTAAAGGAAAAAAATCAGCCAAGCCCTCAATGCCATTCTACTATTTTTTAAGCAACGATCGCATTCGCATGTCAGTCGCCAACTGTCAAAATTATCTTTAAAGCTTTTTTGATAGATTGCGACGGAGATGCCAAAGCGAACGTTTCCTCAAAATTAGTAGAGCTGGCACTCAGATCTTCACGTTTACGTTAAGTAGGCAACCATTATAGTACCTACATTCTATTACATAATGTGAACTAAGCACGTTGTTGGTAGCGTGGATCTCACTGCCCACTCTCTTTAGAATTCCATGAAAACGTTTTACGATGTCATTGGCCTACGGTGAGCCAATGTTGTAGTTTTTATGGGAAAAAACCGAAACTTATTTATTGGTTATAATCCCTACAATAAAATGGCTAGGTAACAAGCTGGGCCCATAAATATAAACTATTACTTTAGTCGTTATAACAGGATAATGAGTAGCCGATAGATCTCTATAATTTTCCCAAATCGTTATAGCAGCTAATTCAACAAAGTCACGCATACATAAATGTTTGCATGCCACAGAAAGTAAATGGCTGCTTTATAAATAAACAACCCTAATTTAGTTAAAGAACGCACAAAACCGGTGGAACTGAAAATTGTTTCTACATGACCGGTTTACCTAAATTAACAACGTGTTTCTTACACTCGGTTGTTATGAATCATCATCTGCCTAGCCTTTTCCCAACTATATCGGGGTTGGCTTCTAGTCAAACCAGATTCAGCTGAATACCAGTATTTTACGTGGAGCGGCTGCCTACCGGAAGAGTGGTGTCAGATTTTCTGGCTTCTGACTATCCGTAACGACTGCCAAAGATCTACAAATGACAGCCGGAACCAACAGCTTAGCGTGTTTTTCGAGGCACGACGAGGCGAGGGAGGAGTCTCGGTATGTTAATTTGGCCACCTTGAAGATCGACCCATGCAGCTGTTAATAATAACCATTAAAACATTTCACACCGCGCCATGCAATGCCCTTAGCTAAGTTTTCATAAAATTTGAACACTAAATTGAATAAGCCATTAAGGAAAAAAGTGTTATCAATCTTTGTCCACCTACGGTAGGTGGACCGTTATTCACTTAACGTGATTGGTAGGCGTTTTTATGCTCGAAGTTACAATATTTTATAAAATTAAAGAAAAGAATCCTACAAAGATCTCGCTTGTAGTTCAAAAATATAAAATAAAGAAAACGTAGAATCAAATTTTCAATTTTTCGATTTTCCTTTCCCCATTTCTGTTTCGCCGTATATCAAAAGATAACAGTCAAAGCAAACGGTCTTATGTCAGTTCTATAAAGGAATCCCAAGCTCTAAGAGTTGTCAGTGCACTTTAAAATGACTAGTATCGACATATAAGCCGTCGCCCTTTCTACGGAATTTTAAAAGCCTCTGGCGAAACCCACACTCTTGATGTTCCTTTTATATCGCATTTCCACAGTTCGAACGAGAAAGCTAATGTTTGTTCACAGTACAACAGATTAACATGTAAAAAGGATGGATATAAGTGAAATTTTAGGAGTTACACAAACATTGAGATGCGTTTGTTAGCTTAATATGTTCGAAGAAGAAGGAAAGGATTTGCCGATGATTAATAATGTCTGATTCCGGCTCATTTTGAGGGGTTCGTTTTAACCAACTATAATTTAGTGTTCGAAAATGTACTGTAAAAATACAAGTAATAATTTAATCTAGGTACACGTGAATTCGTAAATAGTTTAATACAATTAACGTTTATTTTCGTTTCACATTCCAAAGGTTCTTGGAAACAATCAGTTTCAGGCACAACGAAGCAATTAATAATTTATATTCTACCATGCTAAACTAACCAGTTTATTCTAGGAATCGATTTGAAACTCGAATAATCAGAAATGAAAATAGTAATCGTTTATTTTCTGTGGGCGATGTCCGTTTGAGAGACATCTACCTCAAATCCCAATTTGGAGAGAGGTACGTTTGGGTGTAACATTTTTTTTTTATTTCCCCGGGTTCGGTATTCGTGTACGCAAGTCGTCAGCTCGCCAAACAAATATTTCGCCTTGTTTTCTCGTGGATTACCCACATTGACAGCCTCTTTGTGTGCTTTACTTACTTTGTACCGAACATCGTCGTTGTATGGAAATATTTTGTAACGTTCACAAATATTGTTACGAATTTTGTACGGGATAATCTGAACATTATTATATTCAGCACATTGTTTTACTACCCAATTAAGTTTTATAATCCAATATGGCGGAGTTTATAGAAAGAACAACAATGTCGTTACACTTATTATTATTTGGAAAATACATTGTGTTCAATATAAAACAAGAGCAAATAGATTACTGTTTGTTTGCCGTTTAATCAAACTGAAACACTAGATCACTCCTAATTAATAATAGTTAATGATTTTCGCAAATAATGTCCCAAAACGTTGGGTACGCCTCATCAATACGAGGTCATATATCATTCTGTCTCTAGGAGAGTTGAAGATTGATGGCCCAACTTACTAATTGAACTTCATTAACGACCATAATTAATAAACCATAGCAAAAACACTAATTACGAACCTTTGAGCCTGGCGTTAATTTATTACATGCAAACTAAATGGTAGTGCTAACGCAAGTTTTTGGGAAAATATTAAGCTTTGAGGAGTATATTGTCTGGTACGTGGTTGCGTCATGATTTGCTGGCAAAGGCTTTTGTATCTTAAAATAGCAACAGCTGCCTGTTTGATTATCTAATTCTATTATGTATCTAGCAAATACACAATACACTCTTGAGATCCACAAACTCCTTTCAAAGCTGTGATTGACTTAAACCGTTAACAACTTAATACATACAAGATCCTGTTCCCTTTATTATAATGGTCTATTTATAAGGGATACCACAATGCCGGTTGGATCCAGCCTATAATTATCTCATAACGTAGGACCCTGCTATTTCTGTTATACAAATATAGAATGAAAAGCCGAAGTTTACGCCTTTCTATATTTAGTAAGGTTATTTTTATTAAGGGTGGGTAACGCTGTACCTACGCTCTTTAACGGCTGTACGTAAGAAAATAAACATGAAAACAGGTTCTGTCGCCTTAAGCTATTATGTACAGGAATTCCCTCTTAGGTTTAAAGCTCTAGTGTGTAAATAACGATAAGTGGTTAGAGTGTCGTCTACGAGCACTGAAGTTATCCGTTTAGACCGTCGACACAAACACTCCTCGATTTTTAATTATACCTAATATTTTCGGTTATGTCTCCCCGAAGCAAGATGAGCATCTGACAGAAGCAGATTACAAAGTGTAATCCCGCAAAAGGAAAGGTTTTGGAAGCTTAAAGATCCTTTGTCAAAACATGGAGCAGAAAAATTTGCATGAAATCCGATTTATTATATTATTTTGTTGAAAAAATTTTGAATAGGTTTTCTAAGGAATTCTTTCACTCTAACAAAAATGTTTCTAATGATATGCATTGGTAATGAAATTTAAAATATCCCGGCTTTTTTCTGTTGTAGTAGTACAAGTTTAGTGAGTGTAGCTTTTGTTCACGTAAGCGCAGGACTCGACTCGCCATGTTCCTTTCGCCTTATCCTTTAACGCGATCTTAAAACGCTCCACCAGTATGTAGTTTCAAGCGGGACTCATATAAACATAACTGCACACGTAAACCTTAAATAGAAAAGAATATAAACGAAGCATTATACCAACATACGTGACCCTTAATTAAATGTGTGTGGGTGTCCTTAGATATTCCCAATGTAGATTATTTTATTACACGACCGTCGTGGGGGTCTTATATTCAAATTTAATAACTTGGCTCAAATTAAGGTCTCGCATGCCCTTCCTTGTTAACGTTAATAAGGTGCGTGTTGTAAGCATAAGTTTAGGCCCGGCTGACGTCATAAATGCGGACTTTGTTCCGCATGCAACGAGCTAAACGACGTAACGTTAGAATACAAAGAGGCAGGCTTGTATCTAAGCTCAGAAGAATGCCAGGTTTGAATAATATTCCCAGAAATTGCATTTAGAATTTCTGAACTGAAACCTGCTTGTGACTGAAATAAGCATGGAATATTATTTTATAAAGCCTTGGTTTATTTTATGAAAAGATCCAACTTATAAATATTAGATTTGCTTTTACTATGGTTTTGAGAGCATGAATATTTAATCAACGCGAGCATTTGTATGTAACATAAAACAGATCTACGTAGCAGTTGCGGCGTAAGTCTGCATATTAGAACTTCATCTGAATATTTCTGGATAAATTGTAACGGAATATTCTCGGATTGTCGCCAAAACGAGAGAGCTCGTGTGTTTTTTTCACATTTTGCAGAGCTCAGTTTTTATTTAACCCGTAGCCTGAATGCGCGCAATACAAAGGCGTGTCAACCTAGCCGCGCACCGCGTACTCTGCTATCATTGACGTGGCGTTTAACTGGAAGGGACATTGACGAATTGGCGAACGTTATTTTACAGTTTTATCAAAGCAAATAGGTATACAGATAACACGGCTATTTGCAGTTTTAGTGCGAATTTTGTTCAACTTTTAGTTTTAGTGAAAATACATACCTTTTTATGTTTTACTTAAAAACCAATATTATTTTATTTGTTGCTTCTGAAATTTATTAAGGCTCTTTTAACCGAATTTCCTAGAAACCTGAAGAAGCCTCTTATACGACGACTTTTATGTATTTTCTTCGTTTTCCTTAGTTTGGGTTACTAATAAGATTACGGTGAACTTCGTATTCATTTTGCCTTCTTAGAATTGGCACGAAAGAGCAAGCAAAAGATCCTTTGTCAGTTGGTTTTAATAATTCTAATTTCTAGCGTCTAATTTTAACAAGGATTGCTTGGGAGGACTAACAATTGGCAGTTGTGTGAAACCAAAAACGTTATCATAAGACCTCGGATATTACGAAATCAATTTAGCACCAAAGTTTTCAGCCGAGAGACAAGGTTGAGGAATGAATAACAAGTTTTCTCTAACGCCTTATGCGAAAACTTTTGCGCTCTCCAGAAAATTTCGACATATCACACTATTCGTACAATAGTTGACATTTTAAAGTTAGTCCGTCTTCCCTGGTGATGCGACTTGTAAAGATACTAGTGCCACGTAGTCTAGAGGGCCATAAAGTTGCGGGAATTTCGTAGTGAGACCGTGTCGGGGGCCCTTAAGTTCTGAACTGACAAACTCGCTAGAATACAAGATACCACGTCAAAATTAGGTATACAAATTATAGTTTTTGTTAGACAGCCCGGTAATTTAAATTATCTTTGATGTTCCGAACCTTTTCAAGATTTACAAGGAAAAATATTAGGCTAAGAGAAAAAGAAAATGTTTTGGCAAATAAAATATAGGGATTTTTCGCTTCATGTTCCTGTCGTTTTCATTAGCTGTTTTAACATGACCAACTATTTGTTTTCACGACTAACCCAAAAAAAAAATGAGTGAGTCTTACAGTAGTCGCACAGGATGTGTAACATCTGATGTCTTACCTTGGTAAAAAGCAACATTAACATTAAAAGTACCATTTGACACTGCGCGCGCTCATTGGTCAAATCAAATAGGGCGCGCTCATTGATCAAATAAAATAGCGCGCGCATCCTCGGCTTTCTGTTACACACTTCCGTCCCATTTCATGAAATCACTACCACAGATTGCAGGAAAGCGAGAGGAAAGATGTTACACATCAAAAGTAAAATTTGTACTTTATCCTGTCAAAATTTAGTGAAACTCTACCGAAATATTTCTAAAATTTAATATGACAAGATATTATTACAACTAAAATATGAACTTAATATTCAAAACCGCGCCAACATAATTTTCCGGCACCGCACATAACACACTACCGCAGAGATTCCATTTTCCAAGACACACGATGTTACATCCTTGTCGTTTCCAGTTTTTTATACACATAGGCACGTATGAGTATGTATGGTGTAATCATGGTTTCATCAAAAGAGCGGCACACTGGCGCACGCTCCGCAGCCATCACGGCTCGTCACGACGCCATTCATTCGGCTCCGTTGATGGTGGTCGCAATTATGTCAAGCTATGAGTACACACATACTTTCACTGTATTTAACTTTCAACTTTCATGTAAAAGCTTGCCTTGTTCCTAATGATTTCCCTTTTTCGTTCGGCTATCACGTTTCCCAGCTATTTGTCAGTGAAATTGTGTTTTTGAAGGGTCTATCTAGTAAGCGCGAACCGCGAAATGTTTCTGAATTTTAATATCACGTCGCGGTGCAATTCGTTACTTGAGCGTTATTGTGAGATCTTCAGTTTTATGATACTTGAATATTTTTGAATTTATTATTTTATGGACAAATCAATTACGCTATTTCACCAACTTACAAGGCGCAAGAAATTAATTTTCAAAATTTCACGAGCTTCAATAAAATACTTAACTACAAATCTTCAATCGCACATTTTCAAGCTTGATTTATAATAAATTTCAAAAGACATGCCCCTTGTTCTGAGTGCTCTCAAAAATTTAATCGTCTAATTGGAATTTAATCCAATTTATTCGTATCAAATGTTCTACGGGATAATAATTTGCAGATGTCTTAGAAGTAACGAAAGACGATACTTGCTAAATTGAATATTAGATTTACTTAACATTAATTAATTTCTACAGGTGAAGTTAGAACTTCAAACCAAATGAATTTCATCACTGATCGTAATAATATCAAGCACGTCTAATTGTGTATAGGCAGTAATATTGGTATACCTATAGATTATTGCCGCCACAAATATTTTGGTTCAATATTGGTTATATGGTATTATTATGTCCTACCAAATTATGTGATTGCGTACGTAAATATAAGTATATTTCGTGTATGATTATATTAATTAACTACACAGTTACTTATCTGGTAAGGCAAATAAAGAGAAGCAAAGGACTTTACTCACGATCAGTGATCATAACTTCTTTCTGTACGCCAATAGTCATCTTTTAACATATCCCCAACTAAAAAACATAACAGTCTTCCATAATTCAAAAAAAAAAAACGTTTTGGAGTGTACCTCATACAGGGTCCGCTATGACGTCTAAAAACTATCGCAATTTCGGTTTGGAAGGGAGACGGAGCTATACAAGACGCATAGAACTATCCCATTTTCACAATGGCATGACGTCATAGTAATCTGGTCGTAGGTCCTGGATGCGGACACTATAGAATGTTACTTTGAGAGAAGCGCCTTATTAGTGCCACTCTCGATTTCCAATTCGCGAACTCAAAGGTTAATCAGCTCAAACGAAAATCGTACCTGAAACGTGAATTTTATTTCTCTGTACCTGCAATGCCACCCATGACAAGCGCGTTTAAAGTAATAAACCATCAAAAGCGCGTTAAACTGTGCCAAACATGGACCATCGTGTACTCGACCCATTACACCATGTAACGTTTTACTTTGCATACGATAAACGGGATTGGATCCATGAGTTCCGGGCAGAAAATTATGACGTCATTGTTGTGGCGTGTGCACGTTGCACATCGAAACTGACGAGAGGGTTGGTAATTGCATAATATACACGCTAGTGGGCCCTAGCCTTTATAAATCATGACGTGAGCTTTCACAGTACTTGGAAAACTGGTCGTGTTTATCAAAGTAATTTAAGCTATTTTCTAGGTATTTTGTAATGGTAGTTTTTTACTGAAATACTATTACTTCTGATGGGGATAGAATGTGCTATGTAATTGGTGTTATGAAAGGAAAGCATGTTGCAGAAATAATGACAAAAAAATCTTGAAAATAAAAACACACTCCTCTTGGTTGGTTTATCGACAGGAGCGAGTCAAAGTTTCAGAAATATTTTCTCAACATGATACCAAGTATACCTACAAATTAGGGAACCAACTCGGTTATTATTTTTGGACCTGATATAGAAGCAATAACAGCGATCTTAGATAATAAGCAGAATGGCTTACATAATAAATTCGCTTTATTAAAACAGACCTTGGGTCAACACACAAGCAGCAAAAATATAATACAACCAAAACTGTTCATTCTCAGTATTTCCCCAGAACCCACATACAACTTATATTTTAGGCGAGACAGTACGCACGTGGAATAAACAAAAACGAAGAAAAACCTTTTGCAATAATCTCAGCGGCAAGGATCCGTGCAGTCATAGGGTTCACTCGAGACATGAATATTAACAGAGAAATTTCTTTCCGTTCATCTCCAGTTCCAAACAATTTGCCATCAGTTGCCATAAAATGGTCCGGCAAAGCGTAATGGGGGACAATTTCTTTCACCACCTGCGCCTCTATAGACATTTCTACTGGAAATTGCTATTGCATGAGTCCGTAGATAATTTGCAACCCTTACTGTCTCCGTGATGGCGAAATAATCAATAGATATTGGCGAAGTTTCGGAAAATTATGTAGTTACCCCTCTAATATTGGATGGTTTTGTGCGGCCATTTTCATTTTTCTGGGGTGTTTTCGGTAATACGCCATGTTAGTGGTTGAGATTTTTAGTAATATGTTGTTTTATGCTACCTTTCGTACCTAGGCACCTTTTGCCGCCAAAAGTGTTTAAATTTAATATTTGATTGATATTGTATTAATTTGGAAAATTGGTTAAGAATAACACTTTTAAGGACTATAACACACACTATAGGACACATTAACTGACCGGTGTTACGGGGCGTAATGTACGTGGAAACGAGAACGAACATGACGCGTATATGTTTTGTTTTACACGGATTTAATAACACGGCGTGACATAAAATGCTCGCTGCGAATGCTAGCTTAACATGTCGATCTTTTTCGTCAATTTATACAAGATAAAATAAAAATTATATTGATTGAATTAAATAATTGAATGACACAGATTTGCATAAAATAAATGTAATTTAATTAAATTTAATTGATTTATATTATAGATATTATTTAAAGTCATCACAGAGATATGTTATCTGTGGCAGGCAAAAAATTTGATGAACAAATGTAATTATTTTTAACTGTATTACCTATTGTATGTAGCCAACACAGAGATCTGTAATCGTTTACTGACAAAATTGGAAAGCAAATTAAATTAAATGTAACTTAAATTCATTATATTATCTAAAGCTATCACAGAAATTTGTGAACTCCTACCACAGTCCTTCACTTCTATTATTCTTTTGTGAACACGTGGACATTGGTGTGGGTTACATGTTTGTGATTTTAATCTTAAGAATTTCTTATTTATTTTAAGCATGTAACTGTTTTTTGTCCCCAATAAATATAATAAAATAAAATAAGATGAGGGCGATATTTCCTAGTTGACTGCCCTGTGATGAAATAACGAAACAAACTCAGAGATAAATAGTTGTCACCTGTAGCAATACAGGTGACAATTACTTTGGTATTTATACGAATACCAGCTTTTGATCGCGATTTCGTACGCGCATATCCCGTTTTTTCCCGTTTTCGTAGGAATTTCGGGAAATCCTCTCTTAGATTTCCCGAAATTCCTACGAAATTTCTTCTCCCCTACGGAGTGTAGGGGAGCTACATGCCAAAGGAGGTTATTTTTTTTACTTTTAAGGTTAGTTTCCCTGGCGTTTTGCCTTTATAGTAATGAAACGCATATTGAATAGTTCCTTATAATCCCCAGATTACAGAGGCAGTAATATTTTTTACCTTAGAAACTGGAAATAAAAACTCCACGTGTTCAAAAGTCCATACCAGAGCACAAAATTTGCCACCGTCTTGAGCACCGTTTTCGACGATATCTGGATGTACCGTTTTTAACATACCATTCTGTGTTAAGTGAACACAGAAAATCGAAATAACTAATAATTTCATGCAATTCAAAACAAACGGCTGTCACTATTTTGATAACTTGAAACATGGCTGTCAATCAGTGTCCGATAGGGATGGGCTTGAGTAATCTCTTAAATTGATACCTATTAAACAAAAGGTCAATCAATTATCTTAATTCTACAGTATATAAACATTATTGGTATTTCTAAAACGTTTCGTTTTCGGTTTTAAAAAACAGCAAGTATTATTAAAATTTGCGCACCACATTATGTCCTATCTCTCAGGTATAAGTAGTAGGTAGTAATAGTAGGTAATAGTAGTAGTAGGCTTTTTCCGGAGAAAGTAGAGAAATCACTCAAATCAACGAAATATTATAAAATACCAAATTATAAAAACATTGATTTGCATTCGTCTCTATTGCGTTACAAGTTATTGTTTTGTATATTATAATAAAGAATGGAATTTACAAGTAAAACGAACGATTTACTAATCGATTTAAATAACCAAATTATCGAGTACCTTACCGTTAGCAATTGAATATCACTTGAGTCTAGATGAGTGGTTAGATTACAAAGAACTAGGAAGTAATAGAAAACTTTAATTCGTTTCACGTTTACTTTCAATATTTTTCGAGAGATCGTATAGTTGTAAATCTACAACAACAACAACAGATTCAAAGCTATTTGTGATTTCTTGAATAAACTCATTAGGTTACATTCCTGAACTGTAGTTAGGTAGCTTTTTTCTTCAAATAAACTTCAATACATGCGTCAATAATGTTTTCCGACATTGACGACCGTCACTGGAAGTGAATTACAATAAATGTATCAAAACATTACTTTTAATTAAGATGTCGTGAATCCCGTTTGCCAACATTAAACAAAAAATAAAAATAGCTATTTTTTTTGGGTATAATTTGTACAATAGCCTTTACAAACACCAGCCCGTAAATGATTAACTCCTTTCATTTCTCCGACCAATAGTTTCGGCTGTGCGTTATCTGTCAGTCACTCAGTCACCAGTGAATTTTATATAGATTAATTGATTATGTAATATTACTTAACTGAACCTAAATTATGCTTTTCAATCAGCAAAAATGTAATTTCTCGTACACACGTCTTTTTCTATACACGAAGGTGTTTTATCAGTGCCTCTACAATATTCATCATCACCATCATATCAGCCGAAAGACGTCCACTGCTGGACATAGGCCTCCCCCAAAGGAGGGTGTGCCCTAATCGCACTTGGCAGGTGGGTTGGCGATAGCATTGTAGCTGTTACAATGTACTTACAGAGAATGCTGTTGCCTATTCTCTGGTGAGTCGCTTAGTCGCCTCTTACGACACCCGAAGTGATGGGATGGTGCTATTCTTTTACGTCCGATACCATACAAAAATATTCAATAAATGATATCTCCCGCAGTCGCTGAAATCGCGTCTGGTTACACCAATAATTTATAACGTAACATCACGCCAGTACGCTGTACGCAGTACGCAGATTCATACAAGTCAACCTGAATTTACATGTTTTTGGCATAACTTTAAAATAACTTCATTGTTTATGTTTATGCACCAATCTTGATGATATTATTGCAATTACATTGGACGTTGAACTTCAAAGATAAACCAGTGGCCAAATCAAGTATATAGTTATGATACATATTGTTAGGTTTATGTTAATCCCAAAGCAAAGTAGATATTTAACAAGAGCTGGCCTGGCTTAGACTGCGAAGGCACAACAAGTAACTCCTTAACGTCAAATAGCGCAACCACTCATTATGTGAATAATGACAATTTAGTTGTAGGTTATCATATCACCACTAAAAGTAACTAACCCGGAATGTAGAGTAAAAGTTATGGGATGGTGCTATTATACACACTGTTCGTACAGACTACAATATTATATTATTATTAAAAGAAACACAAAAAACTGAGAAAACTAGCTATACCTTATAAATATCAAAGTGGGTTAAAGCGGTTTCTTTGCTCGTGGGAGCCGAACCATTCTCTCAGATTTTTCTTACATTTTCATGATAACGCCTTGGTTTTGAGTAAAATTGGACTTTGTATTTATAAAAAGCATCTTCAAATATGCATACTTTGTTAAAGCAGTTTTCTGTTTTTTTTTGTTTTAAAATAACCGAGGTTGTGACTGGCAAACAAGATCAAAATAACATCGTTTTGATCCGACATTGAGACTTTAACACATTTTAAATATTGTGGGTTTAGAGAATATGGGATTACTCATTTTTCTCTCCTGACGATACTAGCGAATAAGTGTAATATGTCATCATCGCAATCATCATTCTAGTTTTTAAGCGTCGACGCGTCCTTTAAAGTAAAATGTTTTGCCGAGAATTTGAGCTGTCTAATGTTATCCTAAATTCCAGACAGGAATTAAATGGGTTCTAAATGCCTCGAGAAAAGGAAGGTGGTATCCTGCTTAACATCTTATGTGGTTGTTGAGTCATTTACTGGGAAAAATATTCCTTTCAAGCTACCGCCCGCGGCTCCGCCCGCATTTATGTCTAAAATTGTCCCAAGAGAACATATTCCCGGGATGAAAAGTATCTTGTGTGTTATTCCAGACTATAATCTACCTCTGTGCCAAATTTCATCGAGATTTCTCGATCGAGCCGTTCTGACGTGAAAGAGTAACAAACATCTATCCATCCTTACAAACTTTCGTGTTTATAAAATTAGTAGGATACCAATTATTATAACAAAGACGATGATGTGGACGATTTATTGTTTTCATATTTTACTTTCTACGTAAGTATTTTTTTTTAGTTTCTACGTAAAACCGAACTTGTTATCAAAAGCTTTCCAAATCTATTATGCTCTGAGTAAACATTAATATAATATTCATTCTCAACAGACAATTGTATCGTAGAAAGCAAATACGAATTTCAATGTTGGATTTCAACAAAGGATCTGCGGCCTCTTACTGATAATGTTATCAATTTATCACCAAAACTACACTGTGGAATTGAACTGTGTTGAATGCAATCGGAAGCGATGATTTATAACGTTGGTAGGATTATATATTAATTAAGATATTTATTTAAGTTATTTTATGAAAAGAAAGTAGGATTTACCTTGAAGTACGAAATCAAAAATTAACATTGTTTAATAATTACACGGATCAAAAATGTTTCATTTTTGGATCTACTTGTAAAACTTGATCTCTTCTACAAATGCTCCAAACAAACATCAGTTAATATTTTTTTCCATTGATTTATTATTGAAATTAGATGTTTTACAAAAAAGAAAAAAAACTGGCTAAGTGCGAGTCGGACTGTAGTTTTTCCTGTAATATATACGTAAATAACTATTATCTGCATTGTTTTCAAAATTTGAGGCTCAGTAATTTCGGAGATAAGGGGAATAACTTCAAAACTTTTAATTATAAAATTATGAACAAAATATAATTATATTTTGTTCATGACTTTATAATACAAAAACCCCCACAATAAGCCCTATCATTTGATATGTCTCACGGAACAGTTTTTTTTTTTGTATTTTTATTTTGAAATGTTCAAGTGTATCCCGCAAAAGTAACCCCCACACTCAACATTTATTTATTTAAGTAACGCATCCGTGTTTAGGTCACAGAAGTTCATATTATGTGCTCCAAACTTCAACAGAATCGGTCCTGTAGGTTCGGATAAAATTGGTTGTGACAGACGGACAGACCGACAGACACCCCAGTGATCCTATAAGGGTTCCGTTTCTTACGGATGTCCAGAACCCTAAAAACGAACATGCGGGAGTTAACTTTTTGCGGGATATATTTTGATATACTTCTCTGCCATACACTACACGCAAACGGCAAAAAAAAAAACAGTGTGAAGAATTATTACTAAGTTAGCCAATTTTTCGGCGTAATTTGACTGGACTAATAAATTAGCATTGCACATTCGCACATACCGTATTTCATTATTATTTTTGTGGTATATTTCATTATTTCAATCAAACGGTCAGTTCTATTGTAACTTCATTTTATTCGTGGACCGTTTCAGAACCGACTTCTCGTTATCGAGTATTTCGAAATAATCCTTTAGCTTGGGTTTCGTTTGAGATATCTTGCTGAAGTGAAATTCAAGTTTCAGCCGGATTTCAACTGTATTTAAGTTTATAGAATTGTATTGTTCGGTTACCGTTCATTCCCTAAGGGTCTTCCATCTCCCTTTTAGTAAAGGTTTTAAGGATATTGGTTGATAGAAATAGCAACGTTTCCATATTTAAAACTTATATATAAGTAGCTGATAGCAATAGCATACTATTCATTCCGTTGTTTGAAATAACCGTTATTTGAAAAAATACAACCAATTTCGAAATTGTATACCTACTCTGTAATGTTTTTTTTTTATTTTAAAGTCGACTGTATTTTTTGAAAAAAAGTTATTTACTTTTCACATTTTAGTGGTGATACCCCACAACTTTATGTTCAGTATTCACATAATTAGAGGATGCGCTATTTGCCGTTAAGGAGTTACTTTGTGTGCCTTCGTAGTCCAAGCCAGGCCAGCTCTTGTTAAATATCTACTTTGCTTTGGGATTGACATAAACCTAACATTATGTATCATAACAATTTATTGCTTGATTTGGTCACTGGTTTATCTTTGAAGTTCAACGTCTAATGTAATTGAAATAATATCATTAAGATCGGTGCATAAACATAAACAATGAAGTTATTCATTGTTTATGTTTATGCACCGATCTCACCGATATAATAATATCATTAAGATCGGACCGATCTTGATGATATTATTTCAATTACATTAGACGTTGAACTTCAAAGATAAACCAGTGACCAAATTAAGTAGTAAAATAACTTCATTGTTTATGTTTATGTTTTAAACAGATAACCCCAAAATCATGTATATTCAGGATGACTTGTATGAATCTGCGTACTGCGTACAGCGTACTGGCGTGATGTTACGTTATAAATTATTGGTGTAACCAGACGCGATTTCAGCGACCGCGGGAGATTTGCTATCATTTATTGAATAGTTTTTTATGGTGTCAGACGTAAAAGAATAGCACCATCCCATCACTTCCCGTGGGTGTCGTAAGAGGCGATTAAGGGACTCCCCAGAGAATGGGCAGCAGCATTATCTGTACATTGCAACAGCTACACTGCGATCGCCAACCCGCTAGCCAAGCGTGGCGTCGGTTGACAAACCCCCCCTTTGGGGGAGGCCTAAATCCAGCAGTGGCCATTCGGCTAATATGATGATGATATTGAAGATGAAAACTATGGAGGTAGGCAACAGAACTGTCGCCCACCTTCAAAGTTCTTCATCAGATCTTCACCAAATTGCAATGGGACCAGTCCGGGAAAATACTGTTTCAAACAAAAAAATAATCATCCAATTGGCGAAAGTATCGCTGAAAAACATACAAAAAAATATGTAAAAAAACATTCGGCCGAATTGAGAACCTCTTTCTTTTTTGAAGTCAGTTAATAAAGGCTCAACTTCCCAAAAATTAAGGTGAAAACACGTGAACGTGTTCCCGAGAACACGAAGAAGGAATTAGCCCAATATTTAATAAATAAATAAATAAATATTAACGAGGCAAATAATTACACATATGGGAATGCATTGGATGAGTGAAAACCTCAATATTTATTTTATTGACGAACTCAATATACCTAGCATAAGGTAAACATTGTTCTCATGTAAGTGACTTTGTGTCTTTTTTGAGAATAAATATCTTTAAACCTAATTTGAGACGATATCGTTTTAAATTTTCCTCAATCTACATAATGTACGAGTATTGCAATAGGCGTGAGCTACTTAATGCTATTGGTATCAATTAGGTTTATCAGGCTTTTTCAGCAGCAAACTATAAGCACAATTAGATGGACATACATAATATTAAACTCGCAATTCAGAATAACAATTAATATTCTTCTCATAGCCACACACGATTCTCATAAAAACTAAGTCAGCAAAGAAAATTCCTTTCCGATTACGCTTCCAACTAATAGCAACTAATTAATTCTGCTTCAACAGCCAATGAACGCGCTTTATCATTATTTTTATTTATGAGGAATGTGGATGTAAAAAATGGGTGCCAGGAACAGCCTGATACGGGTTCGTTCGTGAGGTTTAGTGATTAAGGAGTACGCCTTACCCTCCAACCGCAGCGAACTCGGCTTGCAGGTAAAAGAGTTATTAGCTCCAAAATGCCGTGTACCAGTAATTGATTTGCTTTTGTTATTCCCAACGACTTCTGAAGACTTCTTTGTCGGTTTTCCTCGTGTAACGAAGTTTTGGTTTTTCCTCAATTATTTTTTGGTTGAGATGTGACATGGTTCTTGCAGGTAGATAATAATTGTTGTTTTTAGGTTTTCCTTTTATTTCTTTCATCTTTTACATACTTACCTAGGGTTTTACTAACTCTTTGTGGCAACCAGCACAACATAACACTACACTTCACAATCCGCAACGATTCACACCCGCACCACTTCTTTTTGATATACTTAAAAGCTATTTTAGATGCTAAAAGTCGTTTAAAATTATTGCTGTTATCAATTTATTTACTTGTCTTGTGCAAGTCCCACACCTTAACATATTTCTTTCTTTATGACGACTGGATATAGTAAATCTGCAGTTATTAAAATAAACACATGTATAAAATGTGTTTTATCAGTATTTCAGTCGGCTTTTCCTGAGAGTAATTAGTAAAATCATCAATACACCCGTATTTCACATTTATCTGAACCTCAAAGAGAATACGTGAACCTCAGTAAATCAAGCGAAATAAATAACAGCAACGGTTTTAACTGAGGTGAAACTTAATTTCAAAGAAATATGAACAGGACTGCATACGTAAATATTAGTAGCTGTTATATTGGCTTGCTATATTCACTTCATTAATATTTAAATATTCCAGGAACCAGCATGCATTAATGCCAATATTGTGGGAAGATAAAAAATACGTTTTGAAATAATACAATAAAAAGTGGTAACCAAGATAATTAATAGAGGTCAAAAGCAATCTTATTAAATGATTTAAATGGTCTCAAGCGCGACTGCCGATCGCAGGGATCTGGGTCCGGTCAATAAGTGGTGTTTGGTTTTCCGGAGGTTGGTCAGGATTTTGAAGTTGGCTATGTGTCACAACCGTGCCTTGGAAATCGCGTTAAGATGTTGGTCCTGAGCTCTCCCTGGTAGTCTCGGATTGCCACTCACAGAATTATGAGAATAGGACCAGCGAGTGCATCTGTGATAGCGCACACACTTGACACTTGACAAACAATCGGTTCGGAGTATTTATTTTATACTAGCTGCCGCCCGCGGCTCCACCCGCGTGAATGTCGAAAATTATCCCAAGGGAACATACTCCCGGGATAAAAACTATCCTATGTCTTTTCCCGGGACTGAAACAATTTCTATACCAAATTTGATCTAATTCGGTCCAGCCGTTTGTGCGTGAAGAAGTAACAAACATACACTCACAAACTTTCGCCTTTATAATATTAGTGTGATTCTTATTTAAAAAGGGCAAAACAAACAATAATCTACCTACCTGTATTAAACCTACGTAATTAGCTAATGATTTACTCCATTAAATTAACACTTGAATTACTAAAATTTGTTAATAGTGTGAATATTTCTACCACCTATTGAATAATTAACAGAAAATGAAAATTATATTAACTCTGTTCGAATGAAATATTAGGTCGTGCGCATAAATTCAGTGCCTTGAATACATTAATGAAAGGATAAGCCGCGACTATAAGCCCTGGTTTTAGCATGTAAAGTACTGGGGGTGATAATAAAAAACATTATTTTTTATGTAGGTAGGTACTAGCTGTGCCCGGGTGTCAGCACTGTGAGGATCGCCCGGAGGACACGGTGGAGCATACGGTGGAGATCTGCCCTGCTTGGGCTGAGCACCGCCGTGTCCTTGTCGAGGCGATCGGCGGCGGCAACCTCTCGCGTCCGGCCCTGGTTGAATCCATGGTCCGGAGCGAGGAGGCTTGGGAAGCGGTCACCTCCTTCTGCGAAGCAGTAATGCTAGCGAAGGAGGAGGCGGGCCGCGCGAGGGAAAGGCAAGGCCTTCGCCCCAACCGCCGCAACAGGAGAAGACGCCCCGGGCGTCGGGAGTCGCAGGGCGATCCCCGGCCACCGTAGGCGCGGGCCTGCGGACGGCGAGC
>NDFZ01005449.1:132462-165582 GCA_002192655.3 Mamestra configurata
AAAAAAAAAAAAAAAAAAAAAAAAAGGTACTAGCTGTACCAACTGTAATAGGCTACGCTCGTGTAGGTAAATTAAAAGTAGCTTTCCAGTTTATGCGCAGAACAACCTTCAGTGTTGCTTAGGGCTGGTAATCACACTTCACACTATCACATCACACTATCACACTAATATTACAAAGGCGAAAGTTTGTGAGTTTGTGTGTATGTTTGTTACTTCTTCACGCACAAGCGGCTGAACCGATTTAGATGAAATTTGTTTCCTTGGGATAATTTTCGACAATCACGCGGGCGGAGCCGCGGGCAGCAACTAGTAATTTATAAATTGACATGATCCACCTCATTAGTCAGTCGAAGTGAAGTAAGTGGTCTTGTGTACGTAACAAAAGGGCATTCTTTCCCCAAAAAGTGTATTTCGTATTTTTGCTGTTGTTTTTTCTAGTTTATTTAAATGAGATAGGCTACCCAAAAATAATATTTGGTCGTATTTTTTATTCGCTTAGCACCTTTGGATTATATTACTGAAATTACTGAAGTTTGTGCTGAAGTCTTGGTTTAAAAAATGTCTAAAACAGTAACGCATTTATATCTCAAAAAATGATATGAATGAATAAAAGGTTTTATACGTTCGAGTTCAATAGAGCCACTTCGTAATTTAGTAATTAGGATGCAAAATCGTAACAAAAACACATGACCTGTTTACGCCCAAGACATAGAAAAGATGCGCATACCAGCACATAAGAACATACCATCCTTCATTTCCACTTGTATTGTGATACTAAGAGATTACAAAGCAAAAGCATCCTTATCTCACGTCTATCAGAATAATAGGCACGGGAGGAACGGGGATGAAGAGGCACTTTCAAATGCAGTAGGCACTTTACACGTAGGTTCATGAAATGATTTGCAGAGTCAGCCCTTCATATCAGTGGGATATGAAGGCGTTTTGAAGGGGGATATGAACAAAAGAGTTACA
Source organism: Mamestra configurata (assembly GCA_002192655.3). Lineage (NCBI taxonomy): Eukaryota > Metazoa > Arthropoda > Insecta > Lepidoptera > Noctuidae > Mamestra > Mamestra configurata. Next base: position 133,435 of record NDFZ01005449.1, read on the forward strand.
AAAGCGTATACAAGTAACAAATTACACCGGGTTTTCGAAATAGACATAGATACCGGAATGATAAGACGCTCTAGGTCTACAATGTTTTCGTTGTTTGACTTCCAGTGCACTTCACTTAAGTTTTCACGGTTTGATTTTTACAGAATAGCACCATTGATGTAGGTATTCTGGGGCATTGCTAAACTTGGTGTGTGTAATTAAACCTTTATACCACGAATAAGAGATCCATTCCAGTGCTGAATGAACGAGTACGACCTTTTACCAAAAAAGTCAATTTAAATTTAGTTTTTTTTTCATCCATCTACAATCAAGGTGAAACGACAGCTCACTTCATGCTCACTCTACTTAAACTTTCACGGAGATGTTTAGAGGATTGACAGGCAAAATCATCAACTTGTAAAGTCTTCCGCCCAGTTAACGAATTATAGCCAGCCACTAACACAATGGGTAATTGTGTTAGTGGCTGAATATAATTCGTTCGACGAAATAACTCCAAACGAGTAATAAATACAGACTGAATTAATATGAGAACAAATAAACATACATTATATTTAATATTCTGCGAATATACATATTGCATGAGCGATACATTTCGTCTCTGGTCGCACAATGAAGACGCCAATTTCGCACTTGACAGGAATTCCAATTACTTCCATTTAATGTGAAATGGCAATATCATGGGCTATATTGCTCATAGATTTTGTATTGCACTGCACTTATTGATCAATGATACTTGAGACGCAGTGATATTGCGTCATGTTATTGCCTTTAGCAGGATGAGATATAGAAATCTTATTGAATGACTTGTTCGTTGGTCTAATTAAGTTTGATATTTGATCATAGAAGCTTTGGTATATATTGAGCCAGAGCCTTACATGGAGATAGGAAACCTTAAATTGAACTTATCAAAGGTAATGATGAATGTTAATTGAATCTAACAGATTCAAAACAGAATATGGAGTCCATTGACATTAAAATGAGATAAAATGTTAACGATTCAGCAAAAATCTCGTTGAGTTAACTTTTTAAAACGCGCGTTTAATTTTTTACTGCGTAAAACTCGTTGAATAACGCTTAAAAATGCAGGCAAACGTAAACGTCTTTTATATTAGGGCGTAATGCAAAAGCTGTTACAGCAATTACAAACACGGCTACCGCATGCATTTTACATGAGCTCTCGTAACCAGCTGGAAAAATCTGATAAAAGCCAACGATGTAGCACATGGCCGCTCGTGATGATACTACAAGTTTCCTCCAGAGCGCGTTTATCACGTAAGCGGTGAGCTATAACCTAAATGTAAGAGCGATTGGTTGCAGGTTCCGTCTGAATGATGCATGAGACGCGGCCAATGTCGCACATGTGCGCCCCTGCGCAGATGCTAACTGTACCAATATCAAGCTATCTAGCTGATACGTCTAATTTAATACGTTGCAACATGTGCCAACTAACGCGGAAACGCATAACTCGTACTATACGTGTCACGTGCAAATGGAATGGTTATGCACGGATTATCGATACCCATAGCGCGTACGGACGGCACGACACTGGGTGATAAAAATTTGCGAGCATCCAATGCTCGACGCAGCTCGAGTTCGGCCCATAATCGTTGTTCGAAACGTCTAAAAATCCGTCGAACTCCTACTACTGTGCTATTTGCGTCGCCTCTTACATTTTATAATAACGGCAAAGTTAGACAGGAGTATGCTTCTTAAAAGTTTGTACTCGAGGCTCGGATAACGTTGCATCCCGCGGTGCTTGGCACGATTCCAGAGGACATCGTAGTCGGGACGTCGTCGTTCTAAATTATTTTATTATTTCATGACGTTAGTAAAAACATTTAAGTGGTTTGCGCGGGACGACGTCAGTTTTTATTCAAACATGGTTATTTATTCGACGTCATACGTTGTGAATACAATGTTCGAATATCGTGGAGAGAAGAGCTCTCAGCTACTGTCGTAATTCAAACACACGAGTCAGTTACTGCCACGTATATTATAAACTATGTTTTGAACCACTCACATCCGTGTTATAACTTTCCCTTGTTTGTTTATACAAGCTGCTCGTGCTATATGACTTGTGAAGATTAATTCTCAATTTCATCGAAGTTTAAGGCTTATGTTTTATTCATATAGCCGTAAGTTCCAGACGACAGTGGCGGAGGTACAATTTCACACAAACTTGTAAGGTCGTTAGTATCTAGTTACTTATGGAAGTATCTGGTAACACTGCTTCAAAGGTAGGTTTTTTGTTTCCTTGTAAACCATAACTATAGATAGCATTTTTTTTCAGACAAGAGCTGATTGATAGCCTTGTCAACTTAGATTTCTCTGCAACACTTGCTAGGTCTTCACCCTGATTTAAAAAATCTGTCATGGTCATCTCATTATTTACAAAAGTAGTAACCCATTCTGCACGACATATGTTCTGGTCGCAAACAGTATAAGTGCTATATTAGCATAATAGTACACTTTTCAGCAAGATTTTGGCTGAAGCATCCCATATGTCGTGACATTAATCTAGACGAACGGTTAAACTACTGTCTGGGACCTTTCCAGCGTATTGCGGTATACTTTATCAGACAGCAGACATCTACTAAACATGGATCACATAAATAGCTAAACTGAAATATTATTGCTGGAAATTGTTCTGTAATCGTCACGTTTAGAAAATACGATTGTATTTTCAGTGAAAATTGTTTCATTTGTCTTTACGTGTGTTTTTATTACTATTAACCCCGCGAAATTACTATGCTGTCTTGCTGAAAATATCAAGGAATAGCTGCTGTCCGCGGCTCCATCCGCGTGACAGTCGAAAATTATCCTTTATAAATTAATATAAATGTATCCTTTGTCATATTCGTATCTTATTAAGAAAACAGTTTACAATTTCACGCGATATTTTAGAATCTTACGGCGTTTGTATATATCTATTGCGTTTAGAATCAAATCTGCATTCCGTATACTCATAGGGGTGACGGCAGGTGCTGCCGAGAAATTTTCATTTAAATAATAAGAAATTCTTCATTTTCTTACACTCTAAATAAAATAAAAGCAACAGCAGCCTCAGGTTATTAATTCTCTTAAGTATTTCTTGTCATGAAACGTCTCCATCTGCAACCAGCTTGCATGCAAGTTGCATTATATTGCGGGCTACTAAGGTATTTCATGATCAATCGCTCAATCGTGTCCCGCAATATAATTAAACTTGCATGCGAGTTCCTTGCAGATAGAAACGTGATTTCAGCGTGGCGATGGCGGATATTGTGTTAAAGTCTATATTTTTAGCTGTAGTACTATTATTTACTGACGCAGTCGAGGGGTCCTGACGTGTGGTACAGGTACATCTCTTATACTTTCAAAATGTCATCCCCTACTTCTCTCAACCATACTTCGAAGTCATATTATAGATCTCCAAACATTACAACAACTATAACATTACATAACAATGTTAATAAACAACTGCCCCAAAACAATTCTTAGAGCTTATTGGGTAGTAACGATCAATTGTATAGTCCCCAAGTTGTCGCGTAGAGTGCACTGCGCAATTGAATTTGCATAGTACGATAACAGTTCCAATATCCGCTAGGGATAAACCGGTTGGTTATGTACAGTACACACTAGAGTATGTTTTAGATTATTAGTCATTATGTACATTGTACATGATAATGTGGAAACTTGCGTGAGTATGTGTTGTTTGTGAAATGCAATAAATGTTTTCCTCCAGCCAGGGTTGCGGAATTTGTTCGAAAGAGTCTGACACGCCCTTCCGCTCCACCCAGAGGGGAAGAAGTCATTTAATGATTTCCTATCATTAAAAAAAAAATAGTTTTCCTGATTTTAAATTTAAACTTATTATGTACAGTAGTGGTATAGAGGTATGCGGAACAGAGAGTAAAGTCCCGCATACCTCCACTGAAAAATGGGAGGATCCTCCTACCAGACGGTTATTGTGTCTGGTGGGCAACTGCCCGATGGTTGATATTCGGACTGTTGTATATGTTCAAATCACACGGAGAACTTTGCTTGCGCGATGCAGGATTTCCTTGGTAGTTTGTCGCTGATAGGATAGATGGCGTTGCGGTTCTTTCTGTTGCCGTACAAAATTCGCTTGTTAGTTTTTGTTTTTCAAAATAAGTGGACAGGCATTTTCTAACATTCAATGTTTGTGTTAAAAGACCACATTGTGGTACAACAAAAAATAATAATTAATGACTTTTTTACGTCTATTATAGGAAAAGAAAACCATTTTATTAGGACAGCACAGGCTGAATTGCTTATTGCTTTTGTTACTTTTATAAACATTGTTATTACTTTTAAATAAAACTTGTAAAGCTCGCTCCATCGTCGACTTTGTCTCTGTCATCTATGACCTAGACTAAAGTCAAGACCAAACCCATATTAAATAAAAAAAATAAAAAAATCATAGTTTATAAATCGAATAACTCGCAAATTCAGTGCAAGTATTTGAAATCTACGTCAATTCATTTATGAGAATATTATGTACCTATGTAAGAAAAAATCGACATCTCTTTAACAAAATTAGTGATAGACATCATTTTAATACTGCTGGTCCTGCGCCATAGGACAATCGAGGGTTTTGTAGAAAAAGTAAAACTTGTTTTATTTACTGGTGTACTTTCAGGTTTTTAATATGTAATTTAAATCACACACTGATCCATTGTTTTTAATTATATTGTAAATATGTGAGTACCATGTCCCTTACTAGCAAACTTAATTTTATCTCTGCTGGTATTGCTTTGTTGTACCTATTAGTATATAAGTGTGTGCTGTATATTATTGTAATGTTGGATGCATTGTGCTCACATAATATAATCAATTGATCAATGTACCTATGTATACAAAATATTGTAAAACATATTTGAAAAGAGTAACTATGGAGTTTCTTGTCCGTTCTTCTCCATAAGAATCTACCTTTTGCGAATGGACAACTAGAGTCACTTATATTTTAATTTTAAACTGTAAATGGTCTAGTTGAAATAAATGAATTGACTTTGACTTTGTGTAACATGTCCTCGTTTATTTCTAAAACCACTAACACCTACATACGTATACATAATATGTAGTATTTATAATCACGCTCAAGTACGCATAGACTTATTTGCGGTACGTTTAACGCGTCGTCAGGCACGCCAGTAATTATCGACATTAGTAAAACGAAATGACCTCTGATTTAATTCGCCCGCATCCAGTTAACGATCGCTAGTTTAATAAAAATATACACAAACCGGCAACAAGAGCCTGCAGTTAATTGCGAGCTTTATAGCCATTAAAAGGTATATTACTGCGCAATATTTACTTTGACAAATGTTAATTTGCATTTTGATTACTATGTGTATTTTCTAGTATAGCGCCACTATCGAGTAATGTTTAATCAAAATAATGCGTCCGTGTTAATTTTATGTTGTACAAAAATATTCAAAACATTGTTTTGACATGAAACACGATGTTTATTCGTTGCGAATTCGAGTATTTTACTAACGCGAAAAAAAACTTCATTCATTCGAATTGCATTCAACATCTGCGGGTATACGAATAGTTTTCAAACATCAGGGAACTCCAATACCGTGAGTACCAAATATTTTTGCGATCAATTGATTTCACATACGAGCAATTCCACTAATGCTCGGAATAACATCCAGAGCACTATGTCCAACGGATAATTTGAGAGATCGTCCGAAGCGCTGGAATTCTCTTGGCCTAGGACGTGATTCGCATTCTCCTCCGGAGGGGATTCTAGGCAATCAGCCTCCATACTCGGCCGGCACCTCGGACGCGCTCGAGGAAATTTGCCAAAATATTTTGTGCATCCTCAGCTTTTTAATTTGGCTCGAGAGCACAGCTTAACGCAAGGCGGCCGGTCCAAGTTTAATCTACGGCCTTAGAAATTAAATGCTAAAGCATTACTTACGACTTCTAAGCGTCGGCAATATCTTTCTGTATTAATTACTATTGTCGTTAATTTGTAGTTCGGTGTTGTAAATGTCGTCGTAAAATGTTTGGAATGTCAACAATCTATAATTAACTTTGTACAGCATTTTTTTTATATAATTGGAAAACGGTGTCATTCCAAGTATTTTTTTTTTGGTTATTATCATAATGTTTCGTGAAGTACAAAATCGGGCCATTTATTATGACTTAGCATGTTTTAGACGTTCCTTGCGTGTATATGTCTGATTTAGTCTACGATAAACTGACAAGGCAAACTTGGATGAATCGTTTCACTAATTCAAACCGTCTAAATATTCGTGCCAGTAGTCATTGAATAAAGTACTAGTTTCCTTTGTGGCTGGACTTCAATAGATTACGGCGTTGCGACACCAGCAGACTTATATACGGGAGATTCTCTTACATATTTCATGGCTCCATCCTTGTACCGCCAAACAATACGTCTAAAAGCCTTAAATAAAGGAATGGCTTTTGTTCTATGGTACCAGGAGATCAGGAGCGTGGAGCGGTCACGTGGTCGGTGAACACCGGCGGGATAATTCAGCCGGCCGACGCTGCTCCCTCGCGGCCATTGTACTCCCGGTACGTGACGTGTATCGCAATCCGACGACTTATATTAAAAAGGACATTGTTGATGAAGAAGTTAAAGTATAGGTGCTCGACTTGAAGTTTTTGAGCAGTTTTATGTAAGTCTGGAAGAAAGTAAGGTTGTTAAAGTCGTCTTAAATGTTGAATGGGTATAAACCTGCAAGTGGAGATGGCTTCTTAAGTTTTCAAAGATATTTATCGAAAAGATTTGACTCTTATCTATACATTCTTCATTTAATACTAGATATTAGCATCATTTAGCTTGTGATTAACAAATCTTGACCAGATGTTTCTACCAAATTCCAATCCTATACAAAAAGAGAGCATGACGCTGCATAAATCCACGCCCATAATTCACTGTCTTATTCAAATTAAAGATCTTCTCCACAAAAGTGTCACGTTGTACTGCATAAATTCATTCGAGCACACAGCACTGCAAATCCTGCGATTAACTACTGAAGCTCCACATAATATGGTATTTTTGCCAACATTCGCTTTACCAGATGATAATCCCTCTTTGAGGAAACATAAAACATAATATTATGCGATCTCGGCAACATCGTTTGCCTTGTTGGTTCCTTATAGAATAACTTTATGAAATTCTAATGAGTTATTTTGGTATTGCTTGATATTGTGTAATATGAATTAGGATTCTGTTTAATATTGAAAGAGGGAGGTAATTTCTTTGAGCGAACAAAATGTTTTGAAGTAAATAAGGTAATGAAATTGTCTTTATACAAATCACATATAGGTAAGAGACTTACTAGAAGAATATAATCACAAGGGAATTTATTTCAACAAAGAATACTGCTTATCGTTTTTACATTATCCCTCTGAAAGATCTAAACAACCCTTTTCCCGGGAACCAAAATATAAACAGAATATCAATTTGTTTTACAGCGCGGATATCTACGAGATTTTAAGCAGATCCGACACAGCTCTTATTAAAACCGTTGTCCCAACTCCAGATTACATCGTAAAGTCAAACTTGACATCCAAACCGTCATAAATCTCGTACATTCGTGGAGTATCGTGTGACAATAAAACGAGGAATCTATTAAAAACATGAAATAGCTTCTCAAAACTCCATACAAGGACAAAGGAGGTAGGGTCAAGTAAAGTAAGGGCCCATGCACACCACATTATTTTCAGACGCCGTCGATGCAAGTTTCATGCAATCTTCCGATTACGGAACGAATATCTCCATCTCGTCTTTTTAACCGACTTAGAAAAAAGGAGGAAGGTCTCAATTCGGTTGTTTTTTATGTCTGTTACCTCGTAAGTCCGTCATTTATGAACCGATTTAAAAAATATTTTTGTGTGTGAAAGGATATACTTTCCGATTGGTCCCTTAGAAAACAAAGATGATTCAGTGGTTTGGATTATAAATTAAAAAAGCTGAATAAAATATGTCATCCAAGTAAACGAAAATGCATATTTTTGTTTCCTGTGACTTTCCAGTGGTGTTGTTAGGTACCACTAAAAGTAAAACATTAAAAAAAACATTGTAAAAAAAATATATTAGACTTCCAAATAAAAAAAAACACTGCAGAGTATAAAATTACTTTAACAAAGTTATTTTAGACTTTAGTCGGTGTTAAAATACGAAGAAACAACCAAAAATACCGATTTCCGAAATTAAAGTTATTTTATTCTTTCTACTCTTCTTGAAGTCACTTGAGTTTTTTTGAAAATGTTTTTTTTTTCAAGTTAACAGGCGCAGCTAACGCGCGAATGTAAAAGGCGCGTCGAGACGGCGTCTGCGTAAAAAAACGTGGTGTGCATGGGCCCTAGAGCCCACGTTATAGTAACCCTTTTACGTTTAAGGCTCAACAACCGTAAAAGTATCGAATGTCGTAAAATTGATCCCAGTAATAAAATTACATATCGTGAAGGGCGAAAATGAAATACTGTGTCGCCATTACTTTGAAAAGTATTTCATGTGTAGATGTGCGACCTATGTTTAGTTTTGAGTTTCATAAGTCTAACGACTAGAAAATATGAAAAAGTAATAACGTAATCACTTAAGCTATGTTTAGTTGGAATCAGGTTATTTTGCAATATTGGTGCAATTTTGGTAGTGGTTATAAATTAAACTCAATATATTTATTGCTTCCACATGTGAACTTAGGTGGTAGGTTTTACAAAAATATGATCATTGTGGACCTTTTCGGGCACAGCAAAGTAGGAGAGAGGAAGAGTGTACTATTTTAAAATAAATTATATAGTGTAACTGTACTGTTTATAAAGTAATTAAAAAGTAAGAAATTAATAAATGTCGCACGGGTCAATCTTCCGACAATCTTTGAAAGCAACGCTTGCCAAGTTCGGTCTTTGGATAGGTGACCATCCACTTCATACCGAGATTCCTCTGTATCTTGGTCAAGCATGCGAAGCCGTTGGTACCGGCTGTCATTTTACCATCATTCATCATCTTTGACAGTTGTTACGGCAAGTTAGAAGCCAGAACATCTGACACCAGTTTTGCTAAGGAGTATCATATCATCTCAACACTGGATTGTAGAGGTTAAATAGGCTATCACTCCATGTCAAATACTGGTACTCAGCTGCATCCAGGTAGACTGGAAGCCGACCCCAATATAATTATGTAGTTGTGATTGATTGATTCATTCATTGTTTACTGCCGTACATTTATTAACTAAAAGATTTGGTTTAAAAAATCTTGGAACAATGAATCATTTCAGCCGGAATTCGGATTGAGAAAAGGTCCATGACTGCTATTGTCACCTTATTTGGCACCGACTCTAGCATGAAAGCAATTAATTGGTTGGCAGGAAAAGTTTTTGTGTCGATGTATGGAGTTACCTAAGCTTTATGAAATCTATCGGCAACAACAAGGATAACTGATCGATCCCCACAGATTAGGTGGTGTTATGGAACGTGCACAGTATCCTTTGAAAAGTGAAATAAAGGGGTCTATGAGTAGGTAGTAGTAGAACGCTTGTTACACGTGCAATTGGGACTCGTACGAAACCTCTTGGGTTGCTTACAATAAACCCAAAAAAATCATTTAAAAAAAATATTTCATTATTTTTGTTTTCTTGCCAATAGATATACGATTTGCGTGACAATTTCAACTGTCTACCTATTCCTAATAATAGGGTTCCGTTGGTTAAGCAAGCCCGGAAAAGCTTCAATACATAAATTCATCGGTGGTATATTTCATGAGCTGGTCACTGTTTCAATGAAAGTTTCATGTATTAGAATCCATCACAAACCCAAGCAAGGTCTTTGTTATTTTCACATGAACTCGGAACTAGAAATAACTGCATCGATTTATCTTATCTAGGTTGCCGAGTGAGTTTTTTAGTATTTTAAGTTCGCTGAAGAAACCCTGACTGGTTGAAATAGGTATAAAAAATATGTAGGTATTGCAAGTGGGATTCGAACGAAGGGTACAAGGGTTCCAAATGTCTATCTACCTCTAAACGGTTAGACAAGGTTTCAAAACATTGTATTGCGCTTCTTAGTGTTGTAGTTGTATAGCTGGTTTTTTTAATGGATTTACTTGAGGATACAACTAATACAAAAATATTAATTACGTAGAATCATGTGTATGTAGTTAATGATTCAACTAAAAACCACTGATATAGTATATTTTTAAGTAATTAAAAGGTATATCATGAAGGTAAAATTTACGCGCACTATTTTGGTACGCTCGCCTTGCTACACGGCGGCACTGAAATTCGTAGCAATGTGCTACGACGTAGTGAAGTGCTACGAAGTTCGTGAACTCGAGTTGTACTCCTTAAGAAAAATCAAACAAACAGTGAATGCCATGCCAATGCCATAAAAAAAGCTTTAAAAATAAATATTATAACATAAGATATAGGTGACTTTTGAAGCACACGAATGGTTCTATAATAATACTAGAATTACACTTTCATTTTGATTGTAATTATGTGCATTATTCATATACTAAAATACATACCTGCGTACTTACGACGAGAATGATACATAGTCATATCGCCACTGCTACAGTACTTCATCCAAAGCCACGCTTTGTTCCCGAATGTTTTGTGTTATTGTCGTCCTGTTCGGTACTCACATTTTTCTCTGCGCAAACCATTATGTAGATTTCAATTCCATTCAGGGTAGATTTATAATTTACAAGATTTCCATTTCGAAGGATTTTACTTTTGTTTATTGATGTACCATTTTTTTCCTGGCTTTGTCATTTTATTTAGTTAGTTTTGAGTAGATTGGATTAGATTTAGAAATTTATTGTAATTGATATATTATTCTTTGTAACAATAAAAATGTAAACGGAACGAAAGAGCCAAACACAGGAAATTCTAGTGTAAGTTTCAGGAATCAATGCATTGAATGTAATTTCTTAAACAATAAATTATTCTTATTTTAATCTGGATTGTTTTTAGAATATATGGATCGTATTTTGAAAATATTCAGAATACGATCCATACATTCTTAATGCCAGGTTCTGCCAGATTCATTAATATGCTTTGAAAAGAAAGAAAACAAATTTAATTGCTAAATGGGAGGATAGTAGTGCTGTTTTGTTTTTCATTCTGTGAATTCACTAGATTCGTAGTAGCAGTCAAATTTAAAAATCGTTCCCGTGAAAAACTGTAGTTTTGATTTTGACACAACTTTCTTTATAGTCTTTGACTTTTACTAACATGTAGTTAGAATGTTCTAGTTTCCTCGTACTTCCTCAGGGCTTCATTTAGTTGCTGAAACAGGGATTGTTCATGAAAACGTGATGACACGCTTTTTATTTCGATAGACGAAGCTTAAAAAACAACATTTTTATCCATTCCAATTTATTGCCTTTAATCCATACTCATACATCACATTATTCTCCACGTTGTTTAACTTAAGTCTTGAATAAAAATAAAACTTCTTCATCCGTTATGGTGAAATTCATCCTTAAGACAAATAAAGAGTCTGAGATGAAGCCGGATATCCGGATTTAAGAGCCAAGGAAACATGGCCGGGAATGTGGAGAGCTTTAAGCACTTTAAGTTGATTTTCATTTATGCTTTTTCTACTTTTTATACCAGAGTAATTTTATGGGATTGGCGGAGTCGTGGCAAAATAAAAACAGCCACACAAGTCGATGTTCAGGGATGAGCAACGCTAAATAGCGGTTCGTGGATTGGTAAATATACCTAACCTTTCGAGACTCGTCCTTGCCTCGGAAAACACGTCAAACCCTCGGTATCAGCTGTCGTTTGTATCTACAAACGACGATTGGCGAAGATCTCTTCGCCAATTCTTGACTAATCTGCTGGTCTATTCTGTCAACATCTCATGGTATAAACTAAGGGCCTAAGCACACTGGGACGGAATGGCATTGGGTTTAAATTTTTACCACAGGACATTCAATCTTATCAGTAGAAAATAGGGGACTTTGTCGATGCCGTATGGATTGGAGTGCGGTGTGAGGCAGGGGGGGGGGGGTTGACCTCACCTACGCTCTTCAGTCTATTCATCAATGAGCTGATTCTCTCAGCAGAGAGCCAGCCGGCTGTTACATTGATGTTAGTTACGCCGATGATATGGCTCTGCTGAGCGCCACGGTTTGCGGCCTTAGGAGGTTAGGGGCCATCTGTTAAGATTATGCTAAGCTTCATGGTTTGGTCTACAATTCGTTTAATATACCACCAGTTCATTTGAACGGAACGCCGCTCACACGGGTTTACAGGTTTAAATACCTTGGACAATGGACATGTCTTGACCGCGGGCATGAAGGACGATGACGATATTGAGCGAGAGCGAAGGGCGCTGTCGGTTAGGGCAAATATGATAGGTCGCAGATTTGCACGTTGCTCACGGGGTGTTAAAATAACGTTGTTTCGTGCATATTGCACTCCTTTTTACACGTGCAGTCTGTGGACCGATTATACGCAGAAATCGTTCAGCGTCCTTCGCGTTCAATATAATAATTCGTTCAGGATATTGAAGGGATTGCCCCGCTTCTGTAGTGCATCAGGGATGTTTGCTAAAGCTCGAGTTGACTGTTTTGATACAACGATGAGAAAACGATGCGCTTCCCTTTTTTTTTTTTTAAAGATGGGAAATCATCAAATGACTGTTTCCGCTCTGGGTGGAGCGGAAGGGCATGTCTTATTGACTAAAACCCATCCGTGTTCCTTCTAAAGCCCTTTGCGTTCCAGGGCCGCGGTGACTCTTTCGAACAAATTCCGCAACCCTGGCAGGCTCTGGCCCTAGCGGGCCCCGTCTTTTATGCTGACATCTCTTTGAGGCGCGCGTGAAACACAACGCGCCATCGACCCGGGCCTGGTGGTGATCGGACAGCGAGCCACCCAATGCGCTTCCCTGGGGTAAGGAATATTGTTGCTAACACAATTGAGTCATGTTAATTGATAAATAAAGATACTATTACTATAAATGCCAACGTTTTAAATTGATTCCATGGCATCGACAGGGATTTCTTGGCGTTGGAGAGCGCGCTAAGAGATCCCGCAGTGGCATGCCGCGGCACTTCGCGGGATATCTTGGTAGGCCTCGATCAAAAAAACGCTGGTAGGCCGCCGGAATGGTACAGTATCTAGGTAAGCAGCTAGTGTGCGTCGACCGGAAATCCTCTGCCATTCCGTCTCGGCGTAGGCCTTTAGGTGGAGTGAGCATGAAGTGAACTGTCATTTCATCTTGTTTGCATCATAATCATACGATCAGGAGTTTTCTACAATTAATTAATGTTGGTTAAAATGGTCCAGCAGATATTGATGAAGTCTGTGTTTTGACACATTTTTAAACTGCGGTCAAACACAGTGGCGTCAATTAATTAGCTTTTATGAACAAATTGCCGTCGAATTTTGCGGTCTGCTTTGTGTTAAATTGGTATGGGTAATATCGACTAATTTATCGACGCTTATTTGTAATTGGTCTTTTTTTTTAAATCGAGTTTCATTTATTTGTGATTAGAAATGCGCCTTTTTCTTATGGAGGTAGGTAAAAACTACAGACCGTCGCCTGCTGTGACAGGAGTCACAGCAGGTGACGTTCTCTAGTTTAACTAACCCGAAGAAGGAACTTTGGCAGGCCGGTCGTGAAAATACCAATTCAATTAAAAGCCCGACAATCTAGCAATTTAATTAAGATATCTCCTACTACAATTATGAAGTTCCATCGTTCTGTACAACTTACGAAATATTCCAATAATCCGAGGCCTCGGCGTTTCAATTTGTGCAAGTTTCTCCAGAAACGTACAGTATTAAAGCAAGATTCGCCCGGTCCCCACATAAAACTGGTTGTAATGCGAGCGAGTCCGCGACGCCGGCCGCCGCAGCTGCTCAAGTAATGCCCCTCACTCTTATACTATCCGGTTTATCTGCAGACCTTCTGCGACACGCCTCGACCCTGATTTATATATGAAAAGTCTCAATTTATTGCATACCCAGTTTCGGTAGTTAATAGTTCAGGACATTCTGGGGTTAGCCACGCGGTCAAATTAATGAGTGTGGGACAAACAACCAAATGTGAGTGCTTTGTTTTTGTCCGTTTTGGATCAATTGATTCGCAAAACAATGTAGAACTTAATGTGCCGTGATAAGTTCTATTATCCTTTGTAGTTCCCCCAGTTGCTTGGTGGTGCCTAAAAAAAGAGCAGATAGAATTTATTAGTTTTAATTATCCATAAAACATGCTTATCTCTTTTACTTTAATTTACTTTACTCTCTTTTTACATGACTTGTTAAAACTAATTAACACTTATTTTCAAAAAAGAACACTAATTAAAGGCGCAAGAAACTTACTTTGCATTTTAAATAAAATTTAAATGTCTGAGACATTTTATATTCTTTCAAGCTGGGCTTGAACTAATGAAGCTTGAATAACAATCAACTTCAACGCTGATTAATTTGTCTAAAATCGTTTTATACTAATCGCAGTTTCTCGTTTGATATTTAAAATTCTAAAATGCCCTAGAGCCTTTACACGTTTCATTAGACATGGAAAATGTGTTAAGACTCTAGTACTTTTTATATGAATTTATTTTCCTTCTGCTTTCGGAAAGAAAACATAAGAAATACACAAACATGTTGTAAGAGATATCACACTATTCTATTTCACGCTTGCACAATAATGTTGAACACACAACACAATAATAGACACACAAACCCGACAGATATTTATGTGATGCGTAGATAACACCATGATAAGACACACACCAATAAGAAGTGCGGTGTCCGAGCGAAATTTCAATTTGCACCGCGGTTGGACTTGTGATTCGAATCGGAAGGAATGAAATATTATACGGCTCGAGTTCGGGGCCCTGACCCATGTCAAATCAGCATTCGCAGGTATGCCACGAATTATTTACGGCCAACTCACTGCTATGAAAATTTTTATCGCAACGATAAATCTTTATTAGCCAAGTTGGAAGAATTTTTCCGGGTGTTGGACGAGCCTATATATTTTTGGCCTGGATTTTATTTTCTGTTAGGTTTTTATTCGATATTTACTTTGTTGAACTTGGCTCACTATAGAAAGTTCCGCCGATCTGTTATACGAAGAATATGTATGACGTAAGTTCTTCGAAGTAATATTGATTTTGTGTTGAAGTACGGTCTGTTGTGGAGAGCTCTTATCGGATGAAAGGGTCCATGGGACGAGTCGACGTTGAGTACCATAAAAGATAAATCAAAATACCATCATGCTGTCCTCTGCGGTACGAGCTGAGACATTTAATTGCGTGCTTGACATTCAACGACGAATCCGATTCATGGTTGACGTGACAAGCAATCTGTTCCCTATTATACGAATTCCCTATTCCTCTATTATGTTGGGACATGGATCTCCCCTATAATCTGTACTAGTACGTCATTCAAGACGTGGAAATGATATAAGCAATTACGTATACCTGACTATGATTGGGCCTGAATCCTTGTACCGCAACGGTATCAAGATTTAAACCCTTACCTCAATCATTGAGCTCCAATACGATATAATCATACATTATGCAGTTTAGACACATCTTGGAACAGGTAAAAGTTCAGAAAAAACTAGTGTAGCGGCATCAATGCCACCACATGAAAAACTAAGAAGCGAAATTTGTACGGCAACAACAAAAGAACCGCAACGCCATGTCCAGTCCGAATATCAACTATTGGGCAGTTGCCCACCAGACACAATAACCGTCTGGTAGGAGGATCCTCCCATTTTTCAGTGGAGGTATGCGGGACTGTACTCTCTGTACAGCATACTAGTACTTCACCCTGTCTGATAGTACAAATCAATTTAAACTGGATAACATGCAATATTAGGTATGTGAGTTTAGGACATCACATATTTCAGTTCCGCAGGCTTGAAGTATGGACCCGTGACTAATGTAACCTTAGGTGATCCTAGCCGTTTTACCGAAGTATTAAAACTGTCTCTAAAATAAAATGCTGGAGTTTTGGACGATAATAGCCCTGCCTGTCACATTTACTGGACTTTATTACTAGAGGCACCTCTTGATCTAGTGCTATAATTCTCATTTTTATTTTTAGAGGGAACAGAAAAACTATATGCAACTAGCTACTCCAAAACATGTTAAGTATTTTTTGGTCTAATCTTTGATATATGAGGTCTTACTCTGCTTTGGTCCATTAT
Source organism: Mamestra configurata (assembly GCA_002192655.3). NCBI lineage: Eukaryota > Metazoa > Arthropoda > Insecta > Lepidoptera > Noctuidae > Mamestra > Mamestra configurata. The sequence goes on from NDFZ01005449.1 coordinate 149,593, forward strand.
TTAAAAGGCCAGTTTGTTTAGTGTTTAAAACATTCCGGCTAGAATGAAGGCATGAATTTTTTGTGGCTTAAGGATTGTTTCTGCTAATTGAGTAATAGATTTAGACTTCCAATCTTATTGTTCCCTCTCGTCATCATGCCAGTAACTTAATACGTTTCAGGCAGTCCCTGTCACATAAACTTGCCGGAGGTACTTAATCTCTCATTTGCCCCAATCATAGACATAATACTGCTTCCATTGTGCTCCCGTGAAACCACGTTTGGGTATAGACCAAGTGAGAGTTTAAATTGTCTAGCTGCTATTATTGGCCATCTTGCTTAGTCACTGATTCCAAGTTTTGTTTGACTTTGTCCCTGCGGGTTTCTGCACAAGGTTATCAAAAAGGCAAAGAAAATGTTCCATAGGTTTCATGCTTAGCCCAGATGTCATTGATACATATTTTGCTATCTAGATTTACTTCTGGATTCAGGCTATCATAGCTAGATTTACTTCTGGATTACTCACAAAACGCTTATCTAGCCTGATTCATAAATCTCATATTAAGTTGACATGACACTTAGCTACTGAATGACATTACAGAAATAATTCAGAACAGAGATGAGAGTTTATTTTTTAAGCATTGTTTTAATAAGTGGAATAACATCGTGATAAATTCTGATTATAAACCAACAAACCTTTCAACGAAACCCTTAAACCTTCTCCAGTCGAGTGCCACAAAATCGCCCATCATTCGCCCACTCCAAAGGATTTCCATAACGTCGGAGCATGCCCGTCACTTCTGCACACAGCAGATCACTAGCGTGTTGTCACCCCAACTTAAGATACATCTGTGCTGTTTGTAGGACACAGGACATGTCGGCCAAATTGCCGCATTCTCCTCCTATGAATATTGTATGAGTAGTCCGCACTGTGCGATCACTTCATCATAACGGTTGAGGGATGGGCAACGCATGCTCCATCCTATTTATCTAGGAGGGGTATTGGCTGCCTGAATATGCATAGCAAGCCTTTCAGCTTCGGATAGGATTAATGCTTGTCTCGTTATTTGAACACTATAATCTTGGGGTTTGTTTGTGTTAATTTATGCTGGAGTGTAGTTTCTGGTTTATGCTTGAGTATGTATGTACTGTGAAGTTCTTTGTTGTGTTAGTTTAGCCGTGAAGTTTGGATGGGTTAGAATAATCTTAATCAACTTTTGAATGAACTAAGTGGGCACATATAGCGCTCTTAGTTTAAGTCGGCTACGTCACTGTACACCAATATATTGTTCAATAGAGATACCTACGTGCTCCATCTTTTTTCAAAAAGAATATACTTAGCGCAAACTCGCAATCGAGTAAAACAAACTATCTTTGTGTGTCTTTTGTCAATGTTTACATTAAATATACATATTGACATTTTCTCACAACTTCGCTGTCGCTAAAGTCTTATTTCTCGTTTTATTTCTCGATAAGTTTTGTAGTTGCGTAAAATTTTACGTTGTGTAAAAACTTCACATCTGAACTACTGTTATAATATATCATAGGTTACTTTTTATTGGGGTTCCACACCCAAAGGGTAACCAACAGAACCCCATCCATCTGTCCGTCTGTCTGTCAGCGATCTGTATCTCAAAAAACATAATAGGTAGACCGTTGAAATTTTCACAGAGTGTGTATTTCTATTGCCGCTAGAACAACAATAAATAATAATTAAAAATTAAAGGGGGCCACCACACAAGAAACATTTTTCTTGAATCGCTTTATTTTCGGTTTATGGTACGGAACCCATCGTGTGAGAATCCGAACCACACTTGGCCGGTATTCATTTCCTTTCGTTCAGTACATCCAAAGATTGTCTTAAAGAGATTGCTCTGTGCGATAAGTCCTACAGAACAAACATTTATAAATCATTGTTCTGTGCTTAGGTGTCGTAAAGTACATAATAAATAAGTGCAAAATCACGAAAGCCAAATGCAGGAAAAAACTTATCTGAATTGAATTGTGCCATTTAAAACAAATCACATTAATTACTAACATTATTGATAAGTACCTAAGTAATAGTCCAGAGTGTTTCCTGTTAAATCTCATTTAAATCTATAACAATATCACAATGCCTGTTCAATCAAAAATGTGGATAACAAAGTCAATGAAAACCAACAAAATATCGAGTTGCGTCTAATTTTCCATTTAACTTTTGTGCGAAACAAACAGTGCGTAGCGGAAATTTTGTTGTTCTAAATAACTTTCATGTCAAAATGTTGGTGTCGTGGTATTGAGTGATGTTATCTATCAAAAGTATCATCAATTCATAACTCTGATAAAGATTCTCAAAGTGACTGGGAAATTAGCTCGGAGGAATGATAGGGGTGGATAAATATGTTTTTAGGGTTCCGAACATCCGTAGGAAACGGAACCCGTATATGATCAGTCGGGTGTTGTCTGTCTGTCATAGCCAATTTTCTCCGTATAAACTGGACCGATTCTGTTGAAATTGCGTACATATATGAACTTCATTTTTGGGGGAGAAACTAGAAAATGAAAAAAAAAAGTTTTTCAAACTGCACTGTGTGATATATCAAATTGAAGGACTTGTTGTGAGAGTTAATTATATCTCTTTCATAATTTAAAAATTAATCGTTTTGAAGTTATTCTAGGAACTAGGCGAAAAATTCCTCCCCCCCTTATCGCCGAAACTTCTGGGCCTAAGAAATCTCATAAATTTGACTTTTCAACACCAAACTAAATGCCACTATGACTAATGCCTCAATCGAACGAATTTCATTTTTATAACATGTTATTGTTGTTAGAATTGTTAAAATGTTACAAAAATGAAATTCGATCGGAACCCTTTGCACGCGAGTCCGACTCGCACTTGGCCAGTTTTTTATACGTTGCTACAGTTTGTTGAGATCCGTTGCTAAGGAAATACTCATATACGCTCCGGTTGATGGAACTGATAGTCAATCTGAGGAAGCATACTGAAGTTAGTAGATGAATAGAGAAGTACTGGAGAGGTTTTATTTCATAAAACCAAAAGGTGAAAATCTGAAAAATTTGATTCTTTCATACAATATCTGCTTTAGAAAACAACACCCGTATTAAAATGTGACACCTATGATATTTTCTTTAAGCTATGAAGCACTGGTCATAGAGACATTTGGTTTGGTGTTGAAAATTCAAATTTATGGATGGATCAGCGCTGCCAAATTGTTAGGTACGTGATTAATCTCACTTCTCTCTATTTGTAGTCTCCGGACCGATTCTAAAAACTTGGAGAAACACGACAGGGTCCCGGAAAATGGATGGCTGGATGAATTACGGTAAAACTACAAAAATCAAATTGGAAAAAGAAATACCGCCTTAAGTACAATACAGCGTGTAACAGAATAAACGCGATACCTCTTAAGGGGTCATTGTACTCATCATTATGAACATTTTTTACAATGGGACTAAACCCGAAATTGCGAAAACGAAAGCAGCTGTTATTGTTGTGTTGTTTGTTTGTCGAGTTATGCGCACATAAATATATGGGGCAGCCGATTTTTTTTTCGATTTCAGTGTTGCTCCCTTACTAAAAGTTGTTCATAATGATGAGTACATTGACCCCTCAAGAGGTATTGCATTTACTCTGTTACATGTTGTATAATGAGAATGAGTAATGACAGTATTTTAAACAGACAAGCAATTTCGTCGTCCCCAACGACATTAAATATTTGGAAGCTTCGAAGTGTTGGGCGTTGGGCGTCCCAGGAGCTATCTACTGTGTGATTATTGAAAAGTAGTGTTGATTAAAAGTAGTCATATAACGTATTGTGAATGTGAGGACCATGTAGATCGCAATATTACGGGTTCATGTCATGTTAGTCTGGCAGTTTCAAACTTTGGTATTGTTCGTCAAATCGTTGAGCTCCTTACAGATCTAAGTTTGAGCTACACGATAGCTGACAAATACTTGCACTGTCTGGACAGGTCCACTCAAATCTGTCTGGTACTTTCCTCAAAATACCACTTCAGACATTAACCGACATGGTTCTCCTATGATTTGACCTGTACGATTGTATGGACTTTAAAGGAGACTTTGACTTCTGAATTTGTTTCGGTCTTTCTTCTCAGGGTAGTCAGCTGTCATCTTATTTGGTAATTTTTAAACTAGATGAGGTCGGTGTTTCCTATACCGGCCTCATCTTATTTAAAAATTACCAAAAAAAATTACGTGTAAATGTTTTATGTTTAACCTACTTACAAAATAAGTATCATTTATCATGATTTACAGCCTAATTTGAATAGATGAATTTTGAAGCATTCTCTTTGTCAGTTTTATATTCTTTAGTTTGTGTCTCTACTGGAAGGCTTACGTTTATCCCTTCTATTTAAAATCATTGAGATTTAAACAAAAGAAATTCTGATTCGACAAACGAAACATTTTGTTTGAGTCTGATTGACGAAAGGCTTCACAAATAGGGTTTCCATTCTGACGGAACCATAAAAAACCTAATACAATCTCGTATAGGCACATACTTATTGTCGACAAAGTACAGTCACAAAGATAAATTGCGTCATATCGATACTGATCGAAAAGCGAAAAGGCTTTGTGACAAAGATATTTCCCTACTTCGCTTTTGCCAATAACTGTATCAAAATACTGCGTATTGAGCATGTTTTAATGTTGGGATTGTACGATTTCTAGGAAGGGCAGAGGACCGATTTCCCATTTGTTGCGATGGCAATATTTTGTTATGTTCTTGCATAGCTTCCGACGTTTCTACAAACATCGCTCTAATGAAGACAGCCATAGATATTTTGATCGGACCGAAACCTCTCCAATGGTCCAACCATTGGAGAGGTTTCCAAACATAATAGACCCTCGATGTAGATTGATAATATCAGCAAGTTTGAAAGTTACTTGTTTAATTAACAACAACTGAGATCAAATTTTAGCCAAAATACGTCCACTGCTGGACATAGCCGTCAAAGTGACGCCACATCGACCGATACTTTGCATCTCGCATCGAGCGGATACCCGCGGGCTTCTTCAAATCTTCAAAGAATATCCAAACTTAAGTGACAGCGGGCAGGCCACGTTGCTCGCATAACCATGGAGCCAGTACTAATCATTTTTAAGCAACGTTCGCATTCGTATATCAGTCGCAATCTGTCCAAATGTCGGGAAATAAAAGTTGTTTTTGTCAGATTGCGACAGAGATGCGACTGTGAATGTTGCCCTCAGAATTGGACCTCAGATCTCATTTGGCAGACTTTTTACAAGACAGGAACGCTAATGATAATGTTAATAACAATACTCGTAATGTATTCAACACACACCAAGTTCAGTTATAATGGGTTATTGATCCATATTACATTACACTTTTTTCTTCAGAACACTCTTTTAAAATCCACTTTAACAGGCGGTTGGCCGCTGTCCACTTTTATACTCCGTAGATTACGCTTTAATATTCTTTCTGGAACATTTTTAAGAATATTATACTAGTTCAGAAAAGTTTTATATTGACGGCCCTTTGGCGGAGTTTGGAGAAATTCCAATAAATATTCTTGAAACGTTGATATATTGTATACTAATCTAACATCGACCGATGTGTAGTTTATTTTTTTTTAAGTTGTCTCACAGCTGGGATAAAGCCCTGCAGGTACTGTTTCACTCAAACCAGCCCTCATAGCGTATTAAGGCTGGAGGCGAGATATCTTGGACTCGGTAACAAGTTAACTCACCATCTCTTCCTGGGTAACCTCGATGGCGCCTTCCATCTTTACGATCCCATTGGGTGGAGACTTTTGCCCAAAGGTCATTGTGCACATATGCTTATGGCTTACGTAACCCTATAATCCAATTGAAACAATTTATAATTATATTTTTATATCTAACAAAGTGTTTTACTAAAATGATTACTTAACAACACAATCAAATTCCAGTCGGGCTTTCCCGTAAGCTCTGCGTATTAGTTTATTCTTAAGGTACCTACTGTTATTGTTACAGTGGGTTATAACTGGAACTCGTATAATATTTTCTGCGCTGTAAGTTGTTCCGATGTAATTAAAAGTTCCTCCTCGCTAATAGTTATTTGTTCGTGTTGTGAAAAATCTTTTTCTGCACACTTCGCATTTGCTTATTGCCGAGCAAATGACTAAGATTCGTAAAACATGATAAAAAGCTGAAATCACGAGACATTATTTTTATATTTGTTGTATTATTCAGGACACAAATAAAACCTTTTTATTACAAAAGATAACTCACTGAAAGCATTAAATTACATTTACCATGACAATATATCATAGTCAGTACTTTTTATAATTCAAAACGATTGCGTACAAACCCATCAACAATGTTAATAGCCACTTCGTGTCACGGAAAAAAAATCAAAACCGTAATATGAAAACATGGATTACCGTGAAAACTGGCATTATGTGTCGTCATGCAACGGACTTGGAAAGCCAGGTATCAAAATAAGCCGGTTTTTCAACGGAACCTCATAAATTACGTGACATTCATCTTCTTGACACTTGAATAACACGGTCGGCCCGGTCCCATTAGCCTTTAAACGAAACAATGGGAATAGGTGAAGAGCGGACTCCATGTCTGCATGTCCATTATGTAAAGTTCACCACCAATGATGATTAGGTTGTTGACCCACTTTTCCGATGAGGTCGGGTGACAGGCCAATTTAATTTGCATTATTTCAGCCTTTGTAAATGTGCTGGAAATATGTTTGTTCAAAAATATTATACCGTTTCATTTTCCCCTTCTGATGGGCAGTGCTCCAAATTTTGCAAACACTAGAAATAAAACACCACAGCTTGAAGCTACGTATGAAATTAATGCTGGGATAAAAATGTCACACAGTGCATATTATACAGTTAAGCTCCAGTTTTGAAAGGTTACTACAAAAATATACTCTGAGAGAACTGTGGCTTTCGAATTTCCATTGGCCACAGCGGTAAACAAAATATTTGTTATGTGGAGTAGAAAAAATTAAAGATGGTCTTACCTAAAAATATTATTTTTGTATGAAAAATTTGCTGAGCTATGTATTTCAGAGGGGCAATAAAATTCTCGTATTTGTCAAGAGCGTTTGCATTCGCCCGAGTGAGATGATTAATTTTGATAAGTTTTTAACATTGATTGTCGTTGAAATGATATTGCGACTTGAATTTGAATGCTTTTTAAGTGCGAGAATTGACCTTCCTTATGATTTTATGATATTTAGGCATATATAAACCTTTTCTTTCATTAAGTTTCAGTTTATACTCAATGCCAAAATTATTCAACGCAAATGATGAGGTCTGCATTACATCGATGCTTATCGCAGATGAGACGGCTATAAAACTAAAAACCAACATTCCAGAGATAAAGAACCGCAAAAGCACAAAGAAAAAATCAGTAAATTATTCAAATTTTACTTTCGTCTGAATGACAAAACCATTTGGTAGGTACATTCGACCTAAGCCTTTCTTTATTTCTTCCAATTTATCAAAACAAACCTTTCAAAGGATCTTTCTTTTATTCCATCATTTCGATATTTTTGGTAAAAATTGTCGTTTATGCTTCCGACGTATGCTAGGAAGTTTTTTTGGTAATAGCTTCTCATTTATAAAATGTGCTTTATTTTTGTCGTTTGACATAGCTCTTTGCGTATTTTTTTTTATATTGTATGAGTCGATTCAAACTTAATGAAGTCTGTGAAGTTCGATTTTCACTGTTCAGTATTCCTGCGCAGCGAAACCCAGAGAGCTTGGAGCCGCCAATAGGTTTTTTCTACTTTTATTTTGTGTGATAATTTCTATTATTTCACGTTATTATATTGACTACGCTATCGCTGAAATTAAAAACCAAATCTCTTTGAATTCTGAAAATTATTTATTTAAAAAAATAAATAAGACTCAGGTCTGTACTTAATTCTGCCTAGCTGATTTATAACACAAGAATTTTAGCTCTGTTTTCCTTTCATAATTGTTAGAGCATGAAAAAGGATTTGTTTGCTTTTGAAATTAAAATATCATTGAGTTTTTACTGGTAGTTCAAAGCTTTTGAGTTATTTGCCATGATGTTCTTGGAATCTTTTGTTAGGAATCTACTTCATTCGGTAAATTCTGCCCAGATTAGTAACAGTGCGAAAAAACATTCGAAGCATTTATTGTTTTAATTATTTGTACTAAAGATTTTACACCAATTCAAAGTGATTAATTAAAAATACAACAGCAATTTGGCTAAGTTTTCCAATGCGCATTTCATCTGTGTTGCCTATTTCTATTCTCACTAACTCCAAATAGAAAAATTTGAAGCGTTCCACATACCATTCCAAGACTATCATCATATTTGCCAGCATTTTTTCACGTCCGCAGACAATCCAGTTCTCATGGAGCTTATCACGTATAGAACTCGGTTTTTGCAGTCTCCATGTTTAATGGTGCGGAAACTGTGATAAATTACGCCTTAATGCCCTTTTTCTCTGGAGCGGGCCTATCGCTAAGTGGACCTTGTTTTATTGTCGGTAATGCATGCGTTTGCGCTCGTTTGAAGTTTTTTTTTAAATATTTAGAACTCCCTCTTTGAAAGTTTAATATGTGGAAGTTGTTTTTAGCATGGTGAACACTTTGTTAGGGTGGTGACGTGGTTCAGTTGTTTTGTTTATAAATGAGTCGGGAGTAGTTAAGGATAATTTTAGACACATTTTAAATCAATGAATAACATTTTGGTAAGTAAATATTATTAAAATGTCTGTAATTATGTTTTAGATGGGAAAGCATTCTAAATATAGAGCGCTTTTACTCATCAAAATGAGATTTTCCCCCTTCACATATTGCGAACATTGACAACGCTTAAGCCTGCATCAGTAGAGGGGACTTAATGTTACCAATTTTTCTCAATTTTAGCATCCAAAGAGCAGCTCATTTTTTACCACAATGAACTCTTCGTTATTTTCATAACAGTAACATATGTATACGTTAAAGCAAACATTATGAAAAATAATGTTCATTATGAAGTTTACAGCATCGTGTCGTGCGGAAGAAATCTATAGTTCCATTATACCGAATTTATGACACAGGCATAACGTTATAACAGGACCTTTACCAAAGGTGCGGTATTCGTTCCGCACTTTCCATAAACATCAATATTCAAATACGTGGCCTCTAAAAACTCATATGGTCCAGGTTTTTATGACGGGATATTTTTCATCGCCTGAATATTAAAGCGGAAAGCCCGCGCGGATCGTAGCTCCAATTGAGCCATATTTTCACAGGCCGACCTTTGAATATTCTATTGAGGTTGAAAGGCTTCTGACCGAACTGTTTGAGCAACAGCAAAGCAAACTTACAGTACGATGAACACGAGCCGACATTACTTCAATCTGACATTACAAAAAGTCGATACGTAAGCTAATTTGTTCAACCAGAAAACGCTTTATTGTAGGAATTTCCTATTAGGATTTTTACAATAATTTTTTTTTTCCGCTCAACTAGTTTCTAAAAGGTCGTTCACTGTTTTTCAGGGTCAGCATTTAATATTTATATTCGGAGAAAATCTTTCGTTGCATTTGAATTCAGGAACGTACTTTACCGTAGGTATATATTTTTCATACTTTGACTAAACTTATGTATAATAAGCGAGTTTTATTTTTAAAAAAGGAAAGGATAGGAAAGGAAAGGATATATGTTCCGGTTGGTCCCATAGAAATTTCATGAAAACCGATTTTAGCTAAAGGAAATAGAAAATAAAAGAAATATCAAGAATTGCGTGTTTTGCTTTCCTGTGACTTTCCAGTGGTGGCAGGAGGTGTACCCACACCTAACAACACCACATAAAAAATATTATGTAGGAAGTCGGTGTTAAAATCCGAAGAAACAATGAAAAACACCGACTATCGAAATCAAAGTTATTTTATACTTCGTAGTGTTTAATATTTATTTGGAAGTTTGTTGTATTTTTTTGTAAAAAAGTTATTAGTTAGGTAGAAATATGAATTAAAGAGTTTGATAACTTTCATGAGTAATTTTGACAAGCATCAAATTATATCCGTTAAAGATTAAACTGTTGACGCGGAGTAGGTAATTTATTTCAATTAATTCAGTGACGTGACGCCCCGACAGATTCACTGAATCATTTTTCTCCTCGGCAAAGCGAAGACGTTGACAAATGAGCAAATTATTCGGTCACTTCACTACATGTCACTGCGTAAAAAGCAGGCCAGAAAAAAGGACGCTGTATTTTCTGTTGTGTTTCGATTTTCCGCGTTTTTTTCGGACGTGGAAAAATTGTGTTTATTAACAGTCTCGTCGCGGTACGGCCCTAGAGATATGGGGACCGAAACCGCTAATATTTCAGTCTGAAAAATCACTGTCGATTTACTGCAGTGAAACGTTATAGATAAAAATTGACCGTTCTCAGCTATTCTGCTTCACTCGGATATTATATTTCAAGGCGGGTCGACGATACTCGAAGCTTACGAAGATGTTAATTTTTAAACCCTCGTCTTAAGTGAACGTTGAAAAACTGTGAAGTGAGCGTTAAAAATTGAAGCAAAAAACTTCGTTTTGCAGGTTGTTCAAGGAAATTATTGGCTTGACTTCACTTTGCGTCGGATGACGCTGTAGTTACTTCAATAGGAGGAAATTCAACATTAAGTTGTGCTTAGGTACGCTTATGAAATACACCAGAAAAATGTGCAATAACGGTCATTGACCCACATATATTTATTGACTTTCTTAATATCAAAAACAGAAATAAAGACATAAGCTGTCCTGAATCGACTTCTATCGTGATCCTTTACGTTCTGTTGTAATGAAAAACGGTTCATAATTTATTGTTCGGGTATCTAGGAAAGGATAATAGGGAAAGGTCAATGTACTTTATTGCAAGTTTATCTGGCGCCTACCATATGTTGAGATTTAATTAGCACTACAAATCACTCACTGAATTTGCCGCTAAACAAAAAAACATCGTTCTGTTTCAGTCAATTGTTTGAAAATAACAGAGACATTGTGATGTTTTAAATACGTTTAGCGTGTGCAAGTGAGCTTTACGTTTATTAAATTAAGCATTCAGAAAACATCAAATTTTGATAACATAATGTTTCTGTATTTAAAGCTTTACTATTCATAAAATTCTGGACTCTCCTGAAAACGACATGAAAAATATTCAAGGCACAAAAAACAGACATTGCACGTACTTATTATGATAAATAATGGTCTTTAGGTAAAACAGCAATATTGAAAGTAATAATGAGCTCAGTGGACGGCCGAGTAATGAAAACAGATGAGGTTAGGGGAAGAAAATTTTCCAAACAAATGAAATTACGTACCCAGCAAAAGTCGTACTTATCTGTCTGCCGGACTTTTATATGCAATTATGGTTTTTGTTTTAAGCATCGTATAGTTTATAATGGGGTGCCGCTTTTCAGTGGATGACGTATGAGCGAATATGTGTGCTATACTCGTATCATTGCATGTTTTACTACATCATCGATCAAAATGGGCACTTCTTAATATGTTTATGATATTTGTATGTTAGATATTGGAAAGAAAGAAATAATATTTATTTGGGATTTGCACAGGCTAAACAACAAAATAAAATTAAGTGATGAAAAATTTACAAAATTAAAAGATCTATGCGAGGCCAAAAAGGCTCTTACTCAGCATGTGCATTTAAATAAATCGGCAATTACGACACGGGCTCGCATGCAAAGGGTTCCAAACGAAAAGTAACATGTTCCAAAACTCAGATATTTTTGTAACATGTTACTTTAAACTTCTTATGTAACTTCTTCTTGTAATCTATACGGAAAATTTTAGACTCAGCAGTCAGCAGTTTCGGAGATAAGGGGGTGAATGGTCATTTTACGTTTAATTTCTTGAATAAAGATAAAATATACTCGCTACCCTTAAAACACGCCCTTTTATTTGATACGTCAATGGTTCAGTCGGTTTTTAAAAGTAACTCCATTTTCAAAATATATTTATTTACGTTACACGTCTGTGTTTGGCTCACAGAAGATTATATGTGTACCAAATTTCAACTGAATTGGTCCAATCGATTCGGAGAAAATCGGTTGTGACAGCGGACAGACAGACAGACAAACAACCGAGTGATTCCATAAGGGACTTCCTTCCTATGACGCCATACATTTTATCTTGTCAGCGCCCTATCCGCGCGCCCTGTCCACTCTGTATATCAAGTCCCTTAGGGTTCCGTTTCTTACGGATGTTCGGAACCCTAAAAAGGTTAAAAATCTACGCAAAGGTGTTATTATTATTATTATTTGCTTTTGGGGTCAGTTTCCCTCGCATATTGCCTGTATAGTATTAAAATTCAAATTAAAATGTTCCTTATGATCTCTAGAAATACAGTGGCAGTAATATGTTTTACCTTACAAACTGGAAATAAAAACTCCACGTGATCAAAAGTTCATATTTAAACACAAAATTTGCCGCCGTCTCGGGTACCGTTTCCGATGAAATCTGGATTTATAGTTTATACCACATCCTTCTGGGTTAAGTGTTTTCCTTGAAAATACCATATTCACTTACTCTGTATATAAACACAGAAAATCGATATAACTACAAAAATAATGCAATTTAAAACAAACGGCTGTCATTATTTTGACCGCTCGACATATGTCAATCAATGTCATATAGGGATGGGCTCGAGTGATCTCTGAAATCGATACCTGCAAATTCAATAGGTCAAAAAATTATCTCGATTCTAGAGGAAAAATCATATTAGTATTTCAAAAGCTGGTTTAAAATGCAGCCATGTAGTACCTATTTGTAATACTACGCACCGCATCATGTTTTATTTCTTAGGTATAAATTAACTTTTTCCAGAGGAAGTGGAGAAATCACGAAATATTATAAAATAATAAAAATATAACACTAAGTTGCATTCGTCTCTATTGAGTAACAATTTTTTTTTGTTTATTATAATAAAGAATAAGATAATTAACGTAAACACTTGTGGAATTTACAAGTTAAACGTTCGATTTACTAATCAATTTATATAACCAAAATAAATGAGTGCCTGACCGTTAGTAATTGAACATCACCGTTATAGCGGCAATAAAAATACATACTGTGAAAATTTCTACTGTCTACATATTACGGCTCTTGTGATACAGCCCGCTGACAGACAGACGGATGGACGGACAGACGGACAGCGGAGGCTTAGTAATAGTGTTCTGTTGGTTACCTTTCGGATACGGAACCCTAAAAATCTTATTAAAAAAGTTGTAAACCTAAGGCAACATCAGATTCAAAGCCTAATCAAAAGATCCATCGACCCCGAACTGTAGTTAGCTAACATTTTCTTCAAATGCCCTTCATACATGCAGTTTTCCGACATTGACAATTCAATTCAAAAGTGAATCTCAATAAATGTATCAAGACATTACTTTCAATTAAGATTTCATTTGATAGAATATCAACTTTTTTGGGTGTAATTTGAAATAGCTATTCTAAACCAAATTAACTCCTTTTTACAAAACAAAGGTAGCCACTAATAACATCCAAAATAGCCGTTTGTTTCATACTTATGAATAAACAAAAGCATTGCACATGTTTCTGAGTAGTAGACTGTGGCGGACTGCGAATTACTGAGAATATGGTTAAGATCTTGGCGCGGCCCTGATACGTGTGAAGACCCTGACTACCCTGAGTAAGTGTATGTGGTGGTGTTCTTTGAGACACGAAGTAGGTATTCCTTCATCAATGATTGTAAAATTTCCTGTGAAATTGTGAACAATTTTTTCTTAATAAGACTCGGATATATTGGAAAAATATTGAATTTGGATATCGAGAAATGATAAACTTATAAAGGTTTATTACAATCTTACGAAGTTTACAATTTTCCGGTGACAATGTCATCGGAAATGGGTGGATTTGTTGAGTTACAGCCGCCTATGGCAACTGAAACATCTGAACATAAAGAAGTATAATATAAAATATTTTTGCAATTATCTGAATTATTTGTCCGAAATTGTTGTCGAATCTTATTAGTACAAATAATAGCATACAGTCGCAAATTCAGAAACCTGTCTTTTATAGACGGCTAAACCATTACTTTAATAAATCTACAACGGACAATATTACAGTGTCTATACAATACAGGGGTATATCTATACAGACTGGGTTATAACTTTGAATACGACAAAGCCAAGAGACAAGAACAAGGCGGGTGCCGTCTCATAGCTCGTAAAAGGGTGCGTTTCAAATTTTCTTAGATACATCTGTAAGTTTTCCCACCCATCATGATTATCTAATCATGATGGGCGGGAAAACTTAATTTAAGGCCTGTTCTTAGAATTTAAGCTTACGCTTTAATTGTTAAATGCCAGTATTCGTTTTATTTGCAGCCTCTTACAAAGGCTGTAATTAAACTTTATTTTTTTGGTGTTTGAGCCTCTTTCTATACAAGTTTTATTTGCCAGTCAGTGGTCCGTTTCATCTTTAGGAGTAACTTTGGTTTGGATTAAGATCCTTCTTAAATGAAAGAAGCTGTCTAGAATGAAATTCAAACCCTAATCTTGGTTCTTCGGTCTTTCGAAATGGCTTGAGGAGTCAGTTCCAGAATTTCGTTGACCTCGACCGCTTTGTCTCTCAATGTATAAAAGATTACTAAAAGAAAGACATTAAATACAGTGTGTGGTTGCGATATGCTGTGTCGTGAATTTTTTTTGACAAACATTCTTTTTTTGAAAAACTAACGTTAAAAATGTTTGTTTTTCTTTTTCGCTTATACTTTTTCCCTTACATCACTGTTTTTTATTATTATTATAGGAGCATAACTTTTACGTCAGCGATTTGGTAGCACAATCTGAACCTTAAACGCGAATCTCGTCATTTGCAATTTGCTAAGTTACGAGTTTCGAAAGTAATTTGCAGTTTCTTCTGGTAACTTTTTAAACCCATGAAAATTATTTGGAGTAATTCTCAACTTCAAAATAATTTTCTAACTTAAACTTACACTATATATAAAAAAAAACACTGTTTTTCAGTGGTATAAGGAAAGGATACCATATTTGTATAGATTTGAATCAGGTGAGGTACCTACGATAATATAAGTCATCATCATCGTAATTCCAGCCGAAAGATGTTTACTGCTTCCGAAGCGTTTGGTTTTTTTTTTCATTTTTACTTATACTTTTCATTTATTTTATTTTATTTGTTTTAACTTCTTTTAAAATTGTATTTTCTAGCGTTTGTCTATTCCTATGTTGACATTAGTATCTAAGACAAATCAATGGGAGAGAGCGCTGACTCCTCACACACAGAGGCTTCAAACAAGTTTCTGTAACCTATTATGTCAATAAAGAATTATTATTATTATTGTTATAGCGTTGCCATATCAACCGGTCCTGTGCATCTCGCTTTCAGCGGATTGCTTTTTTTTCAAATTATATGTCAAGGTGATTAGTAAAATTCGCGGGTGTGAAAGTATAGCTTTACTTTCAGGAGTATTATTTATATATGTCTATCACGTTTCATAAACTAAGTGATATTTAACCAGTAAATAAGATAAATAATGTAAAAAGAAGAAAAATTCCAAACAGATAAACTCCGAGCAATATGAATAAAAACCTTCATGAATAATATGAATAAGTATGTGTTGGTGCGGCATTAATCACTATAATTAGTCTGCGGTCACGACCAGACACTATACAATTCCGAGGGATAAAATACTGCTATTATATTAATTTTGTCCTATACAAACGTATTGAAAGTTAATAATGAATATCATACCGAGGTCATTTTGGAATACCTACCTACTTTATTATATGTAATATTGGCTGAAAAACCTTTTGACTCTAATTGAGTTAAAAGTTTTTTCAGCCAATATACACAGTTCGACATAAGAAAAACTGCTCCAAATGTCTTAAGTCGGACTGTTACACTTAAGGGCTTGGTCAGGATTGGACGATAAAAATCTGTGGTAGACACGCAAAAGGTTAACACCCATAGGGCGTTTGTGCACTTACTGTTTTTTTTTTTTTTTTTTTTTTTTTTT
>NDFZ01005449.1:166503-234286 GCA_002192655.3 Mamestra configurata
TTTTTTTTTTTTTTTCTCTTTATTTTTAGGGACTTTTATCCTTATAAGGCATGTCAGCCCCATCATAACCTAATCTAGGTTTAATCAACATTAAAAACTAATTACATGCAAGATTTAGCATACTACAAAAAGTGGAGTCATCGACAAATTGCCATATCATAAATAATTTTAGCGGCGTCACTTTCTGGACTTGCGAGAATTTCAAGGAAAGTACCCATATCGTATTTATTGATTTTGACTTACTGTTATGAAATGGTATCGAAATAGTATTCGTATTTTTTCGCAATTATTTGTAGGTATGGCTATAAATTTTATTCGGACCCGTTTTTAATATGTTTGTTTAATATCACAAATACGCAAAAATACAAATCCAAAACGAGTTAGTTCACAAATGGGCTATCTTCAACGACTCATTATTTGGTACCTACCAAAAAGCAGTTTTCATTATTTGTACTTAGCTTGTTAAAATAACTAGGCTACTGTTCTCACTAAATAAATATATGCCGTAAACCTTTATTACCCTTTATTAGGAGGTACCCGGATATGCAAAATAATCCCTTTTTCACAATTTAGTGACAACACGTCAGCATTAAAAACAAACATATCAGTAAACTTTGAAGGTTCAGTGACCCATAATATCCGTGTGATGTCATTCGTCGTGATAGCCACGCATGTCACGCTGCGAGCGCCGCCGCTTTATTGCTACCATGTTAGTTGTTGAAGAGAATTTTCAACGCCTTTTTAATCAACCTGTGTGTTTTTTTTACCTGAAATTGCTGTTTCTCTTGGTAGTACACAGTGTTGTGTATCTGTAAATGTAAAAAGCGTAAATGCACCAAATAGTAAAAATCGTGTAGTCAAATTTTTATACATAAATATGGTGCAGAAAAATAATTAGGATTAAAAATATTTTTTTACTAGCTTTTGCCTGTGATTTCGTCTGCGCAGAATACTTTGGGCAGCCATTTTTATTTTTAAGATACTAATTAAAAAAAAAACGTTTGAACATAAATGTTTATATGTTTTTTAACAAGTGCCTAAATACAAAGGATCATGGTTTTATCTTCAATAATGACACCCATACAAACTTTCATTCCCTATTTCAACCCTTTATAGTCCTTTTCTCGCAACAAAAGGTAGCATATGTCCTTCTTCAAGGTCTAATCTATCATGTTCAGCGGTTTAAGCTTAAAGAGTTAACAGACAGACAGACAGACACACTTTCGCATGTATATCATTAAGTATATTAGTATGGATATTCCATTCTTATACACAACACTAACACACACATTCCTTCAAGATAAAACCTGGGAAATTTAATATGAACACATTTTTGTCATGCTACTAGCATCGACGCTTTGTAAATAGGTAAGTACCATATTACTTTTCATATTACTTTTCAAAGAGAATTTACAATACTCTTTTAATCAACGTGTGTGTGTATACAGTGTTAATCTGCCAGTTTTAGGCCTAATCGTACTCAACAACAAAATTTAAGTGGTTTAACATACGCGTGAAATTAAGGTCCATGAGGCTTTCTAGTGCGGTGCCTTGTTTTTTTATAATCACTTCAATATTACTTCAGGAAACACAAAAAGTGATATTAAACCAGCTTTATTAACTTGCTCTCTTGTTTGTTATATGTGGCACAGGAACTAATATTATGTCACGCTTCGAGCATCAGCTCATTATTTTATCGCAACATGCGTTTAATAAGTATATATTAAACGCACGTAAAATACCACAAAACCAGGAGGTTACAAAATACAATATAATACAACATACAATTTTAAAATAATATTACATAACTATCAATTCAAAACCGATAACGGGTTCAATTTGTAATTTGAAACAGCATCATAATTTCCATGTAATTTCAGTGTTCATAACATGAATGCATGTCACGCTCCTAGCACTGACGATTCATTACAAACAAAACCTTTTTGATAAACGTTCACTCGTTCCCTTTGATACATTTGACACCATGCGCTTGTCAAATTTTGTGAAAACAGAGTTTTGTACCAACGCATTATAGAGGGCAAATATATGGAAACAAATGACACGTGCTTTTTTAAGCATCTTGTGCTTATTTTATGTGAAATGTTTGAACACATTTTATAGCAGGTTGGTAAGACATGTTTATTTCTTCACATAGCTGTTTTCTTTTTACAACTACGAGTATTATTTTCTCTTGCCCTTTCTAAACTTATTTGAGGTCGGCGCAACATGTCTCCGTCTACGTTTCTTTATGCAGATCTAATTGCTATCATCGTGGAATCGCAGCATATGCTGAGATTGGAGCCTTCTTGGCATTGCACACGTATTTTTATGTTGTAAGCTTTAATATTACTTTCATATTATTTTTGTTATTAATTCATTTTATTTTGTTGTTTGTCCATGTCTCTAATAAACAGTTGTCTTTCTATTTTTGTCTTTGAAATTTTTCACACAGTGTATTCGCCGATTTTTTTATCTATCCATCATACTTTTACATACACATTCAAACTTAAAACTTATTTTATCCCATACCATAACAACCGATTTTCCACACAGCTTTCCATTCACGGGTGCCACTTTTTTGTCAACCATCATCATCTGCCTAGCCTTTTCCCAATTATATTGGGGTTGGCTTCCAGTCAAACCGGATTCAGTTGAATACCAGTATTTTACGTGGAGCGGCTGCCTACCAGACCTCCACAATCCATTAACTGGGTAACACGGTACTCATTAGTAAGACTGGTGTTAGATTTTCTGGCTTCTGACTATCCGTAACGACTGCCAAAAATCTACAAATGACAGCGGGGACCAACGGCTTAGCGTGCTTTCCGAGGCATGGAGGAATCTCGGTATGTTCAGATGGTCACCCATCCACAGACCAACCTCGGCAAGTGCTTGACCTTGAAGATCGACCCGTCCGGCTGTTATTATTTATCCACGAGCTCCTCCCTTTTTTGTCAACCAATTCCATTTGAATTAAAATGTTTTTGACCAGCGAAAAGGGTCAAGTTATCGGTCACAGGATTTATTTTAATTAGTAGCTAATATTCGCCTGTCATTCTATTGTCAGCACACTATTATTCACGTCTCATGCTTCAAGCATGACAATGCTTTTTAAGTAAAGCTAAAATGAACGTTCAAATCAACCCGTTTATATTAGTTGATTCAGTACAAGCCAATGTTTTCTTTGCAGACGTGACACGCTTGTCACGTTTACAGCTGTAGATTTTTTTTGTTTTAATTTCTAAACAAAAAGTAAATGAATAGGTACTGCATTAATGGGGAACAGTCAAATATGTTTGGGATTTCACCGCGTAGCATTTCGTTAGCACGTGTCAGTTCGATACATTTAACATATTATGTAAAATCGTCCTAGAATGTTACTTTGTCTACATACCTATTAGTTTCATTTAAGGAATCTCACGACAAACAAATGAACAAACAAATCATTTACTTCACTCACTATTTGCTCTTTTAAGCCAATTCGTCACGGAATCCATCACGCCTTCTTCGTCGCCGACCGACTGGGCAATTTACTTCAATTAGCTTCAAGTTCTGCCCATCTCCGATTACTTTAAACTGAGAGGGTTGTTGATGATCGATATTTAGTGTGACATGGGTATGAACGTTCATTTAAATTTGAAACTAGCTTCTGTCAGCGGCTTCACATGCGTCATAATCGAAAATCGTCCCGAGGGAACATTATCCTAAGATTAAAAGTATCCCTTTTAAGTATTGTTCCTGATAGAACATAGCCTACAAATTTCATCCAGATCCATTGAACCGTTTAGACGAGAAGTGGTAATTAACACACAGACAGTATAATTACTTTTGCATTTATAATATTTAATTAATTACATAAAAAATGAATGAAAATTGAATTGATTTCATACAGTGAATTAACTGATAAGCATTTTACGTATTTTCAACAGTTTTTTTTCTTAAAAAGTAGAAGGTTAATATGGTTTGTCAGTTGTGTATAAAGAACCAGTCGAAGCCATGTTGATATTAAAAAAAGGCATATTAACGACGTTGTCTGTTTTATTTGGAAGCACTACCAAATTATTTAATTTGGTAGTGCTTCCAAATAAAACAGACACTCTTTAGAAATATATTTCATTACGTATTTGGGTTCAGTCTAAAAATAAACTTTAAAGAAGAACGATGAAGGCAAAGTTATAGAAATAGCAATTGAAACATTATTGATTTATCGTCGACCCAGTGGTAAATGGAGCGTTGCTTTCTGTCTCCAAAACTCCATTTCACTTAGTTTTTTTAGGTCACAAGCTAACAACTAGATTGTCTAGACTGTTCACAAGATGGCCTAGTTCCAGAATGTTTGAAATTGTATCGACAAACTTTATAATAAGTTATTTAGAATCGTGGTTAAGATAATTTATTTATTTAAACTTTATGTACAATAGTGGTACATGGGCGGACTTAATGCATCAAGGCATTCTCTACCAGTCAACCTTTGGGTTATAAAGACTATACTGTGGTAGGTGTACAATAAATAAAATTAAGATACAAAATTGAATTTTAACATTTCGGAAAGAATATACAGATAATATATATAATACTAATAAAATACATATATATGCTAAAATAATAAACTAATAAATATGATATATAATAATCATACCGATTAAGAGAGAGATAATCTAATTGGGTTAAACATAAGAGGCAAATAGCCTAATAGCTGTCTGTTTTGACAAGAAAACTGGAAAGTTTTCTTTAACCAAATAAGGATCTATAAGTCCATGACACCATGGACCATGTTAATTGCTCGTCAAAGATCGTGCGAAGTTAGATTAAAAGAAAACCATTTTGTTTGACCGTTTGTTTTTATTGTCAAAAGTTTACCTATTACACTGGTAGAATCCCTATCACGCCTGTTAAGTTGTATCGGTACCTAAGACACGACATACGAACTACAAAAAATTATGTGACGTTTCACAAATCCTATATTGCGGTATCATTTTGACGACATGGTTGGCGCAGTGGTTGAGCGATTGACTGCTGTGCTGCGTATCGCGGGTTCGATTCCCGCATGGAACAAATATTTGTAAACGCACCCACGATACAAGAGAAATTCCTAGAGTGGGGCAAAACCTTTAAAAAAACAGTTTTCCACGATTACAAAATAAACAACCACATAACAACAACCAAAAGTCAGTTGCCCAACAGGCACAACACCCGTCTGGTCGGAGGATCCTTCCGTATCAGTGGCGGTTTGCGAGTCTTTACACCCTGTTCCACATGCCTCTATTAAGTTGCTCTAAGTCAAATAAAGAAACCATGTAGATTGTTGACAGCTTATTCTTAACACAAACTGTTTGCCTACTTGCCTACAGCTCCAGGCTGACCGATGTGTTGAATATGTTAGTACACACTTCCAGTTTCATGTGTACAATAATTGTACACGTGTTCTGTTAGCACATAAATTGTACCCTGTAGCAACATCAATTCAGATATGTTAGTGGGACATAAAACCAGTCATAACCGTAATAAATAGGGACTAAATTACCCATTGCTGTACTTAATTACCCATAGTTGGAGATACTAAATTGTCAATAGCTGACTAAAGACTTGTAGGTAAATATTTGTGATATAACCTAGTTTTAGATAAGGGTTTTTATGAGCTGGCCGATTATTTTTATATGACATGTGCGGTATGGTTTAATATTTCAGTGGGTCAGTAAACATTTTTTAATAACACACAGGCATTTTTTAATAATAATATCATCAGTACATCCGAAAAAAAAAATTGGGGGAAACCTTGTCCAGCAATGGATGCTTCCATTGCTGGACCAGGTTGCCCCGGAGGACGAGTGGGCCCCGTCTCCTATTCTGACATCTCTTTGAGGCGCGCGTAGAACACAACGCGCCATCGACCCGGGCCTGGTGGTGATCGGACAGCGAGCCACCCAACGCTCGCCTTCCGTAGGCCCGCGCCTACGGTAGCCGGGGATCACCCCGCGACTCCCGACGCCCGGAGCGTCTTCTTCTGTAGCGGTGGTTGTTATTACTCAAATGTTATTACTTCAATTCGTTCAGATTTATAAAAACCCTGTTTATCTTCAGCAGTTATTTAATTGGAGACAATTTGCAGATTTTTCAATAATTAGGTAATATTTGACTGAAGAATGTTTGAAATTTTGAACGCTGACGTCCTGTTATTTTTATTCCTCGAATCAATGTTATCTGACTTTTGGAAAACGCCTCTTAATTAAGTATTTAATTCACCTACTAGTACATATTAGTGTCTAATCAACTACAATCTACAAAGATAATCTGACAATAATGCCAGCTTATCTCCATGTTAGTAGGTATTCTAATTATGCAACTTATTGAAGGTATTGTTTCGAGAATATCTTGCTCGAAACCCGCAAACAGTCTGTCTTAGCATTAGGCAAATCCGAGGGTATGCCTAATCTCCATTTAGACAATAGAAATGCTGGAACATCCAAGTTATAACTTCTTTGTTAATCTGCCACTAACTTGTGTATAAATAGATCCTGGTTTGCGGCTAACTCAGACCTCTGACTGTTCATAGTCGCCTTGGCGAACATAATTTAGTTTACTCAATCTAGCGGTTTCGTGAACAATTTATTCATACACTGAATCTGTTCAAAGTTCTACTGAGTTTTGTTTAATCTAATTTTACTGTGGGTATGGTCTTTTGATTTTGGATTTAAACCATTCAGTTATTCGAAACAAAGTGGCATAGTTTGTTAATGCTATTTGTTATATGTGGTTAGAGTACCCATTGCATGCCACGCATCTGTCTAGCCTTTTCCCACCTGTAGTGGGGTCGGCTTCCAGTCAAACCGGCTTCATTCAGCTGACTACCAGTATTTTAAGTGGAGCGGCTGCCTACCAGACCTCCACAACCCATTAACTGGGTAACACGGTAGTTCTAGGCAAGACTGGAGTCAGACTTACTGGCTTATTTGCATGCAACAGATTATTATTATGGTCCTGTTGCACGACCTGAGGGGCAATTCCTGATTTTTTTAAGGAGCAATGCATAGCAGTTGCAACACCTCCAAATTCTACACATTTTGAATATTTTTGGACATTGATTGTCGCTGAAATGATATTGTTACTTAAATTTTAACGCTTTTTAAGTACGCGTGGCCTGTGGTGCCGTTGGAATTAATGAGAGGCTAGGTTAAACGACAGAAAAATGATAAGGCTTCACGAATGAATTTGTTTAAGCACGTAATAAAGAAGCTCGCCAGAAAGAATAACAAAGAATTCATTGTATTTTTTTCTAAGGAATCTTTTAAAAGTCCATTTTAATTTATGCCCTTTACTTTTGCAAAGAAATAATTAGATTACTCTCCTACATCTATCAAAAGGGAGACGCCTATACCCACAATGCCCAAGAACCTTTTTATATTGGATCAAACACAGCCCTACTCAATACCACCACTTAATTATTCCTCAATCAACTGACTTAACGAGCAAAAAAACCCACCCCATTTTCCTTTTATACCGAAAGAACCCCTGTCCACTATAATTACGACAAAGGAGCCCCTCAAATGCAGCGGTATATATACATTGGTCCAATGTTATACCCCAAGTTATTATTTTGGCGTCGGGCTGACGTGGTCAGCGGTAAATATATCGCAGCGGTACATTCGACCGCATCCGTGCACATGAATATTTCATGAGGAGCCCTGATCACCAACGTACCGGTGACAGACTTTGTACTTAATTCGTGGACCGCTCAATCTTATGACGTCACTAGCTGCGTAGCGTTCTTTTGTTTTTGCGTTTTTTTATGATGAAATGTATGCTCCAGTTCTTTCAGGAAATGGACTGAGGAAATAATATATAAAGAGATGTTTTCCGCATTCACGTGAATGATGATAAAAAATATAGCTCACCAATACCTCTCTTTTACAGGAAATGCTTGCGGCTATGAAATTAAATGAGATATTTCCATGTGCGCTTCAAGATTTTTTTCAGTCAGACTCAATCGAGTAGTTCAGCGGATTGAGTTCGTTATTTATTTGCAACGAAATCACGATTTTAAAACTTAACTAGTGAAATATTTTTCAATAAATAAAGATGTAAAATAAATGAAGGACTTCAGTTCGTTTAAAATGTTTTGAAAGTAACGAAAAATATAAATATCTATATTTCATTTCACGCTAACTTAATTACTTTCTTTCAGTAAAATGTTTTGTAAGGTTGTTTTTCAAAGACATCAAAGAATGAAATCTATTTCCGACTTCAAAGTTCAAAGCAAACCAAGTTCTAATCACAATGACCGTATTTCTATATTTTGCCATCGCCATTGCCACTGTCATTTTCTGTTATAATTTCAAACTATACTCTATCCGTTTAGGTAGTTAACTAAAGGTAAACAATCTTGATGTGTCTTTTTACACAAATTCATATTAAACAAATGAACTACTTTTCAAACTTATGGTTCAATTGATTTAGTATTCGTTACCGTTGTATTTACTTTGGTTTTTACTTGCATTTTATTTATAAACTGAGTTTTTAAGTAAAAAGTTACATCAAGATTGTTTACCTTTAGTTAACTACCTAAACGGATAGAGTATAATCAATGCAATGAATAGAGTGCTGTCGCTAGGGAGACCATACATCTGCGTGTTATGGGGACGAATCTCATTTCACGGCCCTCGCGGGGGTAGCAATGCGAACATTGCCCCTCCCGAAGCGAAACATTGCAATGCAGCCAGACTTATTATCATACTTTTTTTGTTCGTGCTTTTAGCAAAATGACGTGTGAATACTAAATAAACGTGGTTTGGGAATTGTAAAAAGTTAAGCATTTCTTTGTGTATTGTAGTTTAATACTGTAGTAGTTTCAAATAGAACTTAATAGTACTAAGTGCTTTGCAAAGGTTCTATATAGTTTTCTTTCTTTATGTTGCTTCCCCTGTGACTAAGTTTAAAAGACGTGACATTTTGAAGAAGTAGGTACAATACTTGGACAAAAAAATAAAGTTCGAGAAAATAATACCCATTGTTCCTCTAGTTATTATTTTTTAAGATTTCAAAAGACTGAAGGTTGTATGAAATTGTTTTTATTTCATTGCAAACTTTTATTTATTAATAATATAAACACATCACACAACAATCATCAAACACAATGCTTTTCAGATTCAACATTCACGCCCGACAATGAAAACCGACATTCCCTCACCAAAAATTATTATTCAAAACTAATCAATGTTGCAAATGTAGACAGCGGCTAGAGAGTCTATACATCTGCGGGGTTCGCGGACGAATCTCGTTTGGAACCCCCCGGGGGACACGACGCGCCGACGAGCAACGTGCCGCGAATACAGCCACCGTGCCGTGAAACATTGCAATAATGCATCCGTATTGTACAGCGGAGCTCTGATATCGATATGAAAACTTTTATGCTGATTTGAAGAAGAATAAGCGGCTTATTGCGGTTCCGTCGTCGAGATGGCATTATATGGGCTTCTTCGAATGCTTCTAGTAGAGTTAGAAAACTGAAATTTTCGAGAATTTTGACGTAGTCTGCAGACGTATCGGAAAGCTGAGCCGAGTTTTGTTTGGGAATCTGAGAAAAATCAAACATCTACACAGCAAAGTATTATTAGTTAATTTTGGTTTGACAATAATCTTTAATTACTTTTCACTGAAACTATGGAAGATTTTAGAGTTTGCTGTACTCTATTTCGGAATAATAAAAACCCGCCGCCGGTGCCAGCTGAGGAGAACATCTAGTATCCAATAAATGTCAGTTATCTAGTTGACTACAGAACATAGCCTTGTTAAGTGAATAGTTCGTGCCTAAGCGACAGATGGCACTATTCATTTTGCGTATTTCAATTTAGTTGACGTGACACTGTAAGCGTGGATAATATAACAGGGTATTTGACTAGAACAAAATCGTATTAGTCCGTCAGATAGATTTCCAAAAAATATTGGACACGTATTTTTTTGTCACGTAAACAAAAAATTAAGACGATGCAGTGCGTTGAAAACTCGTGAGATGTCAACTTACCAGGACATTTTTTGCTGGAAAGTGACGTTACAAGCCCCCGACAATTATCTTTGACGCGTTTTATGTTCGCCATTTTTTATTGATTTAATAAAATAAAAAATACTATCCAATATTTTTCGTTAATCTAACTGACGGACTAAATAGAATTATATTTTTTTAACCCAGGCAACATCCTTATTGAATACTGAAGCTTTTTCTCAATATACTTGAAAAATATGTCTGTATAAGGGTATTAAGTAAGATATTGCTCTTCAAATAGAAGAACACGAAGTTAAGTAAATATATACCGCGTGCTTTAAAGATATCTCATTCACATTCGCCTTCAGAACTCTTGAATAACCTTTCTCAACAAAGTCCTTTCTTCAGTAATATTCACAGACTACAAAGCTTTGTATGTGAGAGAACAAAGAGGTGAAATATCAGGAACCCGAGTCGATGTTTCAGCGACTGAATATCTGACGGTAACTCGAACAAAGTGGGGTTATTTTACACAAGGTTTGAAAACACACTCTAAAATGCATTGTCTTAAATAGACAGGTAAGCCACCTTATCTACTGGGATACTTGATATCATCTTGTTATTACCACAGAGTGGCTTTCAGTAAACAATGGAACATCCCTCCGGATAACCCCATTCAAAAGAGCGATCATTAATGGTTCATCCCATGGTATGTGAAAAGGGAAAAGCTACTTTTAAAAATGTAAAGGTATCTATTATCTTGCGACAGGAGGATGGAAAATAACACCTTTAGCGATAAGGTCGCCTATTGTTTCACCCTATACAATGCTTTCTTCATAACTTATCGTGTACACATAATAAATAGTACCTATTCAATTTGATGGTAAACGCATTTTTTTACTATTTTTAACTATATTATGGGAACTTTGATAGTTATTCATTTATTTATTTATTCACTTACAAATGCAATTATTTTTACAGGCAGAACCCAAGGCAATAAAAGTAGTCATACAATGCGACACCCAGAGACACCTCTTAAAAACTGATCACACACCTACTCGCGTCCATGTTTGACCCAAGTAACTGGTCCGTGTGCCAGCCCAAGTTACGTAGAGGACAATACACTAACTGTCACTCTCTGGGATTCCGCCAATGAGCAGGAAAAAATGTCTAACCACTGAGAGATGCTATTAATAATTTTAACTGCCCGACACACGGGTGCAAACTTTAATAGGTTTGTACGGGCTACCGGACTTACTTTTATATGAAAACTGTAATCATAGCGTATACAGAAATCCTTTTCTCAATAATGGCTACATAACACCTTCGTATGTTCATCGTATCTGTTTTTCCATCGAATCAATAATAGGCAAATTTTTCCTGCGGCCTCGTTACCCTGGGCTATTTTACAGAAACCTTCATTTTTATTGGATAAATAACTGTCTTTTTTTTGGGACAAGTCCGTCATTTATTACCTACCTCTGCAACTCCCGAAAGTCAAAATCAAAAGTGTCGACCACCAGAAAAACGCCGAGTCAATGAAGCTCGACGCGTCCCGGAGAAACGATTCAACTGTCTTGGATCCCGCAACGAAATAAATCAGAAAAGCAAAGCGAAGGTGTAGAAAAAATATAATTTCCACTTCCCTTATTATCAAGCAGGAGACAGAATTGAGCTAGCCAATAGGCACCAAGGGACTTATACAACCGAGTTAAGCCCAGTTGCCTAGCACCAAGGATTATTTATTAACATTAAAACTAATTGGTCCTAAGTAGTGAGCTCCTTTCGATTCCAGTAATAGGTATGGCAAAGTCGCGTGAATGCACAGAAATTTGGTCCGGTTTATAAATAAAATAATTGTTTATGGCACTCGGTGTTGGACTAAGCTAAGCTACACAGCTTTCTTTCACTGAAATATAGGGATGTTTCCTGGGTAAGAAAATGATTCTTATTAAGTCTCTCAGCTAGACAATTTTTTCTTGTTTTACAGAAATTTTTTCTTAATCGTATCAAAGCTCAGGAGTGAGGGCTTGTGGCGTTGTGACTAGGTAGGTAAAAAGTGACGTCTACGTGAGAAAAATATTATTGGGAACTTTATCAACGCAAATAGCACAAACAACAATGATTGTTAGAATTTTTGTCTGTTGGTTTGTTGGTCTGTTTATCTCCGTTTATCCGATTTAGATGTGATTCACTAATACATTGTGGTAAGCTTCACTTAACATTTAGTGTTTGTTTCATGTCAATCGGTTCATAAATACAAAAGTTATGCCAATTTAAAGAATCACGTCGAACATTTGTTAAACTATCTATATCAGATCTATCTATTCTTTCTCTGTTCTGTAGCATTGACTGAAACTTTACTAAACTTCATAATCTTAAAATAAAAAATGTCTGCCCCAAGTAACTATTCCACGCGGACGAAGTCGCGGGCAAAAGCTAGTACTTAATAAAACTAAAGTTTATATTCCAACAACAATGTAAACCGCTCACCAAACATCAGATTGTAGAATAATGATTAGTTAAAACTGAAACATTATTGCGTTCTGTTACCGCAACATGATTGAGAGTATGATGTCGTGTCGATGATATTTACTGATACTTATGAATGTGTGGGCAGTGTGGATTTATAGTCTGTGAATGGGTCGTATAAATAATATAGAACCTGCTTTGGTGAAGCGCATACTAAATTATAATGGGCCCGTGTAATGGAAAACTGGTATATTTTTTTGTGTATACGATGTGTACTAAAGTTAGTTGTTTCGCTTTAGCATGGCAATTGTTTCACTTCTCTTTTCAAAATGTTTCCTCATAGGAACCCAAACCGACAATCTGCCATGCCTTTTCAAACTGTGTTAGGGTCCGGTCTAGCCGAACGCTTCTGAATAGGAGAATTGTACTGACGCCAGCACAAATTTTCCTAATCAACCTTGAACCTAATGCTTTAGGAATAGAGTCGAAAATCTATTAAAGAAGCTGACAGATTGTTGTAGCTTGATGTGCTGGCGTCTGATCTGCACAACGCAGTAACTGGTTCACATGACACCCATTTGAAAACTGGTTTGCAACTGGTTACTGACTTAGCAACTATCTATAAAACATCTGCCACTAAGAAAACTGTTGAGCATCACAATACATTAAGACTTTATGTAAGCACATACCAGCTGTTGCCCGCGACTTCGTAAGCGCATATCTCGTCTTTTTTCCGTTTTCATATCTTAATGCTCCCCTACACTCCCAAAGAAACCTACATGCTAAATTTGAGCTTTCTATGGCCAGTAATTTTGGGCTGTGCGTTGTCTGTCAGTCACTCAGTAACGGAAGAATCTTATATATATTGATTTTTGTTTTACGTCAATTAATGTAGGTGGTGGTACATAACCTCTATTGCTATGCCTAAAGGCAATAGGTATAAATGACAAAGTACATGCCGATAGAGGTTGCCACCAAATATTGATATTTGTGCGTTTGTAGAGCAAAAATGTGAGATTCGCGGGCCTGCGGACGGCGAGGGTTGGGTGGCGCATTGTGTTGTCAGCATAGGAGACGAGGCCCGCTAAGGAATTTGTTCGAAAGAGTCACCGCGGCCCTGGAACGCAAAGGGCTTTAAAAGGAACACAGTAAGAGTCACGTCCTTCCGCTCCACCCAGAGCGGAAGAAGTCATTTGATGATTTCCCATCCAAAAAAAAAAAACCGAAGTAATCTTAGTATCAAGCGTATACTGAATCAAAGAAACTAGTTGCACTGCAGTGTGGAAAGCCATTAAAAGAAAGCTCAATTTGTCGAAGTGTAGATAGTGATCTTGAAAGCAATCTGTTCTAGCTTTATGTGATTTTAACGACTTTATTCAGTAACAATAGTTTCAGGTCTGATTGTTTATTTTGTTTTAGATTTACTTTAACACAATTTTAAAACTAAAAACACATGGAAGTACTATTGTTCTTTTTCTTTCCTTTACTAGAATTTGTCTTACTCTTATACTCTAAGATCGCGTCTCCACCTGCAAGCTACTCGCATGCAAGTTCAATTATTTTGCGGAGCATACTTCAGTAGACCGCAATGTGGCGGAGGAAATCGCGGCAACAAAGCATTTGTCAACAAAGTCTTCCCAAAACAAATTGTCCGTTATAGAAGACTAGCTTTTGCCCGCGACTTCGTCCGCGGCGAATACTTACTTTGGGCAGCCATTTTCATTTTTAAGATACACATTTTAGAAAAACGCTTGAATATATTTTTATTTGTTTTTATCAAGAGCCTAAATACAAAGGTTCGTGGTTTTATCTTCAATAATGACAGACTCCCATACAAACTTTCAACCCCTATTTCAACCCCTTTTCTCGCGAATGTAGCCAATGTCCTTCTCAAGGGTCTAATCTATCTCTGTCCCAAATTTCATCTAAATCGGTTCAGCGGTTTAAGCGTGAAGAGGTAACATACAGACTGACAGACAGACACACTTTCGCATTTAGTATGGATTTATAATGGAAATTAAAGTCCTCAATTGGACAGTTGAAGGAAATTGGTTCCAAAACTGTTTCAAATATGGTTGGTAGAATCCATTATGTGTAGTATGTGGCTACAATCCTCTAGCCGGAGTGCACAAAAATCTATTTCAAATAAAAAGTAGATACGTACCCACATACTTATTTATTCACGACCATTACCAGCACATTGTACATACATAGGTTTTCATAACCGACAATTTATTGCCGACATAAAAGTACTATTAGGCCCTGGCCAGAGTTAGGAAAAGTGGCGCCAAGTATTAAACATACGAAACCCCCGTTTGCGTCCATTCTGAAGTGACTCGGACAACTTGTTTGACGTGTATGGTTTTACCCTATGTAAACACGTCAAGTCCCTACTGTCCGCTGCAATAGCTTACGATGCACTGAGGTCACCGAATCGCGCCCGCCACCTCGTCCGCGCCCACCCTTGACACCGCTTATCTCTCTGGACAAGGCCTTAGATGTCCACCGGCGGCGTTCGGATCCTCTCGGCTGCTATCGGCTACACACGGCTTCGCTCGGCACCCCTCGCTTGCTCGTTGCCATGGTTTTGGCTTGATGGAGGTTCTCGGCCAACTGTCACTCGCAATTTATTTCCATGCGATATTGATGTTTGTTTTTATATTGCTTATTGACTTTTTGGTTATAGGCTCATCGTATCGATGATTGAATCGGTTTGAACCATGATTTAATTAAAATACCAATAAATATCTTGATTCATTGTTTATGAACTTTAACAATTGCTTATTTAGTACCTAGATGTATACACATGCATAATTCCACGGTAAGAACTTGGGAAAAAAACATATGTAGTAATGTTGACCTTAATTTTCATAAAAATCTAATCGTGTTCACGACAGGAGACATACACTCGGTGACTGAATTACCCTTCAATGCCATTTCAATAATAAATGATATAAAAAATCAATGAACATGACTTTCATTTATTACTGTGAAGATACCGATCAGTATAATGGTTTTATGAGGAAAAATGCCTACACCGAAGGTAAAAGTAATCAATACCAGGCTATCCACCCTTTCAATTAACGTTATATCGGTAAAACCGATACGGCTTCTCAGTTCGATGAAATAATGTAAAAAAATACGGTAGGAATTCGTTTTTAGGGTTCTGTTCATCTGCATGAAAAAACAGAATCCTTGTGGGAAAACTCGTATATTTGTCGGCTCGTCTGTTACAGCCATTTTGCCGGTTTCTTTTAAGTACCTAATCAATCAGACGGTTCTTACGATGATATTGACCTATGCAATTCCAGAGACGTTGGAAGTGCGTCCCACGGGCATCCCTGCGCGCAACTCCTCCGTCAGGTTACGTCACAAACTAAACAGTAGGACAGACTTATAGTAATGACGTTCAGCCATCATTGTGGGCAATGATGGCTGTTAGCCGTGGGCACATCTGTCTAGAAAATTCCTCCTCCATTTTAAAGGACTCGTGTCTTGGAAACTGGCGTTCAAAGATCTGAAGAAAGACTTTAGTATATGGAAGATTTATAACTTCTCCGGGCAAACTCTTTACATGAAAGACATTGTTTTTAGACGATGCCCATTGCTGAGAGTACTACTACTATCGGAAATAATCTCTAATCTTAAAATAAAGAAAATCGTCGTGATGATGGCCAGTCACATATTCCTGGCGGTCAAAACAATAGACAGCGATCACCAACCGACCGGTTGGTGATCGCTGTCTAGATCTCTGTCTGATAGACCTATCAAGAGTGGTAATATTTGCAGTTTCAAACACTTCCTTATAAAAAGCAGTAATCGCGTTTGTTCAGTATCACACTGCTTTGTCTTTCTGGTAATCAAAAAATCTAAATCTGTATCTAATCTATTTTTTTTACATAGAGAACGTTCAGCATAATAACTTCACTGTTACAAGTGTTACATAACCTTTTAACTGATCGTAAAATAAAAGAGGTTTAAGTTTAAAAATATGAATTCTGAAAGGTTGTAAATAAAATAACCACCCTGTTGTTAAAGTACAGGTTTTATTATAAGCTGCAGTTTACAACTTTTAACAACATGCAGTTTCCAAGAAACTTTAATGTTTTCGTTCATATTAATGTTTCATTAAGTTTATTTACACTTACTTAAAATAAATGCTTACACATTGATTACATTTGCCTTTGTTATCGATGACACACTTCTTTGAAGTAGGCATCACAGGTCAAACCGCAGTACAACGAGTTGGTTAGTTTTTTTTCTATTCACAGTTAATGTTTACAAACAATAAGTTATTACCCTAATTTTTACATGATAAAATAGTTTTATAAAAATTTTATACAAGCAGTATCGTATTAGTATCTACTTCCTCATCTTAACATAACGATATAAAAGAAATGAAGATTCAAATACTATGATTGAGTTCAGATGTTCGTAGCGGAGAAGTCAGTCTTTACCTCGCTAAATTAAGTATAGAGAGTGTAACTAAACTTGACTGTGTGTCATTGTGTGGAGACCGCGAGTCATTGTGCTGGGATCGTACGTGTTGGGCCAGTCCGGGAGATTCAACAGAGATAAGGATTTCACATTTTCCGTCACGAACGTTTCCGGTGGAGCGATAAATATTTCATTCATTTGTTTTGGTTCATCAGCTAATACAAATTCTCTCACCATTTCAAACAATTTGGGCCAGAAATTTTCTTCTTCCCATTTCAGTGTCCTTCGAACATCACGTTGTTCTTCAAGGAACGCATATATAGAGTTCTCGGGACCGATATCGGCAAAGACATAAATGGTATTTTCCGTTTTCAACATTTCGCTATGTATTTTTTTGATGTCAACATGGCCATAACGTTGCAATAACATGTTGGATGAGAACACAACGATTCTGGCTCGTGGTTTGATATCTTTGATGTAACGTTTATAATTGTCCGCCTTTTTATATCCTAAGTAAGTGTCTGTATTTTTATCAGGCCAGAGGCTTTTCAGACATGCCGTGTTATTCATGACTGGTAATATTTCTCGGTTCACAAATTCTTCATCTTTAAAACAGAAATCCAGGTTTACTCTGTACGTCGGGTTTGGTTTTGGTGTTGGAGATTGGAAATCATTCATTTTTTTCTTTACAATCGATTTAATTTGCTTCCTATAGATGATGAATACTATTAATATGATTGTGTACAGTGATATAACGATGGTCATGAGCGTAATAAGAATTGTGAATCTCATGTAGCAGGCTTCTTTAGCCCAAAGTGGGCATTGCACATGACTCAAGTCAACAATCTGGAACAAATAAGTGAGCTAAGTCATCTTTTGAACAACACATACGTATTTATACTCCATACGAATAAAAACGTTGATGGGTCCGTTTGTAATATTAAAATAACACGTTTAAAACGTGTTATTTTAATATTAAATGGCTAATCCAATTTTGACGGGACTTTCACTAACAGGTGGCTGATGCTATGATGTGTACTTCTACTACAATTATATTACAAAGAGAATGAAGGTTCCGCGCAAAAAAAAATGTCTGACGAAGTCGCGGGCAACAGCTATTGAATATATTTTCAAAATGTAATACTATCCTAAATTTAAAACCCACCTTAGTTTTTGTGAATTCTAGTAAATAATCAATGAATAAATAGTTGTCGCATCCACAATTGAGAGGATTTTTGGAAATCCATACATTCTTCATGGGTTTTTTCATTACGTCCCGATATTTTTTTAAAGCCTTCTCATCAGTCTGTAACAATACATTATTTTAAATAAATGACAAGTTAACTTCTTACAAAACTATCGATTTAAATTACTTACCCAAAGGTTCTGTATATTATTGTGACTAATATCTAGATTCTCATGGCCGTTCACCCACCAGTCCTCAAAAGCCACTTTAAATTCATTGTGACTTATGTTCAACAGCTTCAAATTATAAGTGTGGGCAAACGGCGATGCCCTTTTCACCATCCAAGAATTGTTAGCCAACTCTTTGTCCTCAAAATCAAGTTTATTGTAAGCCAGAGATATAGACATTCTCTGTTTATTGTTACTGAACAAATACGACGAAATCGTTTTCAAGTTATTGTGCTCCATTTCCAAGTATATTAGGCTAAGTAGCGACGAAAAGGTTTGCCTGTAATAAAAAGTAAATTACGTCACATAGGTACCGGATAATCAAATGTGAGGGTATATTGAGCCATCACGAATTTTACTTACCCAGATATTTCGAGGAGAGAGTTATGACATAATTTAAGCCTTTCCAATCTCACTAAAGATGAAAACAATTTGGGCTTTAGCTCGCTCAACTGATTGTAACTCAGGTCCAGCTCGAGGAGATTTATTTGATCGTTAAAAATGGCTTCCGGCAGGGTTGTGAGGTCATTGTATGCTAATGATATGTTCGTAATTAGCGGTGAATTGGCGAAAACATCGTACGGCACAGTCTCTAGACCACTTCTCTGAATATATATTTCCTTCAAGTTTGGCAAATCCCCAAAAAGGTATTTAGGTAGCTCCCTCAGTTTGACGTCGTTGTTTAGTATCACCACTGTTTCAAGTTCCGCATTATTCCTGAACAAATTCGGTGGCAGTGCCGAAAATTTGTTAGAGAATAATGTCAGTTTCTTTAATTTCTTTAAGGGCTTAAATATTGACGCAGGAAGTTCATTAAGACCATTAGAACTGAGATCTAATTCTTCGAGCACGTCGACGCCAGTGAAAAGATCTTTAGAAAACCAGGTGACGTTACTCTGCCACAGAGAAAGTTTTCTTAAGAAAGATAAATGAGAAAATAAATTCGAAGAAATATTGGTCATGTGATTGTGGCTAATTTCTAAAGTTTCCAGCTTTTCTAATGGCTTGAACAACTCTTCAGAGAGGTTTATGGTATTTGATCTTATGTTGAGCCATGTTAACTTATTGATATCCATAAACAAATTGTCTGGAAGATGAGTAATCCCATTTATCGACAATAGTAACTTTGTTAAGTCTTGTAATCCTGCGAAGTGCTTCCTGTCAAAGTATCCTGACAGGTTTTTTGCGTTCTGGAATATCAATGCCATGGTCTTCGATACTCCCATGCCAGTCAGCACATCTTTGAATGAGGACGCTGGCAATGGGCAGTCCTTAAAACTGACAGATTTGAATGAACTCATATTGTTGGCACATTTTGGTAACTTGCTGTAGTCGAGACTCGTTGCGTTCTCACATTTAATATTTATGTAGATGTTTGGCAGTAAATTTATTTTTACTGTTCGACCTGAAAAGTTTATTTTACATTAGTAAATTTCTGCTGAAATATACGACACTTAAAACGCGACTTTAAAACCGAACATGACGTAATCCGCTTACAGTACCGTGGTAGAAAGTGGAGAGAGAAGTTTGTATGAAGAAAAATTGAAATCTCTGCGAAACTTGCGACTCGGCTTTAAAAGGCAATCGTAAGCGTCAACATTTAAGTGCACTCACCATCGATGTTGCAATTGAGTTCCACGGCGAGCGTGCCACCGCAAACGCAGTTAGGGTCAGTCGGACACATCAGTCGCGCTGCACCAATTATTTGTAGTGTCAGCGCAGCCACCGCTGCATATATTACTTTGCTATACATGGCTACAACCACGTTGTCGCTAAAAACATTTACTTCATCCGCTGTTTCATCACATGCTGTAATTTTAACATTTTCTGTGTCCTGGTCCAGTCCATGTTTTCCTTTTCATCGAATCTGCGAACAATTAGAAACTCAAAATGATTGCTGTAACGTATAAACTGGTGTATTATATATTGGTTTTCATTTGGTTTCGAGGGCCAGCCGTGGAATTGGTTCCGCTATTCATAGTTTACAAGCATGGCCAACAAAAAGCGCGGGAAAATAAATTGCCGGGCGGCAAATATAATGGAACTGTCCGTGATAGCCAGTTATCTCGGTACACCGCACACGGATGTATTCGATTATTAATAAAACCGATCACAAGATAATTAAAGTGATGTAATTTTTATTCATTGATGTTTAACATATTAATAGTAAAATAAATTATATACTGTTATAATACAATATAAAAGAAAATTTATTGTGAACAGTTATTTATTTTAATGTCGTTTTTTGAATGTTAATTAAATAAATAAAAAAATAAGTAAATCAAAATCCACAGAAAAGCAATATATTTTAATGCTTAACACAAATAACTGGTCGCTTACTTAAGATTTCAGTGAGCATGCCAGAGAGAGGATGAAGTACCATAGCAACGGAGCAGGCATCAAAGGTTGCGGTTAAGTCAAGTAAGTGCCTTCTAAACGAGAACGCAGCAACCGTACTGTTGGCCAACGCGACACCACCCGGCAATGTCCGACTTTGTCCGATACCGCACGACTTTACCCGATACCGCACGACTCCACCCGACACGCCACCAGACCGTTATCACAATTTCCGCAATAGGATTAGGTTTGTTTTAATGAACCGTTTTTGGTCCGGCACGTTTTTTCAACGGATAATACATTGCTTTTGTTTTTATGCGTACCTACAGATTTTCCCCGATTTAGAGGAAACATGGTTCCGGAAATTGGATCAATATGCTTGGATTTTGTAGAAAAAAAAATTTTTGCCTTCAAATTCATTTTCGCTGTATTTGGGAATATACATTTCAGCTCAAATCCCGGGGAAATTGTAGTAAAATATTGAGTTCGCTCTTAAGTCTGCTATTGTCGTCATAGTTCAGGAAAATTAGATAAATACATCAACACCCAGATAAAACTGCCTAACTTTTTTTATTGCCTATATGTCCCACTGCTGGGCAAAGGCCTCCCTTTCCAGATACTCTTATCCTGCGCTGCCTAACTTATAAGCTAAAAAAGTTAAACAATTTAAACTTTAACCCATAACAAATTAGGTTAAAATGCACTTCAAGATTAACTATCTAAGCAACAAAACAGTCGCTAAAGTGTACATTATGTTGTGCAATAATTCTAAATGCTAAACTGCAAGCTATCAGATAATCCAAGAAGACAGTCCAGTTGTAAGACAGACTTGAATTTATCGAGTAGGGAAATATCTGGCGTTCCGAAACCTTCCTGAAGACAAACGAAATTGGATTCAGGATATATTGTGTCTTATGTCACAGCACTACGGTCTAGATAAGTAAGATAACGATCGATATTATAGATGGTTACTTTATTTGTAAGAAGAAAAATGGGAGTGTTTTCTTTATGGGTTTGATGTATGAAACGGTCTAGGTTATTACGTGGCTTTACTAGTGCCTAAGATGACAGTTATTGTGATGGATTATTTTAGTTTTTTCGATCTGGAACTTATGTTCATCGCCCAATAAGAGTGTATGGAAGTTAACCGAAATAGTCATAATAGTCGGACCAATTCTGAGGTAATTCATCATCATTTTAGCCGATAAATATCCACTGGTAGGCTATGTCTCTTTCAAATGCCAAATTCACCGGTACTGTGCGTAGCGACCATTCTCCAATCTGCCATTTACGTGTGGCGATTCTGTGGGCTGTGTCGATAACCTTCGTTCTCCTGCAGACACTTCAGTCAGGTCCGACCATGCAAGGAAACTCCGAGTATAGCCCTCTCCATTGCCCTATCGGTGACTTTAAGTATTTTGATGTGGCTAGGTATTATATAGAAGAAAAACCTTTTTGAAGATCAACGCAAATCTCGGATTTCTATGTTGACTTTTTATGTCGCTGATACTAATGCATTTTCCTTATTCTCTTTCCTGTTACTAATTCTATTATTCCCGAAATTCGCTTATTTAATATTAAATCCTCTTTCGGTGTAAATCCTCTAATGCACACGAAGTGACACGTACAGGACTTGTCACTTTCGTGTTGTTTGATTTATCAGCAGGGCATTTCCAGTGTTGGAAATACTCGCACTCAAGAGACAACCCTAAAATATCCGACGGGCTTGATTAAGATAATGAAGATAGGCGGTTACTTGATGTAATATTTATTTGTTAGGCGATTCATTACTTTTATGTTTGACGTTAGGTGAGATTTCTAGTCGTTACTATTATAAATAGGGCAAAAGTTTTGTCTTGTAGGGAAAGTATTGCCTGAAGCAAATTTATTCGTTTTCTGTGAAAAGGTGTTTTTTTCTTCAAATCTTGTTAATTACAAGATTTGAAATTGAAGAGAAGATGCTTCACAAATTAAATTAGGTTAACCCAGAGGCTACAGACAAAGTAAGCCGCTTTTCTCAAGTTACAACTAAAAAATATTATTTGAAGGCTCAGTATTATACCTCTTTATTCAAAAAGAAGGATAAACGAGTATCTTTGTAAATAAAAGGAAGAACAAACAAGATATAAAATATGAAATTATTTTGGGTTTATGAAGACAGCAATTTAGGATAGCCCGAACTTGTTTATCGGGGTAAACAATTGATAGAAAAAGGTAAATCGAATTTGCGAGGCGACGGTTAATATCCAAGTTCCTTTTGATAGTTTCTCCTGGGATTGGAAACATGAAAGAGGTGAAAATTTTGTTTGCATAGACAAGGAACTCTTACAGAATGTTGATCACTTGTTTTGCATGTTTTAGAAATAGTGTTGCAAATAAACGTAGGTATAAATAAATAATATGTCGCTACCGAGACGAGGCTTGACCGACGACTTTACCTTCTCTTCGAGGTACGCAGTGTCACACACTTCCTTACTTCGTAGCCCGGAGGCTGCTACTGCAAAATTTGAAATGAAAAAACCTACTTATATTTTTGCTGACCTGGGAAACCGGGCAGTGTCATATACATATTAAGGAATACATGAAAACAGTTTTAGGACTTTAGCTGGTAATAAAATATACTTTATTGATAGTGTTCAAAGCCCAAAATCCTACTTGGATATTTTAACGTAATTATGTGAAGATTTAAAAGTTTCAAGGCCTTAACTACATCATTATAACATATATATATATATAGTCCTCCCTTGCCGATTTCGACAACGGCGACCCCATGACACCTGATATGACTCGCTAGACCGAATTTGGTTTTAAATACCCGATCACAGCTAAGGCAATACAGCTGACCGGCGGAATTTAAAGTATAATTATATGAGGGCTTGGGTCTCTCTTTACGTATTTGGCGTTTTTCGTTGATGATTTCAAGTCGCTTTTTTTCGAACATTTTCACACTGTTGAAAACCTTAGTGCGAAAAAAAAAAACCTTAAACCTCATTATAACATACCTACGTTCTAAAGCAACAGCTTCCAACTCAACTCAACAAAACGAACCCGCCAATGGAGACAGTGAGCGCCAAACTTGCCTAAAGCCGATTACCATAACGGCACACGACAGATATGGAACAAATACGAAATACGGTGCTTCGGGCAGACACCGCGGCATATGCGGCTGGCGTTTGAGATAAATGACCACTGCATTACACAACTTTTTCAGGGAAAACTAACTTGCTAAGTGACTAAGTAGCGTAACAACAGTTTTTGTGCCGTTGTTATATTTTTATGCTGTGAAGTTCTTATTTATTTATGGTTTCTTTTTCTACCTCAAACTGGCTTTGAAATGTGATATGTTACCTTGTCGTGAAGCGTATTTCATTATTACTCGCAAAGCTTTCTGTTTGAACCATTCGCCAGTTGTCTGGTAGATTTCACCCAGCGAAAAGACCGCCATGCATAGTACCTACCCATATAATTAGCAATATTTTAAGAATTGTGTTGCAATTTTTATGTAGATACGCACAATGTGTTTTATATTTAACTAGCTGCGCCCCGTGGTGTGTTACCCGCGTAG
Organism: Mamestra configurata; assembly: GCA_002192655.3. Taxonomy (NCBI): domain Eukaryota; kingdom Metazoa; phylum Arthropoda; class Insecta; order Lepidoptera; family Noctuidae; genus Mamestra; species Mamestra configurata. The sequence continues at coordinate 190,704 of NDFZ01005449.1, forward strand.
CTAGTATATATATAAAAAGTAGCCTTTGTGTTAATCCAGGGTGTAAGCTTCCTGCATATCAAATTTTATCAAAATTGGTCCAGCCGTTTGCGTGTAAAGAAGTAACAAACACACACACACTCACAAACTTTCGCCTTTATAATATTAGTGTGATGTGATTTTTATATTTGTCAAATGAGAAATGTAGCTAATTAAAGTGGTTCTGCAATGCTGTCAAAAGGTTTTATAAATTACTACGTTACACAGTCCTACTGTCCAGTCTCTATTAATTGATTTAAAAACACAAAGTTATCTACTGACTGCACCATCCACTCAAAACTGGTCGTTAGTAAACTTTTCGTATCGATCGAATAAACCACTCGTTGGTATTTTTTTTAAACACACGAAGGGCTGTCAATCGCTCGTCCCGTCCGTGGATATTGACTTTGAGAACGCTTTTGTTTCAGGAGTAGTAAGGGCGGATTTCGGAATTCAAATGTTAGTACTGCCTACTGCGATGTGGTTGACTGTATACGTACGAAACAGCTAGGTACCTTTTTCAATTATTTTTATAGTCACGATTGACTATAAAAGTCAATCGTGAATCTAACTTGATGGTGTGCGATTATGTTATTGATGATTAAGTTAAAGCTAGATGCCTACTAAAGGCATATTAAACTGCTTGTAAAATGCTGTGATATGTTACATGACGTAAATTGTAAATATAATGAACTGCGGTCTTAAACACATCCCATTATACTTTTGTTTCTGTATTCATTTATAATTCAAGAAGCTATGCACACGCATTTTTCTTTCATATTTCGTCAAGGTACCTAAACCAGCAAACAAACACGAATTCTCCTATATATTGTAAGCACGACACAAGTAGGTACTCAACACAAGCTACGGTGGCTCAAGTTTATAAGGAAGCTCCCGACTTAGGAACCGTCAGGCCCTTAATCAAACTGTTAAGCAAGAGCTCAAGAAGTTAGTTCGAGCTCTCCGCGACTAAACCTTGCAAAACATAATTGTTACCACTATCGGGTAGTGTACACTGTTCAACTTAAACTACACCCCTTAGCTTAAAAAGAGGCCTTCGTCCTGCACTACACACTAGGATAAGCTTGCAATATTGACTTATTTTTTGTTTCAAGCAAAAATATGTTTTCATGTAAGGGCTCTAAATAAGCATTTTTTTAAACGCTTTGACGATCGATGTGGCTGAAATAATGACATATTTTCGAAGCATTTATTACTGTCTAAAAGTAAGGGCCTGCTATTTCTTCAAAGATATTTTTGAAGTGAAAACTTCTTTAGCGGCGTTGTGCACTTTTTGGGGTGGGTAAAAAATGTTAATTCGTAAGACGGAGGGAGAGTAGACCACCGGCGCGGCGTAGGAGAGGAAGTAATATCCCCCTCTCTTTCTACCGAGCGGCGAAAATGCATGCATGCATATGCTATTCGTGCTAAATGCATGCATATGCTATTCGTGCTAAATTATTCCATAACCGTTCCAAAAAAAAAATGCACAACGTTAATGTTCACTTCTGCCGGCACTCCCGGAGTGCAACCCGTTGTTTTTTTTTACAAGTGATCAATGAAATTCAAAAATAAACAACGTGAAGTGCCTGATACATATATATATTGATTTAAGGGTGATATGAACGCAAGTAAATAAAACACCTATGTACCGTACGTGTTTCATGTAAGTGCTAAATAAATATTATTCTTTCTTTCTTTCTTTCTTTTCACATAACGTGAGAAAACTCAACCCGACAGTCTTATATCACAAATGGCCTTTGCAGTTCGAGCAAAGCTTTTCAGGTCAATAAACAGCCAGGCATGACGTGGAGAGATAGCTGGTCGCATCTGTTAGCAACATACCCGTGCGACCATCGCATAGTGACGTCAACAACGGCCATGCTTGGACCGAGTTTCCTATCTCAAAGTTAGACTTCAGGCAATTCTTGGGAGCATAGTCGGAATCCAGTTCAGCGGAAATTTGTGTCTTGCTTCCTGAGATTATCTACTACACAATATACCTCGACATTTACTTGAGCAGTACCTATGTAGCTTACCGAGTGATTTTTAATTCATTATACATTTTTCAGGCGTGATCGTTGATATCGCGAAACATTCAGCATCTGTTTCCTATATTTTGGTATATGAACATAACTGTACTGAACAGCTGATTTTCAAGGGTTCCAACAAGGTAGTCAACTAGGAACCCTTATAGTTTCGTCCGTCTGTCTGTCTGTCCGCGGTTTAGCTCAGAGACGCTAAACACTAGAAAGTTGTAATTTGGTATGAGTATACAAATTAATCACGCTTACGAAGTGGTTAACTAAAATTTGTAAAAAAAAAAAAAAATTGCATACCTGCACGTAAAGTGGCAATGATTTATTCGATCGCCTATTTCATGGTGTGGGGTGTCTTTGGAAAGGTCGTTTAAAATATTTATTGTGCGCGGAAACCATTTTTCAATCCAATGATCCGTTTGTGAAATATTAAGTTTTAAAGTTCTAATTTTGGATAGAGTCAAGTGTCCCCCGCCTCTACTAGATAAACGGTTGTTTTAAGGCACGTGAAATAAACCATGGTAGTAGCTTAAATATAGGTAAGGAATTTAAAAGGAAAACTATCAGAGCTAAGTAGGCTTTACAAGTTAACGAATAATACCCGACCAACCCATAAAATGTACTTGGAGAAGAAAATTCCGTTGATAATTAGTTAGATAAAGTTGTTAGTTACGTAAGAAGGCAGTAAATATAAATTCAAAGAATCAAACAGAAAACACCATTCTACGTCGAAAATTATGATGTGTAACTACGGAACCCTAGACTGCGCGTGGCCCGACACGCAGTTGGCCGGTTTTTCTATATAGATCAGAGTAGTATGCTGTAGGTACGATTCTGGCCACCTATTTCATATGCAAGTGAGATAAGGAATAGGAATAAACTAAAAGAATTGACGTAAACGGCTTGTACCTAATCTTCTTGTAATCTGTGTGTAATTTGTCTATAGTATGTATGTATTTAGAAATATATAAGTATAATAATAATAATGTATTTATTGTTTCACAAACTAGGTGACATACATACTTAGTACAAATTTATGTGCAGGAATGAACAGATGATGTACTGCTGGTACTTAAAAAAAGGAAACCCTGAGCTATAAGTACCAGCTGCTCTTAAGTGACACAGTGAAAGCAGTTCGTGATATTACATGCAAACATGTTAATTGAAGTTGCTGAGACAATAACAATACATTTAATTAATAATATAGAAAACAAAATTTAAAATTTTTATCAGTTGTCTGGTTGTCATAGCACAGGCTCTGCCTAGTTTGGGATCGGATGACCGTGTGAGAGAGTGAGTTGTCCCAAGATATTATTATTATTATTATTTTTAATCTACGAATGTATTTTGTGAATTGTTTTAGAAAGAGTCACCGCGGCCCTGGAACGCAAAGGGCTTGAGAAGGAACACGGATGGGTTTTAGTCAGTAAGAGTCCGACACGCCCTTTCGCTTCACCCAGAGCGGAAGAAGTCATTTGATGATTTCCCATCCTTAAAAAAAAACTACGTATGTACCTATGTTTATGTTATATCTCCTTGTACTTGACGCAACATATAGATTTATTTTTATTAAATAATACAAATATATAGCACAAAAGACGTTGATTTGGTCAAGGGTGGCTTGAAAATTTGAGCCTTATTTTTTATTTATCATTGTTAAGTTCTTTTGGTGCCTAATGTAATGACTGAAGCTACGCCTTTAGCCCTAAGGTACTATTGACAGTAGATTTACTTTGAACTTGTTCAAATGAAAACAGTTTTTGCTTTTTACAAGAAATATTTGACTGGCCTGTTGGTCGAGTGGTTAGTGACCCTGACTGCTTAACCGGAGGTCGTGGGTTCGATTCCCACCCAGGACAAATCTTTGTGTGATGAGCATGATCATTTGTTCTGTGTCTGGGTGTAATTTGTGTATAATATGTATGTATTTAGAAATATATAAGTATGTTTATCAGTTGTCTGGTTGCCATAGTACAGGCTCTGCCTAGTTTGGGATCGGATGACCGTGTGTGAGTTGTCCCAGGATATATTATTATTATTATTATTATATATTCTAAGTATTTCAGTTATTAACATTACTAAAAGCAACAATTGGTTCATAAATAGGTACAACGATCCGAATTTCCTAAAACCCGTTATTAATACATCAAATAACACGTTAGTAGGCTACGGTCTAATGCACTCATATCATTTTTACGCCCATATAATTTCATACCTACTCAAATTTCTCATCGATTGCTATAACTAACTTTATTCCAAAGACATAAAGTCTGAATTTGTGTGATAAAGTTTTTGAGAATAAACTCCTTGGTATCAGGTGCGGTGAGGTCGTAAGCTCGTCGGATTTAAGGCTTCGCATTCCAGGTGTTACGTTACTGAGGTACACTCTCACAATTAGACGGGTTCAGCAAATTGATGTTGTTTATGAGACACTGGGTGGCATTTGGTAACACTGGGTAGTACTGGGTCATACTGAGCTACTCTGGTATAATGAGCTTGTTAGCAGTTAGTTGAAATTGGAGCAGTGGTGAGTAATGCTATCGTCTCGTTAGGTCAAATTGTCTTGATATTATGACAAACTCAGATTTTTCCGTCAATGTACTAAGAAGGCAAGAAAATAGGGATTAAATGAAAAAATAAACAGGTTTAATTTTCGTACCTTGAGTAGGCAGTGTCTCTTCCTAAAAAATAATTAAATCGACAAAAATAAACTGTTCTCAAATAATCTATTAATTAATATAAAATTATTCATCAAATTAATAACTTATCAGTTAAGATATATAACAATAAGTTTATAAAGAAAGTGTCAAGAAATTGGAATTCCAATTAATACTGCTAATTAGTTGGGCTATTACTGAAAGTTACTTATTTCAGCGAAGACGTGCGAGTTACTTTATTAGTTCAAGTTCTAAGAAGTCCGTTTACACGTGGATATTTTAGAAGTATTATTAGGGTTCTGTACCCAAAGGGTGAAAATGGGACTCTATAACAAGCCTATGTTTGTCTGTCTTTCAGAATGTTGTATATTGTCAACCATAATAAGTAGCCTTTTAAAAATTTGACAGAATACGTGCTGCTAGCCTTAGTCAAAACCTATGTAACCAAACCGCGGAAAATAATAAAATGAAGGATAACTTTTCACATTTGTAGTCCGGAACTCTTAGTAAGCGAGTCCGACTCGCTCTTGACCGGTTTACTATTTTTCTCGTCTGGGAATTTGAGCACGTGCTTGTCACACCAAGGGGCTTCATACCCCGTTTGCCTTTTGTCCTCGCCATGTAATTATAGGAAAAGAACAATGGCTACTCCCCCTTGCTTTCGTAAGTGTCGTACTACTGTGTTTGTGGATTACCTACGTGACAGAAGAAGACTTTTATGCCGCTTCGACAATTGTCTGGGAATTTTACAAAATAACTTGGAGGCTTTTAAAGCATTTTTACTAAGGTAATTAAAATGAGTGTTTTTTTAAATATAATAAATATTCTTTTGTTCATCCAGTTAGTTAAAAATACTTTGAAAATTTTTGATCAAGAGCGGCGGTTGCTTTATGCGAAATAGTTACTGGTAGTCAATGGTTGAACTAAAAGCCAACCGAAGTTAAGAAAACATTATGCAGAATGTTTGATAAAAATAAGAAATAATGATTAGAAGATTCTAAATACAAATTCTCTATGGAAAAAATGCTTTGAATCCAATTAATCTTTTAAGTAAAAAGGCTGTAAAAGTCACAGTTTTAGGTGAAAAAAAAAAACGACTTCTAAAGCGACTTTATACTTTCATATTAACGAGCACAAATAACACGGCAACATAAAAACTACAAAACAGTAATACAAAACATACTTCGCACTCCTTTGAACATTTCCTATAATTCCACCTGTGCGTTAGGTACGACCCCTCCAGCCTGTCGTCGTCACGTGCAACAACGCGTGTTTTGTTGTCGCTCGTAGAATTAAAAACAAAGTTTGATTTACGACTAGTTTTTGTCAGCGGCTTCCCCCGCCTAAAAATCAGAATTTATCCCCAGAGATCGTTCTCTCGGTATCGGTGTCACTAGATGGCGGTACAAAGACTGTCACTGAGATATGTGAGATTATAAGTTTTATTAAACATATTTTAGTCAGTAAGTTCCAACTTATTTACTCGTATGTTATTCTGGTCTGAAAATAATAAAAAGTATTATTACTTCCTTTACTCATTGTATATAAATATAAATTATTTTTTTAAATATACTAATACAAAGATATAAAAAATAGTATCCCACCGGTATCGGGAACAGGGTCCAAGCTACCAGTGGTCAAGGCTCCTTTAGAGAGGAACCTCCTTACTACATCGCCGTGTCCAGGAGTACTGCTTTCTGCTTTCAATATTATTACGTTTATTCATAAAAATATCCAGAAACTACTCTACCTAACCACGAGCCAGTTTAATTCTAATCCATTCAGCCATTGAGGTGTGCAAAGGGGCAGAGTTACTTTCGCATTTATAAATTAGTATGGTAAATCCAAGATTAGCTCTTTCCCGCTGTATCGCTTTCTTATGACCCGTTTAAACAACGTATCTACCTTTAACCAACTGTCAAATTAGCTACCAACAGTAGCTGTAACGTCATTTTTGCCTTTGTAACATGACGTTTCAGCTACTGTTGGTAGCTAATTTGACAGTTAGTTAAAGATTGATACGTTATTGAGACCAGCCTATCCTACAGGAAAGGCCAATTTATCCGTAATCAAAAGAAATATTGTACAATTAGCCTATCGAGCTTTTTCCAACCATGTTGGGGTTGGCTTCTAGGTAGATTTCATCTGAATAAAATAGGCTTATGCTCAGCAGTGGGCAAAGTCCAGCTGTTGATGATGATAATGACACTACTCTACCCTCGGTAGCCAAAGAGTACCACTACCTCTCTCTTTAATTGTTTTTTACTAGAGTTCTCTGCTTTTGTTTCATAATTATCTATCTATATATATAAAAATCTATGTATATAAAAAACAATTGCTGTTCGTTAGTCTCGCTAAAACTCGAGAACGGCTTGACCGATTTGGCTAATTCTTTTTTGTTTTGGTCGCCAGATTAAAGGGAAGGTTTTAAAAAAAAAGGGAAGTAGGGTAGGTATGTAGGGCAGGTAGAGTAGGGTAGGTATGTAGGGTAGGTATGTAGGGTAGGTATGTAGGGTAGGTATGTAGGGTAGGTATGTAGGGTAGGTATGTAGGGTAGGTATGTAGGGTAGATATGTACGGTAGGTATGTAGGGTAGGTAACGGTTGACGGTTTAAATCTACTATGTATTTATTGTATGTATAAATGGTACACCTACGGCTATCTACAGTACTTTCTTCCTTTTCTCTCTAAAATCCATCCAAAAGTTGTCTTGAAAAGATCGCTTTTAGCGATAAGGCCGCCCATTGTGTCACCCTATGTAATGTTTTCCTCATCTATATATTCTGTTACTTATATGGTGTACATAATAAATAGTATTCTATTCTTCTTATAGATAGCTAAGTTATTCCAGAGATAATCTTTCACAAAGCTAACAAACAAACAATATAACTCGTGCCTCTTTCAATATTTTTAAGTTTAGATTAATCGATGTAACAACCGGTTTTGACGCTATGAAAATTTATTTCGTAATTTATCTAGAGCTCGTAATTTATTTGAAATTCTGAAGAGATTCAGTAAGATAGCTCTACAGTCTACATAATTTTGGATGAATTTAGTTTGAAAACTTTCAAAGTTATCAAAGCTGGGTAAAGTTATTTCTGTAACGTAATTTGGGACTCGGTCGCTGAAAGATCGTGACTAAATAGGAGTTCGTTTAGTTTAAATCTACAATTTATTTGTGAACATAACTCTTCTTCTAAGTAAGAAACATTTAAAAACACAAAACGCTATTACTATTTTATTTCAACGTCAAAGTTACACTTTTCACACGTTTATTTCACAACAAAGTTTCACGAAGTAAGATTTCTTAAGAATACTGTTGATCCGAACGCTCCCACCGGTATAAAACATTGTAGCATTACAGAAAGATAACACGGAAAGAAAGATACGTGAGACGCCCCTCTGCAATAAAATCCTACTTACGTGATAACGCAATAAAAACTAGAGGCAGGCACATAACGTAATTCTATTACAAACATAAAACTCCCATCAGCATTGTTTACAAAAAACTGTCGTACTCGTAATAATTTTATTTCCTTTGCTTTTCTGACGTCACTATAATACCTGTTGTTCTTTCTGTTAGTGATCAGTCAAGTGATAACAATGAAGAACAATGGACCGTCCGGACGAGTTTAGGGTTGGTATTCGGGCTTTTATTGTTTCAGGGTCATTCATTTAATTAATTTGTCATTTAGGGGCGGTTGAGTGACAAAAGTAAGGCCGACCCAACTCGTTTGCTTATCTCAATTTAAATAGTTGGAATTGTTGTATTGTTGGCTGTTTTCATTCAAATTAACGGTCGGAAGGTCGATTGGGTTTCATCGACTGGTGATTTGGGAAAACTAACAAAATGGTTGGTGGTAGTAGTTATATTATGTTTTGTAGTTCCATTTTATTAAAATGGTCGTTACGGTAAATATATTGATACGTGAGGTCATAATAATCGGCAAGCATGCTACTCGAACTTCACCGCGAAATCCCGAATGCAATGACGATCCAAAAAACCGGAAAAGTGCGCGTCAGACTCGCGACCCAAGAGTTCCGATCGAGTCTTGATTTTTCCTGAGTATACACACAGTATACAGATCTATCTTCTTGCCAAATTTCATGATTCCAGCTCAACGGGGAGTACCCTATAGGTTTAGATTCTCTTCCGAGCGTAAAAAAATGCACCATAAACGGAGCATAAACGGCCTAGTCTTTAAATTGCGTAGACTTAGAAATGTAAAATATTCGTTTCAGCTTGATTCCTACACGCGTTCTTGAGGAAAAGAGTTTTTTCTCTTCGTTGCAAAGAACCAGATGGATGGACAACGAAGTGATCCTATAAGGGTTCCATTTTTGCCACGGAACCCTAATAAGTAGTTGAAGTAACGGATTACTGTATGGATATTGTGTTTTGGGTTATTAGTACCATAACTGTAACTATATACCTAATTTATATAAGGTATATAGTTATAGTGTATCGCATACAGACAGACAGACGTGGCGGGGGGACATTTTCATATGGTTTTTACCGATGGATGGAGTGTTTTATAACAAAGATTCACGTGTATAATTAATTAAGGTTTTGTGTAATTGGCTGTAGAAAATGACAAGAATTGTCGAATATGTCGAAAAAAATAATGTCGAATGGGAGCTCATGTACATATGCTCTGGTACCTAGGGGCGGGTTGCTAGTATCTAATAAAGAACTGGTAATTGCTATTCAAAAGGTTCTATCCTTGTTAATATCGTAACCAAATGATTGAAAACCAAAAAAGCAAGTAGGCTTATACTAAACGTTCCATTTCAAAGGCAAATGCAAAAGAGTGCAAGCTGCCTATTACCTCGCGGAATTCAGTCAATCGTCGGAAATTAATCTTTGCGATACCTTCTAGCAAAGCGATAGCAATCGATGCCAATGGCGAATGGCGCAGTGGCGGAGATTTGGCCTTCCGTAGCGAGCGCAGACCAGGAACCCTGACATAGAGGTCAGGAGTTTGTTGTTGCATCCAGATACATATTTGTATGGCCTTGTTAAGCTCTAAAAGTGGATGTTTGTGACGTCATGATTAGAGTGCTTTTAAATATAGGTTTGGTGTTCGATTGCTGGTCTTTAAATAGCTGACTTGGAGTTAGATAACGTGACACCACTTCGGGATTCCCCAAGGATTAGGCTCCTGTATACCTGTAGTATGCCCACAATTTGTCTGTTTTGTTTAAATCCCATTCAATAGCATGCGCGCTAATTGGCATCAAAAACATTAATCCAGACTCGGAATGTTACAAGAATCAATTATAGATGGAATAACAGAAACATTGCCCAACCCGGGAATCGAACACCCGAAGACCTGATTCTCTGCAGTAGCGCTTGCAAACATTAGACCAAGGGCCAATGGAGCTTTTTGTTTGCCCTTATTTCCTCTATTTACTTTTAAAAATACCAACCTAGCAGCTTTCTTTCATCAGGGTATCTACATTATGTCAGCATAAACCAGGAAGTATCCACACTACTCGTAGATACAATTATGTTCATTTCAAATATGTCACTAAGTCACAGTCACGTCTTGACGGCAAGGTCGCTTTAATTAATGTAACTTCTAACTTTAACTTCCGACGACTTCTAACTTCGTAAACACAATTTCTTTACAAATATAAAACAAACTTACCAACAGAAAAAAAACACCCAAAAGTTTGATATACCTATTATTTTGTTACACAACACACGTCATATTCTTTTAAGAGTTATGTGTATATACATGCTCGGAGTTAAAGTTGGTAATACGATATATCCCCGAGAAGGCCCCGGGGGCAGTGGGTCATACGTCCCTGACATACCTTTTTTATAAAGAAATATCCGACTGAGGCCGAAATAACAAAAAATCGACGAAAACCTACGAGGCTTCCTATTCCCTAATGCAATTAAAACGGGCCGATACGGTGTAGTATCTACATTTGGTGAAGGAATTCGATAGTGACTCTAGGCAGTGCTGCCAATCAACTGATTCTACGAGTATATGCCTACATATATTTAAATGCGCAAGAAATGTGGATTGTGTGCGTGTTACTAGGCAAAAAGGATAGATATCTGAGTGCCAATTCTACTAATTTTAAAGCAACGTTCGCATTCGCACCTCAGTAGTAATCTGTTAGAAATGTATGAAAAAAAATGACAGAGAATGAGATGCGAGCAAAAATTTATTAAATTCCAATTTATTTTATAATTAGCCACTCGACATCGTTCTACCTAATATTCGCTTTTTGATGATATCTCTTCTCCTCTCCATTTTGCATTTGGAGAAATGAAAACCAAAATTGGTAGCCATCAAACAATACATTCTTTGTTCCTATTTCCCTCTTAGCAAGGACGTCGTATTTTGCTCGAAGAAAATGTTAACACTTTATATAAACTGAGAACGTATGAATAGAACAGAACGGGCGTTCTATCCTTGCTGCCAATAAATTATTACTAGCGTATATTGACATTTTCTGTCTCACTGCGCTAATAGTAAGGCACCTTTTGTGGGTCTTTGAAACAAAATATTCATCTTGTGTGTATTTCTCCAAATGGGTTAATAAAGTGTACTACAGGTACCTTATACTTTAATGGTGATGTATACTGATATTATAAATACGAAAGTAACTCTATCCGCCTGTCGATCTGTTTGTTATCTCTTCACGTATTAACGGCTAAACGGATTTGGACGAAACTTGGCACGAGGGTAGACCATTGTCATGTCACCACTAAGGACATCAGATTAGATATTTTGTCCTGCAAAAGCAAAACCGCTGCCAGGACTTGGTTTAAATATCAATTCAATCTCTTGCCGTAAAGGATTCCTTGTGTATCATATTTAGTTTACAGTGGGTTACGCCCATGGGACTTACAGCATACATTTTAGTGAAGTAATATCTGCTTTATTTAGAGAACTCAGGTGTTCTCCCTAGATAAAATTTATTGAATAGCTATTTTTGTTTTCCTTCTTCCTTATTTGAGAGTTGTCTTTTGCATAAATCTTGTCTATGATTAATATCTTATGCTTGGAAGCAATTTGGTAGGTGATAAAATCTCGTTGTACCTATATAGATAAAGCTGGTGTTTCTAAAAGATAACGTAGACATAGATTATCAACAGATTTTGTATAAAAAACGGAAATTATCAAGCTCCTCTTTACCTTTATTATTTTACACAGTTTTGTCAGACTTTAATTACTTCTTAAAGATAATAGCGAGAGACAACATTTATAAAGCCCTACGACCGGCATTGAACTTGTAAAATATTAATTAAAATTTTTGGATCGGTTTTATTTGGAAACTTGTTTTAAAATGTAATGATAAGATTACGATATTGATATTCTTTGTATCCCAATGAACAACTTTATCATAGAGAAAAAGGCTCCATCAAATAATATATTATTATTATGTTTGCTTTCAGATTGCGTATTGGCAACACGAGACCTTGCTTTTCATGACTATTCCAAGTACAATAGTATAACAAGGAACAACCTAACAAGGAATGTTATCAGTCAATCTGATATGCGGTTTCTCGGATTATTTGTTATTTTTTTCCTCCACAAAAAAATAACATTCAATTCATCATCGCATTCGATGATGAATTGAATGTTATTTTTTCACCAAAGTCCATTGACTTTGGTGAGATTTTCAGTAATATAAATTAAGAGGAAAATTCTCGCAACTGTCAATTTAGTCTGGACCACCGGTGTGCAATTTACAAAAAGTTAAAAAAATAAACTAATGAACAGCCTTTTATAAAAAAAACTACCCACATGATTACTGCTCTGATTAGCAGATTCAAAATTCAAATTCTGTATAGATTTTCTACTTCTTTATATTTAAAAAAAAAAAAGGAAGGATACAGAGCTTTCAGAAATATATGTAGTTTCCGAAATTTTTGATTACTGTGCGTTGGGACAATCATACCTATCAATACAATCTATCTAATGGTTACGTACTACCCCTTCTTGATTGCCAATGTGATAGCTAGAAAGCGAATTATCGTGTATACCAGAGATCAGAGGGGCAATTCTCGTACTTGTAATGGAACATTCACGCATCTCATGCAACTGAGATCTGTGAATGTATCTGTCAAAAATCCCTACATTTTCACACACACGATTCGCTGCAAATGCGAACGTTTCTTGAAAAAAAACGAGAATTGGCCCTCAGTTACTAAAATCTGTAGTAACCTTTGCTGTTTTGCCAAAGTTAAAGTTTTTTTTGCCATATCTTGATTTAATGTAACAGTTATATTGTTTTCAATATAACCCTACATTATCGTGTTTATCCCAGCCAACCAATATCTTCATAACGAGACGATTATTTTGTGTTTTGTGACTACAAAGAAGACTTTAAAACCAGCAACAGAAATCAGAGTTACGAGACTCAAACAATCCACTCAATGATCTTATTGTTGGAAACATTGATCCAATTAAATTCGAGACGAAAATCCGAGCATTTTACAAAAACAAAATATTTCTTCAGGATATAAAGTTTGCTTGCGCAAAGAATTTTGAAGTATTCTTGTCAGAAATCAACATCTGCCCCGGGCGTTATTTGAACGGTCGGTGCAGATGATGAATTCCTTTTTTTAATTCCACTGAGATGGAACAATGCCAACATAAAAGCATCGAAGAAAAATATTAGGGAAAAAGTCCGCTTTAAGTAAAAAGAAAAATTTTGATATTGAAAAATGTTTGATTAATGTTCGATCGAAGTTGGTTCTTCAGTTTATTATCTTCCAGATTGAAGAAATCAAAGTTTCACCCTTTTCATCCTGTGTAATAAATTAATAAATTGGCATACAACACACCTACTGTAGTTTCTATAATCAAAATGTCAGCAAACTTTGCGAGAAGAAATGAAAGAGAGCACGAAAAGACAAACACCCTCGCTAAACACTAAATTATACAATGAAAAACGAAACTACGAGCAGAAAAATAACTCATTAAGCCTGTACAAACAGACTAAGAGCAGAAAACAAGGTAGCCAAACAAATAGAGAAGCATTCTTCGGTAAAGATCTCACGAGGAAAGGAGCGGCTGCCTATGTCGGTATCAAAGGGGCTAATTAATTATCTCGAGCGCTCGTGTCGCTATAGAATACGACCCCGGGGTGTAAGCGAGGGTAAGCGCCAAATAGACACTTGTGTATCCGTAAAAGGAACGTAATGCGAGCTTATTGTGCACATTCCAGTATTTACTCCCGAAATACACCCAGCAACTTAGTAAACACACTTAAGGTACGGTTGATGCAAACAGAAGGAAGATACCAGGCGACGAGAGAGATGCCTATCAAAATAAAGTATGTCATAAAACCCTACGCGAAAGGCGTTGACGGCAAGATAAAGTTACAATTGAAAAAGCAGTACTCGTAAAAAAACACGTCGTTTTTTATCATAATTATTCACGCAGTTTTTCTCGCCGTAAACGTATTGTAGCTGGCACCAAGTGGAAGTTTGAAACTAGAACAATTGCGAGAGTTTTTGTACGGTTATTGTTGCCGGCGTTAAGCTCGTATCGCGAGATGAAATATTACTTACGTAGACACGAAACACCGTAGCGCTGGCACGATATAAACCCCATTTTTGTTTATGTAAATGCTACGCACCATACTGCGAGATTTCATTACCATAATATTAGCTGGCAGCCCATAATGAGAACGGAAGGAGTGTGACGCACATAATATTAGTGTTTATAATTTATAACGCATAATAAATACGTCGAAACCAAATGAAATCCAATGGAAATTATAACGTTGCAGATTTTGATGAAAATTCAATAAAATTACAAATATTGTTTCTAAATGACTTACCTGTTGCGATGAGTATTTTCCAAGCACTTATTAACTAATGAATAAATTAACACCAATACTAATTAAACTATTAATAAAAACTAGTAATAAAACGTCCAATTACAGTTGCAATGAAATTGAGAAAGATCTCTACGGCAAAATCTCGTAGAGGGCAGCGTAGGCGAGACCGCTACGAGCGCTACGACGCAACTGCCGTGCTACGCCGCGGACAGCTACGGCTGCAAACACCGACTGCAAATAAAGACAGAAGGAGTCGTTCGGCGATCAGCGGAAACTACCGAGCGCTACCCGAAGAACAAAGTTATTTAAGGGCGTTTGCAAAGTAGCTTGATTTTAGTCGCAGATTGTCATCATTATAATATGACTTAACTAGATAAAAAATGATTTGGTGGAGTAATGGCGCTTCTTTAGTATAGTTTAGAAGACAGTCTATAGAATATTTTAAGAAGTAAGTAAACAGCAATTTCTACTTTTTATCGCTAAACTTGTTTGTCATAATTTTAACTGTCATGAGCTTCAAAATAATACGTCTACAGAATATTTTATAAGGTGAAACTTTTATTGATCTACAGGACAAAATACTTCTTATATTTTCAGGTGAATTCCCTTGCTAAGAATAAACAACCCCACGTCATCCCTCGAGTGTCGTGGGTATAAGGGCACGATGGCATCCACCTGTGCACTGATAACATTGGTACGTATTGCGAATTTGTATTCCTTATGTGTTGCGGGGTCTAATGGCAAGCAAGCCACGTCGCCGGAATTTGATACGACTGAAATAGATGACGTATTCATCAACATGTCTACAAGAAGCCATTTAGGAAAGCGTGTGATAGGTGCTCTGAAAACTGAATAAAAATAAATGCAATGTATGTATTTAGAAATATATAAGTATGTACCAGACAGCTGATAAACATACTTATATATTTATACTTATACACCCAGACACAAAACAAATGATCATGCTCATCACACAAAGATTAGTCCTAAAACTGTGTGACTGTTACAACTTAATTATAATTTTATTTAGCCATCGTTACAAAAAATTCTTAGTGATGCTTAATACTAAGTCGATAATTGTAACAAATTGTGTTTAACATAAAATTACACAGTGGTCCCCGCACTAGGCGACGCCTGAATTTCGGGGGCCGGAGTCGTTAAAATTTATTTATTAGGTTGTAGCGGCATCAATGAAAAAAAAACACACACACACATGAAAAACTAAGAAGCGAAATTTTTACGGCAACAAAAAGAACCGCAGCGCCATCTACAACGGACTAAGATCGAAATCCTGCATCGCGCAAGCAAAGTTCTCCGTGCGATTTGAACATATACAACAGTCCGAATATCAACTATCGGGCAGTTGCCCACCAGACACAACAATCGCCTGGCAGGAGGATCCTCCCACACTACAGTGGAGGTATGCGGGACTTTACTCTCTGTACCGCATACCTCTATAAGGTAATACAGATTTGTTAGCCATGTGAATGTGAGTTGGTACACTGAAGTAAAATTATAGAATTTAAAATCAACGAAAAATAAAATATTCGAATTAGGTGAATGTATTGTGTGAGTGTTGTGTGGTGAGCGTTCAATAAAATAAATAGTTATGTTTGTGAAGTACATAACATTGCTTTTTACCTTAGAATTTTCTCGTTTCATCATAAATGATAGACAAATGAGTAGTTTCTTGGTCGTTGTTTTACACAAGTTGTAGTATAGGCTTTCAATGTCACAGCATTTGTTTATTTTGTTGTAGACATAGCTGTGTGAGTAGGAGGACTGATCCTGACACTGTCTAACTAGAACACTTTTCGCGGCGGGCAAAGTGACGTCAATGTTACGTTTTAGATCAGGTTTTGATAGTCAGGTCTAGTCTATTCTTACTAGTTACATTTTTATAAGTTATTGAAGTTATTAGATTTCATCATATTGTTAACTTCTATTTTCATCTAAATTCTTTTTGTTTGATTTTAGCATGGCAACAGCGGTCAAAGCCCGTTCTATAGTATCTTTTCGTTGAAACCCAAACAAGAAACTTGGTACCTATGTACCGTATATTTTTTTACTATCATAAAAAATTTGAGAATACGAATGATTTCGGTTCAAGACGGTGATGAAATTGACAGAATTTACTTTTTATTTTACTTTACCCAGATGCAATTTTTTTTTTGTCTTGTTTAATGATTGTAATAGTCATCGCTGAATACATAGTTACAGACGCACGGATCTTCGACGTCAAGCAAAGCTTGCCAAAAGTCGCTCCCTGGATGGTCGGTCACCAACACTTTAAATATCGAGACTACTCCGTACCTTAGAAAGCATTTTAAACTGTTGGTCCAGGCTTTCATTTAGAGATCTTTGGAGATCTTTGACAGTGGCTACGGATTGTCAGAAGTCTGAAAATCTTATATCAATATTTCCAAAGGGTATCGTAATATCCAGTTACTGGGTTGTAGAGGTCAAATGAAAGATAAAATACTAGTACTTAGCTGTATCTGGAATTTGATCTAATCATAGTTACACATTAGTTACACACAAGTTACATATTTACACAACTTACACATTAATCAACTTTCAATTATTTAAAATCTAAACACTAAATAAATTAAGCCTACCAAAACAAAGGTTGGAATTGTGGTTCTAATTTCAAACACCATTCTCAAAGGATAACGTGATCAGAATGAGATAAAATCTCAGCGGAATATGTCGTTATATTTTTTGGACCAGACAGATTTGGCTGGTCGTTTTTATGGGGATGGCTCTTTTATGACACAAATGGGTACAGATCTGGTCTGAGATGTAAGAAGATAAGAGGGTGCATTGTAAAGGAATAAGTTAACGCTAAACCTATTCGACCTCACCAGATAATGGACAGCAGCATTTTCTGTACATTGCAACAGCTACACTGCGATCGCCAACCCGCCTGCCAAGCGAGGCGATTATGGCCACCGCCCTTTGGGGTAGGCCTATGGCCAGCAGTGGACGTCTTTCGGCTGATGATGATGATGAAACCTATTCGATACTCATAAATGGGTAAAGGTTTTAATTTGAGTCAACACAGATAAATTAAAACTCGACCTATCTCACATTTTCTTTTGAAATTCAAATCAGATGAAAATGAGAACAAAATTTTTAAGCAACGTTTGTATTCGCATCTCAGTCGCAAATTGTGTAAAAAAGCCTTTAATTTTTTTTATCAGATGGCAATACGAATGCTTAAAAATTTGGATAATGGATCCTCATGATCACAAAATGTCTCTTAACATCAGTAATTAATACATTATTTGTTTTCGAACTTTAAACTATTTAAAATGAAATCAGAAATTAGGATAAAATTAAAAGAGTTAAACTAACTGTTAGCTGTTTCATGAAACGTTTGTTTATTTATGTACACACAATATATGTACTTAAAAACTGGCCAACTGCAAGTTGGACTTGCACACGAAGGGTTCCGTACCATAAGTCGAAAAAACATGCTTCTTGTATGGGGGCCCCCTTTTATTTTTATTTCATTTTTATAACCGAAATACATCGTCTGTGAAAATGTCAACTGTCTAGCTATCACGGTTCATGAGATACAGCCATGAGTGTCAGACAGACAGACGGACAGTGGAGTCTTAGTAATATGGTCCCGTTTTTATCCTTTGTGTACAGAACCTTAAAAAAGACTACAGAGAAAAGAGCACAAGGGCACTGCTTATTTCATTAGAATAGAACATTTCTTCCAGCCGACCTGCGATAAAATTGTGGGTAAGAAACGTAGACACAATTTGCAAACAGACAGAGAAGGAAACTTAAAATTGAGTATACTATTTGAAAAACCAGATGATGGCCGGTTTGAATGATGTTTAAGGATACCAAAATTAATCGACTCTTGTTGTAGACCGTACAAAATAAATCACTAATGAAAGTTGATAATACCCTTTGTCGTTTGGATCTGCTTGAATCGCACAAAAGTACTCAATTCAAGTAGCTTGCCTGACATTGTAGTATTAACTAATTTGAAGTTGCATGTTACTATGACATATAATATAAGTAAAGCAACTTGCATACTATATAAACTATGGGCACTGAGCATGTGAAATGGCATATTTGCGGCTTTACAACGGAAATACTGAAATAGAAAAAAACTCGTTCAGTAGGTACATTTTGTCGAGTTATGCGCACATAAATGTATGGGTCAGTCATTTTTTTTTGCGAATTTAGCTTGGTCCAACGGTAAAAGTTGCTCAAAATTATGAGTACAGTGGCCTCTTTCCCGGATTTGCATTTATTCCGTTACACAATGTAGTGCATAAACCACCACCTACGACGCAGCTGTACGTGTCCCGGCTACATCACTCCACGAAGGTTGTGGAGATCATGGAGTACATGAGAGTGAAGACCAACTTACTTTGAGGGTCGAAAAGTTGGATTCGCGTCACAACACAAACTTCAAGTCGTTTGTGGTGCGGGTTCAAACTCATCAGCTCGAGGTATTCCTCAAAGAAGAGTTTTGGCCGAAGGGTGTCGTGTATCGAAGTTTCCGCGGCCAGCTGAGCGACACCAGTCAGCGAAACACGACGTTGTCATTTCATGTGCAATAGTTGAATAAGATTAGTATGTATTAGTTTATTATTGTTTAAGATTATTTTATGTAATATATCTATGGGCCTCAGCAGCCTGATAATAAAATGATTATTATTATTTATTATAAACTTTATCTTAAAGAATAATTTTAATATGTACAGTACAAAATCAATTATAATAATACAACGTAGAAAACAAGGTCTTAACGAAACCAGTATAATCTGAACAAGAGCTTGTAGGTACTTGCTACGAAGCTTTGTAGCCTCCACTTAATCTGCTTTGAACATCAGACTTCACAAACATTGTATCTTTAAGATAATAATATTATAATAATGCTACCTAAGTCTTCCCACTTAACCTACAATTTCTCAGATTTTAATTTAGGTGGAGTGTTGTTTGTTTTACATATTGATACAACACTAGCTTTTGGAAGTGGTTTCGCCCGCATGATTAATAGAAATCATCCCAAGGATTCGATAATAACAATTCTATGTCCTAATCCAGGACTTGGTCTACCTATTTGTCTATTTTTATCCAAACCCGTTCAGCCGTTAGGACGTAAAAAGATATCAGACAAACAACTAGACGAGTTACTTTTGCATTTTTATGAAATTGGTATGCGTATGCGCCTATTTCTTTCGGATAGGGACAGACGGGGCATATTTAAGACAAGAGTGAATAGTGTTACTTTTAAGCAAGACTGCTCTTCCGTCCACTATGTCATTGCTGACCATTTTGCTTGACCACTATCTCACCTAATGTGAGATCAGGTGAGATAGAGGTCAATCGCGAACTTGTTCATACAAAAAAATAAACTTACAGTAAAACTAGACCGACGTGCGTTTAGTTTTGACGCATGTTTACCGTTGTGTACCGTATTACAAGCGCTGTGGTTCAATGAAAGGCGGAAGAGTGTGTGAAAATACCCATTCTATCTATGGGAAGCAGTTCCGCTTTGACGACTGCAATATTCTCAAATTGATTGTGTCTACAAAAAAATGTTATTCCGAACAGGACAAATATTGGTCAATATTTTGAGTATAAGAAGATACCTTATGTGAGATTTTCTTACGAAACTACTTTAGAGAAGTTATAAGGAGAAGACATAAAGTGACTTTAATAGAGTTTTCACATCGTCGTCTGTCAATCCATTCGTACATCGCCAAACTAAATCGATTGTTGGGTATAACTGGGATTTCGATAATCTGTTTTTGCCCCGCGAATCCGCCCTAACAGATCGGGGCTACTATAAATCATTTTCGTATGTTTTGCGGTTTTATGTGGATATTTTGCGACGGCTCGGTTTATCTTGTTGCGATTTAGGATTCAGACGCAATTCTCGTTCGAATATTGTGATTTATAGCAGTGAAACAATGTAGTTTATGATACCATTCACTATGTACTACTTAATTCACTTCACGTTCTTGCAGATTTATGCTGGATATAACTAAGGATCGGTGGGATGCTTGTAATTCTGATCTGGTAAGATAGGGACGTTTGGCTTTGTGATAATGTTGTGAATAGATATAATTTGAATCTCCCTGTATTTCGGCTACAGTTTGGACAACAAAATACGCTGATCATAACAATGTTCTAGGTTGTTTAATTGCTTTGTACTTATGAGCTTATTTTTGCAAATTTTAAGGAATGAAATTCAGTGTAATACTTAAAGACTTATTTTTGTACTACAAAAAAATATTTAATCCGAAAAAGTGAAAGTAGGTACTGTCATAAACATAAAGTTCCTTCACTAAGCGATGTTTTTACTACATTCAAAGGTAATTTTCCGCTAAGTAGGTTATAGAAAATTAAGACAAGATCAAATTGTAGGTACCTGCGGATTTTAGTCCAAAGTCGTTTAATAACTGTAAATATTTTCATAGTACAAAGAATATTAATCATTTAGGTTGGCAGGTATAATTAGTATCTTAACTTACATAAATATTGTGATGAACTCCAAATATTATTTACATTTTTATTTATTTTGACGAACTTCAGAAATAATAAGTTGTAACATAATATGAAGTAAATAACATTTATACAACAAGTATCTCTCATAATTTTAACTAGATAAGGTTTTATTGGCGAGTGTTTTTTTTTTCTCATATATTAATTATTTTATGACATATCCCTTGTGTACCTATCACTTATTTACTTTCTAATACAAAAAAACATAATGTATGCGCTGTGAATGTACAAAATAAAAGTTAACTCGTATTTTAACCTGAACAGAAAATCCATTATTTTGGCAATATAGTGGTTGCCCAGTACCGACTCGGAGAAAAACATAATAATAATACCATTCACATGGGCAAACCCACGAGCTTAACTAGTATCCTTATCTGTCTTACACAGCTAATTGAATTCAGGCATTAAACAATAAAGTTAAGCGTCTGAAGTATAAGGTCAAGATGATAAATTAGATTTATAGTAATTTAATTAATTACTTAGGTTTTACACTTTGGGCCAACATAAATTGTGTTTGTTATTTATATTCGGCGGCGACGTGACTGGATAAACAAACGCCAAGTTAAAAGGGTCCCGCTAATGTACTTAGGTTGAAAAAGGACCTTTCAGTGACACTTGAATAGCATGAGAGAACCCAATATTCTTTTTACCGAATAACCTTTTACCTTGTGTAGCCAGACCTCTCGTTTTCCCGAGACAACTCCCCGTTTTATTGAAAAATAAACGTCGATGTAGACAGCCGGGCCCCATAGTTGCATTGTGCACGATTGGACAGCGGGTAAATGAAACGCGCCGAAACAAATTTAACTTTCAATAAAACTTTTTCATTGTGTGTCCCGGACTAAAGTAAAACACAGCTACCCTATGGTTACTATCCTTTTACCAATTCAGAAACTGTCCAAGCTTGCGGAGCGTCCCGTTAATATTAAACGTAATGGTGACACACCCTTTGGTTATAAATAGGGCTGGTGTGAGACGAGAGTAGAAAACATACCTACATGCAGGTATTCATTACATTATGTGTCTAACGCGACGCAAAAAGGACACCTGAGACTTGACGAAAGCGACGCCATTTCATTTTTTTTCGTACCTACTTTTGTAACATTTAACTCGAGCAATACACATTCTAAAACATAGAAACTTACGTATATTTGCATAAGTTATTTGGAACGCGAGCGCGGCATATTGCCGTGAATATTTAATGTTCTGCACCGAATACCTTCCGAAAAATATTTCTTTGAAGCATCCGAAACACTATTCAGGGCTACGCTGAGTGAATAAAAAATTCTCAATAGAAAATGCGTGTTTCATTTCCAGTGAGAGTTTTGTAAGATGCCTACATATGTCGAGATGCTTTTAGTGGAATCACTGTATCGCGTGCCCCGTGTAATAAACATTACTGGTGGGTGTTATTAATAGTTGTGTACCGTATTACAAATTGTCTGTTCATTACTGAAAACCTTTTGAGTTTCCGCCAAGGTTATATAAATCTCTCACAAAGTCCTTGGACCTTAAACTTAATCAGGAACAACCTTGCTTTAATTATTTTCAAAGACGACTGTTATTAAGTTATAACTTGAGTAGGAGAATAAGCCTTTGGCTCAATACCTTAAAGTATCTTACTACACCAAATAAAAATAAAACCATTTTTTGTGAAATTGATACTAGCAATTGAGACAATAAAGCAATAAATACACAATAAGGTGCGTCGTGTATCCCATAAAAATTCAATTCAGTGAAAACGAGCGAACTAAATTACCTACGAGCCCATTGTACTGTATCGTGGGCATACATCATCTTGATACGAGTACCTGCCCCCGAATTCAGAGGAGGATTTGAATAGATACC
Source organism: Mamestra configurata (assembly GCA_002192655.3). Taxonomy (NCBI): domain Eukaryota; kingdom Metazoa; phylum Arthropoda; class Insecta; order Lepidoptera; family Noctuidae; genus Mamestra; species Mamestra configurata. Next base: position 213,619 of record NDFZ01005449.1, read on the forward strand.
CCATATCATTGCGTCGTGAATTGTTCATAAATCTTCCTATATGCCGTCTTTTGTTTAGCCCGGCAGCGTGAATACCCCACGAGGCTTAGGCAAATTCGAGTTCGCCTTTAGAGAAATTGGAAGGAATGGTAGCACAATGTGTACGTGTACTACCATCACATGATAGCGGATAATGAATTCGCTCTTTAGTTTATTGTTTAACATGGTTCGAGGAATTCCCTGTTCAGAAATCACTTTAGAAGAGCACTACCGAAGTCTAGCACGTAGTTAAAGAACAGGATATGCTCAGCTGCTGCGTTAAACACATTAGCTGCCTGATACTGTTGTGACTTTCAAGCATCTGTATTTTGTTTACTAGTTTAAAGTTAGATTATTATAGCTTTACTATTTTTTATTTATTTACTTAACATTATTCTCATCACTTAAAAGGTCCATTACATAATTTGAACGTCTCAAAAACAATATACAAAATTAATTCATAACAAGACATTTCTTGAATATCAATTTGTAGTCCGAAGCATTTCAGAGAAGGCGTTAGTAATTAAGCTCCTACCCAGTAACAGTCTACCTCGTTTTAATTTCAGCAGTAATTCCAAACGATTCAAAGAGTTCAAAGGGCGGAATTGCCAAAATTAATTTCGAGTTTCCGATGAACTTAATCTTTCATTACCTGAGTTAAGTCTGTTCAGAATTTGGGTGGGAGTGCGACAAACCGCATGCACCTTCTCCGATACAACTCATAATTTATGAAAGCACCAAGACGGATGAAGTTAGCATAAAATTATTATCATAATTTCTCACCAAAAACTTCCGAGTGAGTTTGCTCCATGAATATGCAAAGCGAAAGTTCAGTGTGCCAACTTTTTTATGAGTCCTGTCAGAATACTTGTAATACTGCTGTAATTTGCATTTGTATTTCATATTTAAAAATGTTATAATTAGAATATTTCGGGTGCTAATGCGTGTATTAAAATTTGTGATTTCCATTTTAATTAGCCTTTGCTTAATGACTTTATTACATTTTTCGTAACAATGTTTCCATTCTTTGCCAAAAGTTATGAAAAGCGTTAATTTTCTTAGCTCCATTCGAGAAGATTTTATCATTTATTTAATCAAAATTGAAGTATGTCAGACATGACATTAGATAAGTCTGGTGTAATTTTGTAGTTAATGTAATGTATTTATTTATAAGTTTTACTAGAAGCGTACATTTGAATTAACTTTTTAAAAGTAAGTATATTAGAGTACCATAAGATACTGTGTTTTTTGCCACATTCACTTCGTTTAAAGAGCCAACACTACTAAAATAAACAGTACCAGGAAGTATTTTATAAAATACAGCTATTTCATTTCAAGTAATTTTCAAGGAACTACCAAAATACTTCCTAAAGCCAAGGTTCCAGGCATTTACGAACAAGCTGTTCATTTAAAACTAGATTCCTTCAGAGCCATAACAGCTTTAAAACATTTTACTGAAAGACACGTCGATGTTCGAAGTCTTTTCAACGCTTTCAACTTATTGAAAGGTGATATAGATCTTTAAAGAGTTCGTGAAAATGAAGCATTTCTTTGATTTTTGAAAAGGTTACTTGATTTGATTCAAAATATATTTTCTAGTGAATCAATCAGTGTGTACCTGTCACGTACTCGTTTCCAAGATTTCATGTTTATGTAGATCCCGAGATTTCTGGCCTAAAAAATATTTTAAAAAGTCGAGGGAAGCTTCTGAAAGAAAATCTACGTGGGATTGATTAAGACAGCCTTTCGAAAAGAGGCTTTGTAAAATATGTTAAACTTGTACTAGCAGCAAAACAAAAGAATTGACTGTTCCGTTTCTAGCCGAGAGGCAGACTTATCTAATTCGTTGAATGTTTACTGTAATGCAGAAACAAAAACAAATATTCATCTCAAATTGGTACCTACCTACCTTGTGGAGTTCGGTACAATACTGAGAGAAAAGAGCATGGCAAAGATGTCTCCGGGGTAAAACTCCCTTTGTCGTAGATATCTTACGACCCACGCATGAGACGCGGCAGCCTTTCCTTAAGTGGGGAGCACACGACATCGTAACATAAAAAGGTAACTTACAATAGAAAAATAAAATATATTTTTTTTTACCGACTTCAAAAAAAGGAGGAGGTTCTCAATTCGTCGGAACCTTGTTTTTTTTTTTTTTTTTTTATGTATATTCCCCGATTACTCGAAGATGGCTAGACCGATTTGGATTTTTTTTTTTGTTTGAAAGGGTATACTTCCCAGGTGATCCCATGATCATCAAGTCAGGATCTGATTATGGGATCCTGGACAAATAGAGAGAACTCTTAAAATTTTATAGTCACACTTGAAGCGATTTGGGTAGTTTTTAGAAGAGTACTTTCTCGGAGTGGTCTCATTTCAATTTGGTGAAGATCTGATGAAGAACTTCGGAGATAGGCAACGGAACTCTACAATAAATGTTAGTAAATGGACTGGGATTGCTGAAATCTCATGTTTGTCTATTGTTTACACCAGTTCATAACAAAACATCACGCCGGTACGCTGTGAAGGGGTAAGCACAATGTGAACCACAAAAAAGTGAAAAAAAAACTTTAAAAAAATACAGTTTTTAGGTAAGTGACTAGTTTTTCCCCACGGCTTCACTCACATGGCATATTCGACTAATACTATGCTTTATCCGGGATTAAAATGCTGGCTTATGGCACTTAGAGCCGATTTTACAAATAACTTATTTAAGTTATCTGACAAGGTTGCCAAACCGCCATTCCTCCGGTTTGGCAACTTTTTAAAGAAAATGTGTGTTATGTCATCATCATATTAACCGAAAGACACAGTCCACTGCTGAATATAGGCCTCCCCCAAGGGGGAGATTTGCCATAATCGCCACGCTTGGCAGGCGGGTTAGCAGTGTAGCTGTTGCAATGCACAGAACCACAAAGAATGCGGCTGCCCATTCTCTGGTTGGTTAAAATTATGTGACTATTGAAAATTCAGCCCCAGTCATAGTGTAGCTACAATACATAGAAAGCATTCTATCAGTGAAAAATAAAATCATAATAAGATCAGTAATTTCATAGAACCCTTTTTAGAAGAAATCTTTACCTCTGTAGGTATAGTAGATGTAAGATTTAAATTAGATTTATTTCAAAAGCCATTTACAAACACCAATTTATTATTATTATTGCACACATAGAAGATCGTTTTAATGAAATATTTGAACTTGAATTTTGTCTCGTAAAATCAGTAATCGAGCTATTCACGAGCTCTTACTTAGTTACGATCAAAAATCTTTTATTACATTCATATCGTTACTTTTAAGCTTATATATTTTTCTTTTAGTGGGTAACCTTTTGTTTATCATGTAAAGGTTATTTTGCTTTACTTGAATTAGACTTATTATCTTAGTAGACTTGCGAATGTCTGTGTACGTGCTTTGATACGAAAATTGAGCTGACGTTAACTTTAATAATAATGTATCAGATACTTATTTAATGGAATAACATATACATCTTAAATATCTGTATTATGTTCTGACATCATGGTAGATGTCAGAACAAATAATACAGGTAAGATCATACATACATCGGGTCATAAAATTGAATTTAAACCATAAACAGACATTATGAAAAGATATAATTACTTCCAGGATTTTATAGTTGTAATATTTGTGTTTCGATTTAATCTAGTTTAGCTATGAAACACCAAAACAAACTCAGAGGTCAAACATAAACGTCAGTATTAGTCAAAGAGTAATGTTAACTAATGTTATAAAGAGGTAAAGTTTGTAAGTTTGTATGTAGGGGGCTTATATGATAGCCACATTCACGAGGAATGCTATAGGCTATACGGGAACGGGAAATTCCTAGGGGAACGGGAAATTCCCACGGGAACGGGAAAAACGGGATATATTGCGCGTACGAAGTCGCGGACAAAGGCTAATATAAAATATAGAGGGCTATCAGTTCCCTATGTCGAAATGACATGACAACAACCTAACAAACAAAAATTTCAATTTAAAACATAAAGTAAGTGGCGACCCGTCACTGCAAGGCCAAGTGTGTCACAAAGAAACTAAATTGAGTGGATCCCGGGCGGCGATGGCGCGCATTGTAGGACGAATCCCACCGGTGTGGCTGACAGGGAAGAGTAATGCTCCTTGGATACTTTTGCACTTTGATCTATAGCGGATCTTTGGCGGTGTCCCTACGCTTTCGTCTCACCTAGCGTTTGTGAGTGGATTGATTTCAGTAAAAAAAATTGTTGCCATCGCGGTTGTGCCAACCTGCATGAGGCTGGCACAGGACCGTGGGGTTGGCAGAAGAGAGGCCCATGCTCAGCAGTGGATGATGGACTCTGTAGATGATGATGGTGATGATGAAAGGGGCTCCAAGTTAGTGTAAATTATTGTTTGGTTTATTAGTAATACAACATAAATGGATAACTTCATAATTATTTCGTGCCATAATCCCAAACTTTTTGAGTTATTGCAACATGCCCCTTTTTTCCATACTTCTCTATAACTCGCTTTTTTATGAATGGGAAATCATCAAATGACTTCTTCCGTTCTGGGTGGAGCGGAGGGGCGTGTCAGACTCTTACGGACTAAAACCCATCCGTGTTCCTTCTAAAGCCCTTTGCATTCGAGGGCCGCGGTGACTCTTTCGAACAAATTTTGCAACCCTGGCAGGCTCTAGCCATAGCGGGGCCCATCTTCTATGCTTACATCTCTTTGAGGCGGGCGTGGAACACGCCGCGCCATCGACTCGAGCCTGGCACCAGCCTCGAGTCCGCAGGCCCGCTCACCGTCCGCAGGCCCGCGCCTATGGTGGCCCCGGGATCGCCCGGCGGCTCCCTACGCCCTGGGCGTCTTCTTCTGTAGCGGCCGTTGGGGCAAAGGCCTTGTCTTCCTCTACAAGTCCCTTAATTAGTTAGTTCATGCGGCTTTAGCGTAAATGTGAACTGATGGTGAAGCAGGTCTTTATTTCTTTAATTGCCACTTATGTTTTTATTGTCAGCTTATTGACACGCAACGCGCAGTGTTATCAACATTGTTATCATAACATAGTACATAGAACAGCGTACTGCAACAATGGATAACATTCGAAAATCTCATAATATGTTTCATATTATTAACGGCTGGTTTCAATGACTTATCTACCTTTAACCAACTGTCAAATTAGCTACCAGCTACTGTTGGTAGCTAATTTGACAGGCTGGCCGTCAGTGAATATCTGAACTTGAATTTCGTTTCGTAAAACCTGAAATCAAGCTATTCACGAGGTTTAACTGAGTTATCGATCAAAAATCTTTAATTACTTCTTTTTGTGAGTAACCTCTTGATTGTCCTGTAAAGGTTATTTATTTATTTGATCACACTTAGCTATTCTCTTAATAGGATTGCTGATGTCAGCGTAATTGCTGTGATTCGAATATTATGATTTACAGTTACTTAATTTTACCATTGTACCTGTTCACATTACCGCCAAATTGCGTAAAACAAATCTTCTTTACTTTGTTAAAGTATGCCCTTTAAGAATGTGGACACGGTGTAACATTTATCTTTAATTTCTTTATTTGTCACTTCCAAATGTGTTCTCAGCTTTTCCACACTCTCATAACGTACTGTAAATCCAGATAAAAAATAAACACGACCCAACACCCTTATACACACTGCAGCTAACTCAGAATACCACACGCTGAGCTACTTAAGCGTAGTGCTCGCAAGCCTGCACGCAGCTAAGTCGTCACAACATTGTTAACATATCATAGTACATAGAGCAGCGTATTGCAACAATGGATAACACTCGAAAGTCACATCAGTTTGAGATGCATTCTGTTTTATTATAGAATAAAGGCTTCAGGAAAATTTGATAAGTTACATGTTACTTTGTAAAAGTCTCTGAGTTCGGACAAAGTATTATTTCGAAAGGAAAAAGGCATTGTATAAATAAACTTGGTTTTGACCGCGACTTCGTACGCGCATATCCCGTTTTTTCCGTTCCCATTTAGCCTTTAACCTTCCTTAATGTTGTTTCTTCTTGATGTAAATATCTTATATAAAAATAATTTTCCAAATCCGACTGGTAGTTCCACAGATTAGCACATTCAAACAAACTCTTCAGCTTTATTATATAAGTATTGATAGATAAAACATTTTTTCCATACAATTTTCGTATCAGTATGGCAATGTCGGCAAAACAACCAATCTTTTTGGGACTGCGTCCGTAATTATGGACGCAACACAAATTAAACTCAAGTCAAGCGAGGCCGGTGATACATAATTTATTCAAAATCTTTTGCAACAATTTCCAATAATTTTCTTTTAGAAACTACTAGTAAAACATCTACATTTTAAGGGTTCCGTACCCGATGGGTAACCAACGCAAGCCTATCAAAAAATTAAGCTTCCGCTGTCCGTCTGTCTGTCAGCGAGCGGTATCTCAAAAACCGTAATATGTAGACAGTTCAAATTTTCCCGGGTGTGTATTTCTATTGCCGCTAGAACAACAGAACAATAAAAATTAAAGGTGCTCCCATACAAGAAACGCGTTTTTTTTTTTCGGTATATGGTACGGAAACCTTCATGTGGCGAGCCCGATTCGCAATTGGCCGGTTTTTATATTCTTAATTACAAAAACAAAAATGAAAGGAAAATGCCGTCATGGATCCACATGTATCGGGATTATTAACGTTTTAGTGGACAAAATATTAGGAAAAGGGCCACCAAAACGACCACTTTTGCTTGCTCCAACAATATCTGCAGTGCGATTCTGTAAACATATCGAAGTGTGGCTTGGGTGAAGTGAGCTGTCAATCCATGTTATCAAGATGGAATGACAGCTCACTACGTGATCACTTCACCCAAGCCTTCACTTCGACATGTTTACAGAATCGACCGGCTGTATAGAAAACGACCTGTTTTGATTTCCCACTAAAGTATGGTTCAAAGACGGAAACGCGAAGGAAACAGCACAATAACTCTTTTGATTAATTAATATATCCTTCACTCAACCACCATGAAACTCGCAATAAACTTTTGATTGCTCAAGCTACTTCTGCAGTATTATAAAGTTGTTTGATTCGCATGCATGCAGTCGCTCATTGAAGTAATAGAGCTATTAAGCTAAACACAGTCGGCAAGGCCCCAGCCAATAGTTAAGATGCCTTAATAACGGCAAACGACTGGAAGCAATATGCTATGAATTATTTATGCCGTCTAGCGGTGAAGAAGTTAGTGGTACAAAGAAATACCGTTTTATTTTGTACCGTTTTGCCGTAATTAGGTATAAATTTTTAAACGGTTTGAAAGTCGAGGTACTGTACTTATTGTCGCGTATGGTTATTAAAGCAGCAATTAGTGGTGGGTATCTATATGTTTAGGGTTTAATTACACTAACACTACTCACGAATAAGGTAGGTCTGTACTTACTTTTACACTTTTGTAATTCTTCACTCTTATTGAAAAAAGTAGTTTATGAAAATGATACATTCGTGATTATCAAAAATTAGTACGAGTGTAAAATGGATTTTTTATTCTTATAAAAAACAATTCTACATATTCTTATGATGCTTCTTAAGAGTCTTTCTATACTATTTCAACAATAAATAAGAATGATGGCTCCTAAAACCACCAGTCCACCGTGAATGCTGTCGCAAACCATTCGGATATGTGTACTCTTTCAAGAAAATAATGTTTTATTTTTTATTACCGTAATATAGTTTGGTCAACCCAGAATTAAGTTCTTTATTTGGTTGAGCATCGCATCCTTCCTGAAGATAAAATTGCTTGACATCCTACACCGTCTGAAAAGTGAAGACGGGCTTGCTGCCAAGATCTCGCCAAAAAAACGTTGTAAACTGCACAATTTTTCCTCCGACCTTTCTTAAGTGGAGGACCAAGGAGAAATTTACAATAGCTTCAAAGTTTGTGGGCAGACAGCGTGTTCTTCGCTTCTTCAAGTTTTTCGTTGAGGTCATTAAACGCACTCTTCAGGGAATAAGGCTCGTGGTACTAATTAAACTAACGGAAGGCGTTGTCGACGCAGACGTATGCTACATAAAACGAAGTGCTATTCTCAAAAAGTTTTTAACGCTGATGAGTTGTAGCTCGAGGCAGCCATTTAAACTTTGAATTTATAATGAATTCCTCAACTAAAGATGTACGGAATTTGCTCTTGTGACGTGTAATTTCGGTAAATTTCCCGCGGCGTCCGTATGAAATAAACATTCGTAGAACTCGATTCGAAGTTTGTGCATCAGCAAATTGTTTGTGTTAATCTATCCAAATATCTGTTCGAATGTATGACAGCCACAAAATACATTTTTTCTAAATTAATTTTTGATTATGTCTGATAGGAATATTTGGTCATCAAATATTCAGCATAGTTTGAATAGTAATGGTCGTTTCCATGTAAATACTGGCGCTTTACAAACTCCATAAATAAAATCTTAGATCTACGAGTACTAAGTACCGATTCATGTCGATATAAAATCTGAATAAATCGGTTGGTATCTACTTTTCTAATGCTATTAGAATCTAGACATCCGGGGAAAAAACGACCGTATGACTTGTAATAAACATGAAGGTTCAGTAAACAAGTCTTTATTTATTTTATGTTTTTACCGACAAAAGGGAAATCTTATAATAAAGATGTTGAAGATTGAAGATGTCGGAACCGGAAACATGTCTGACTTATGTTACGCAATGGATTGACGGTAAAACACGGGAAATTGTTTTGCGAAAACAATTATCACTTTAAGTAAATAAGTAACTACCTGGAAATCAAGTTTTCTGATATAGTACAGCAATATTATTACTTTTTCATTTAGAAAACAAAGAAAGGGTAGAAAATAAAGGAAAACTGTTTAAATTGCCAGAAAAAACGCACAACATAATAACTATTAATAAAAATTAATTAATAAGTAAATAGGAAAACAAAAACTATAAAAGGGCCAAACCATCTCAGATAGGTATCAAATTATACAAACTACTTGTCCAGCAGTTGTATAGCAACGGCTTTTTTTTTTAATGATGGGAAATCATCAAATGACTTCGTCCGCTCTGGTTGTAGCGGAAGAGCGTGTCAGACTCTTATTGACCCATCCGTGTTCCTCCTTTGCGTGTATAGCAACGGATAGTAAACAATAGGTAGGAAGGAAGAATTACTTTACTGTACATAACAATAACTTTAAATAGATTTAAATTCCAGTAATTTATATTTCATCATCATTTGAATTGATAAGTATAGCCTTTTTTTTCCGAGCTAGTTCCTCTTTGTTTGTTCTTATGGTTTATAAAATGTCTCTTAACTCGGTGTGTACCTTGACATTGGCCTCCTGCAACTGCTTCCATTGCTCTCATCATCATTTGGCTGACCTTTTTTCAAACTAAGTATCTTGGGGTCGGCTTCAAGTAATCATAAGATGCAGTTGAATACCAGTCATTCTGTCATTTATATCAAGCGATTGATTTTTCCATGAATAAATACGCTGATAAGAAAATGTATTTTTATATGACGTCAATCAAAATAAAATCGCTTTAAGATTGCGGCCTAATGTAAGATTAATATACTTTTGACTTAAACAACGTGATCTTAAAAAGTAAGGCGATTTAGGGATTTAAGCTTAGAAACTCGACATCAAAATATCATTATAAAAGAACGAACAAGGTTTAGTAAAATCCAGGATTTTATGAAGTAATATGCATTTAAGAGAGTTAGGTATCCGTTGTTTCTTCGAAAACCGAATCGGTTATCGATTTTTGTATTCCAAAACAGAGTGAACAGGCCAGGGCTAGAGTCAAGAGCAAAACCATATTAAATAAAAAAAAACATAACTTTGCTGAATTGATAAATTGATCAACCTAACGACTAGCCCTTAAAATAGGTACATTTTGACAGAAGTGCAGCAACAACTTTACGGAGCCACAGCATAGCCAACCAGTTGCACTAAAAAGTTTCTTCTATAGTCACTCATACACTAAAAACCCTTTAACAACCCTTTCATCATGAACCAAAGATAAAGAACGCGGTAAATAATGTGATCATTTATCTAAACCGTTTTTTTTTAGGATGCGAAGTCATCAAATGACTTCTTCCGCTCTAGGTGGAGCGAATGGGCATGTCAGACTCTTACTAAAACCCATCCGTGTTCCTTCTCAAGCCCTTTGCGCTCCAGGGCCACGGTGACTCTTTCGAACAAATTCAGTCAATGCAAAATATATTTTTGCATTGACTGAATTTGTTCGAAAAAAAAAAAATAACAAAACAAATAATAAACACCAATAACAACAATAGTTGACACGTTTGCTGATTTGTTAACAATCATAAGAAATCGTTGTATATGTCACTGGATAATTGCAAACTCAGTAGGTACTAAGTAGTAAGATTGTATCAAATCTTTTTTAGATAATAATTTCTCGATATATTGTGAATTTTGAATACTAATCAAATACTAATCCCATCCAAATTCAATTGTATCCAATAAAAGTAAATCCAATATCTTCGTGCCTTATTGAAAAAAATGAGTTTACAATTTCACTCGATACTTTATAATCTTACGGCGGCGGCGGTCTGCAATTTTCCAGTGAAATTTATAAGAAAAAGTGGAAATTATGAATTTCTTAATCCTCCGCTGTTTTTTTTTGATAAATTACGTTAAGGGATCAAAGACAGTTGAATCGTTACTCCAAGACTCGTCAAACTTCATTGACTCGAGGTTTTTCCGGGTGGTCACCAAAGAAAAACCGTAACAACAAATATTTTTCTCATGTATTTATCTTGAAATACTTCAGAAACAAATGAATCCATTCATTCGGAAATAAGGGTAAGCGACATCGTCAGGACGCTCTAGTTCCCAGCTTATATCCCTTCAGCAGATCTAATATCTTCTGACTTACTAGGTCAACCAGAATAATATTAGCAATGACCTGGTTTTTAACATAAACAAACTCGGAATAAACAAACCCTCACTCACTTTCTGAGTCGAAGCTTAAGTGCAAATTGAAAAGAATTAGGCACATTTATGGGAAAACGAAGTGTATCTGATTTAAACCCTTAATAGGGAAGGTATTACCACAAATAAGGTGAAAGGGGAAGTTTACAAAGGTATATTTTGGTTCGAGTCATGTTTATGTCTCCTTCCCTTAAATATAATATGGTTAAATATAATATTTATTGCACAAAGAGAAACTTGTAATTTTTTTAATTTTTAATTGACTATTTTACAAAAGGATAAACATTAAATGACTCACCAGAGAATGGGCAGTAGCATTCTCTGTACATTGCAACAACTACACTGCGATCGCCAACCCGCCTGCCAAGCGTGGCGATTATCTGCCAGGGTTGCGGAATTTGTTCAAAAGAGTCACCGCGGCCCTGGAACTCAAAGGGGATGGGTTAGTCAGTAAGAGTCTGACACGTCCTTCCGCTCCACCTAGAGCGGAAGAAGTCATTTGATGATTTCCCATCCTTAAAAAAATAATATGGTTCAATATGAATTTCAGTGATTTGAACACTGCCCAGCCTACAATATAGTGTATAGTGTGTACAACACAATAATATCTACTCATGTCCTATTAGTTCATTGTTCTATAATAAAACAATTCTAGGAATCTGACGAAAATAAATCAATCGCGATGAAATGCGTTCGGTACTTCAGTTATTAATATAATTGATTATCAAGAACCATTTACATTCATGAAATTACGTAAAAAGGTGCACAATAAATATCAATATTTTTTTTTTACTTCCGTTACTCTAAATCACAAAAATAAATATTAAATTCCGCCCACGGGAGAGCCACGATAAATAATTTAAGGTTGACATCGAAAAGCGGCCGTTTATCATAATTCATATCCCAGATCCTTATAAAAGAAGATTTACCTAAAGTCGGATGATGTTGAACAGAAAATATTTGGACATATTTGTGGCGATCCGACTGGAAACCAACCAGAGTTGAATAAAGTAGTGTTGTCCTTTACAACGCGGAATAAGTAATGATGATCGGATGGTGGGACTTTATTAAATCGCGCTGAAGTTTTCGTACTACTATTTCGAGGAATGTTGATGAGTTTACAAACTGAGTACCTGTTGGAAAACTTAATTTTATCTTATAAATCTAAAAATACCTGAATATCACTTTGGTTTGCTGTCAATTTGAAAGCTAATTCTCGTTTTCAAATGTAGGTCGCAATATTATCTCGATTTAATCCATACTAATATTATAAATGTGAAAGTGTGTATGTCTGTTACCTCTTCACGCTTAAACCGCTTAACCGATTTAGATGAAATTTGGTATGGAGATAGTTTGAGTCTTGGGAAAGGACTTAGGATAGTTTTTATACCGGGAGTATGTTCCTTTGGGATAATTTTCAACATTCATGCAGGCGGAGCCGCGGGCAAAAGCTAGTTAACTATAAATAAATAAATCTCAGCGACTATCGATGTTCGGCTCGTATGATGATGATGATGATGACAATAAACGTCAAAAAATTGTCAAAATGACGGCAAAAGAGAGATGTTTTTGACAGTTTGCGGCTGACATGCAAATGCAAACGTTCCTTAAAAATACGAGTTGTCCCGGAGTCAGGTCAGTTTTTGGAAAATAAAACAAAAATTAAATAAGGCTGGTACTTATACAATACAGTAACTGCCTCTTTCTTTTATTCTCTCGAAGAACACCTTAAGTGTAGTTTAATTTAAATTCTGTAAAAATCTAAGTCATTGTTATATAATACCACACGGATAGTTCCCGGATTAAAAAAGAATTTCATAGCTTCGTCCCTCTGAGGTTTATTGTGATTCATATATTCGAGTATCAAGCAAACGACTCAACTGAGAACCGTCTCAACGTTGTAACGATGTCATTAAAATTTTCAAAGAGAACTCAATACGTTAAGGTTTTTTTAAGATATCAATCACTAGCTTTTTCCGGCGACTTCGTACGCGCTTATTCGGTTTTACCCGTTCCCGTAGGAATTTCCCGGCCCCATATAGCCTTCCACATGAATGTGAATTTTTCGAATTCGACTGGTAGTTCCAGAGATTAGCGCGTTCAAACAAACAAACGAACAAACTGTTCTGCTTTATTATTTGATTTCTAATTTCTGGCTACTGCTGAACACTTCACAACAATTGCAAATATCGAATGATTGTGTAAAATTTTTAAGATATACCTACAGCAGACAACAAAATAGTGTTATACGCAAGACTACTATTCAATCTATATTTTGTAGATACTACAAACACATGTTCTAAAACATTTGTACCTTATTTTTAACAATGTGAAATCATCAATTGACTCCTGCTCTGGGCGCGGCGGAAGGTAGTGTCAGACTCTTACTGACTAAAACCCATCCATATTTCTCCAAATGCCCTTTGCGTTTCAGGGCCGCGGTAACTCTGTCGAACAAATTCTGGAACCCTAGCAGATTTGTATCTACCTACAATTGTATTTTTAAATTGTTTTTTTATAAATACATGTATTTGATTTAATTAATAGATTCGTTTAAAAAAATCCTCAATCAACTATTACAAGGCCGTGCAGTTTTCTGAAAAGCTTTAATTTTGCCTACGAGGCGGAAAATATTTTTTAATCCAAACGTGTTTATTTAATCTGGTGACTATTTAGAACAATTGGAACCTACTTAAGGACGGATGCTGGAACTAAATACATTATTTTTTACTGAAAAACAAAACTGCCTAATTGGCTCTTATTGCCAAATTCCTACATCCATCCCGGGTTCGGAATTCGGTAGGGAAGTGGAGGGCCAAAGCTAATATTCTACAAACAAAAGTATTCCACTATTTGATACCCACGAAAAAGGGAAAACTTTGAAAAGGGTGTGTAACTGTGTAGAAAACGTAATCGATGGGGTTCGTTTCTCTCTTTCTAAGAAGGCGCTTAGTGACGAGTAAATCCCGTTTTCTAGGGGAATTTTGGGATTGCGTCACACAAAAATTGCAGAAAATTTACTTTTCGAATGACTGTTTTGTTTTGTGTTTTTTTATAGGTATAAAATAATATTATTCACTTGTAATTTGAAGCTGAATGCTTAAAACAAGAAAAAAAGCATGTTTCGACATAAAAAGGGTAACTAAAATTCGGAAAAACACAGCACAGAGCGTAGTGTAAACATTAACATTTTCCAGTTTCGTATATTAAATCAAAATCAAACGCCTTAGCGCTTGATTTTGATTTTGTTGATGTCCCCCCTTAAGAAGGGGAACATCGCAATACTCACTGTAACAAATACTGTAACGGCTCAAGTTCAAGGAGCTTACATTCGCCTCAAAAGTCCTTCAGTTTGATTCGCAATGGAGGCTCGACTGCATTGATCAATCTCACCTAACCTGTTTCGTTTTAAGCGAATTACTTCGATAAAAGCCTCGGCACCGCGGCACCGAATTATTCACACGGAACAAAGCGACACCCACCTTTTCAGGCAGCCGAGCCGTCTGAATTTCAAAATTCATTGCGTCGTAAACAAAAGGACGATTTTTAAAGCTTCAACGTGAGTGTTTTGCTGGGACGTGTATTTTTTCTGTCATATTTCACCTTTGGTGGGCTTTGTGATCGATTCGTGGTTGCTCGGACGTATTCGTTTGAGATCGATGTTTGATTGGTTTATTTTGGATCAGAGGTTTGTGACTACACATTTATTGGATTTCGCTCTAAAAAGTGATTCGCCTGTTAATAAAACATCTACATTGACAACATCAAACATCTACAAATTAAATTAAACAAATGGCTATCTGCTAATAGTTTTTTACAGTGTCAAGGAGCTCCTGGAACATAAAATCGCATGAGGAATGATTGTTTCGTAATGCACGTAAGCACGCTTATATCTATGAAGCAAAACATGTTTGTTCACATTATTAACACTAACATCATGATATTCTATTCTATTCTAAAAACCTAACTTTACATCTACTAATCAGAGGATAGCCAAACAATATTAAAATAATCTGTATACAGCACCAGCACCTTCACCAACAGCTTCAGTACACAGCAATTCTTATGAATAAGTTAGAAAAGGCTCAGACTTACACAGGCGCCGATTATAATAAGTCATCAAACATTCACAAAGTAAGTTCAAGATCGGATATTCGGATGCATATTTACCTCAAATTAATTTTTGGCTAACATAATATGGAGATGGCTTCTAAGGTAGGTTTCTGGTAGGTATTCCGTGATTGCATCACAAATTGTTAGCAAAAACATAAATAAATACAGTAGAACCCGCTTAATACAATCAAGCTTAATACGATTTCCCGCACAAACAGCCATTTTAAGTCAGTCCCTGCAACTTGAGGCATGTTTTCATACCTTTTCTGACAATAAACTTACGGAAAAGCAACCATATTATACGTTTTATTAAGGTAACTGTCATTTGTGCCAAATCGGGTTTATTACCTTTCACGCAGTATACACTTAAATTTGTTTATACCGGTATCGCAGATTTTTTCGACAAAATAGTGCTTTCCAAAATCTTAACTTTAGGCAAATATTATATATATTATTAGTGTATTCTTTCCGAAACAAAATTATATTTTAAATGTTATTTTTATTTGTTGCAAACCTACCACAGTGTAGTCTTTTTAACCCAAAGGTTGACTGGCAGAGAATACCTTGATGCATTAAGTCCGCCCATGTACCACTATTGTACATTTAGTTTAAATAAATAAATTATGCATTATAACACATAAAAACTAAAGTCTAAATAACTGCTAAAATTTAAAAATTAGCAAAATAATTCGGACATAAAATTAAAATGTAATAAAATAAAAGGATACTTAAAAGTTACTACTGTTGTGCAACTAGGTCGAACAATGGAAATTCTAGAAACATGTTTAATTCAATTCTGTGCATTGTTTCATTAAAAACCTGTCGAGCTGTAATTAATTTAAAACAGTATTGTCAGTTCTTTTTAAATTTCTTTTGAAAATTCCATTAACTGGTTTGCAATTAACATGCGTTTGACTTGCAAAAAGAAAATACCAATACTATTCCATTTATCTTTCATACCCAGACTATTCCCGTCTCGGAACCACGTTTTAATTAATTTCCTACTGGAATAAGAGTTTTATTTTCCTCACATTTACGCGTGACCTCACTATATCAGTGACGTATAAAAACACAAATATTGGATACCCATTTCACTTCTCTAGTTGCCTACTTAAAGTTGCGTTAGCTGTCAAAGTGTCCAACTCATAACGCAGGTACTTTGAAACAAATATTTATTTGCTGCCTGCATCACCTCTATTTCTTAGAATAAAGGGTGGTTTTTCTGTGTTTTTCAATGAGTTAACTTGTAGAATCGAGTCGATGTTATTGCCTACGTGTCCGTTTGTCGGTCGAGAGACGGACTGACGTGACACGCTCTTTATTGAACTTGCAACGTCTGCTCCCAATAATGTGAAAACAAAGTTGGCATGTTCAAACGTTTTAAAAGTATTTTATTTTCTTTGGATTTTTTGAATAACGTTATTGCAATACGTGACTGCAGGCGTTATTAATTGTATATGTTTATGGAGTAGATACATATTTTATCTTTTGTTGGAGCACTTTTTAAAACATTGTTCAAAAGTGAGTTTTGAAGACTAACATAGATTGTATAACTCCTATACAATCTACGTCTGTCATACTATAATAAATCTAAGACGTTTGATAAACAACAAACAGTAAAAAAATCAACATCCGAAAGTTGTTTTGTCCACATAAAATTTACAAGCCTCTCTATCTATTCCATATTCAAGCGTAGATAAAGTAGTACGGAAGATATAAACCTTTGTTTATTACCCACCTACAGCATTAATAACGGCGTGATTATGTCAATAAAGTCAGAACATGGCAGACAGTCAAGGAAGGCGATAACTTCACGACACGACTCCGCTACGTGTTACAGTTTTAGCTTACGTCACTGAGGAGTTGGAGAATGGAGGAAAGTTGTTGAAATGTCGATCGACATCTTGGTTACGAACTGCGGCTGTTATTGGCCGGAAATACGAACTGTGACGTAAGGTTTTCGACTGTCGGTTACTTCACGATTTAAGGCTACCGCAGACAGGCGCGACGCGACAATGTGTTACGACCAGTTTTCATAGAAAATTTTGTTAATATAGTTCACACTTTCTATGAAAACTAGATGAGACATCCTCGCATCACATTCGTCCGCGAGATATATCTATACTAATCCACATATACTAAAATAATAAAGCTGAAGAGTTTGTTTGTTTGCGCGCTAGTCTCTGGAACCACCAGTTGGAGTTGGAAAATTCTTTTAGTAGCCTATAGCCTTCTTCATAAATGTGGCTGTTAAATCAGCCACATTTATGAAGAAGGCTATAGGCTATTCGGGAACAGGAAAATACGGTATATGCGCGTACAAAGTCGCGGGCAAAGCTAGTTTTAAAAATACATTTCATGAGAACTCCATTTACACATGCCAAACGTGCGACCTCGTACATTAACTGGAACCACACTGTAAAAGTCTGCAAAACAACTCACAGCGATATTTATTCAAAGCTACGTCACCCGTCATTTATTTAATGGCTTAATTGGAAAGTTTCGTTGAGTCGGTCAATTTTTGTGGCCATAAAGTGGCACAAACGGAGGACTTTCTCGCGTGCCGCCATGTTTCGGTGTTTCACGCTCGCAGAAAATAACTTTGATTTTTCAAAGCATGACTAATTGCGTCCGTGCACTTACACAGTAATTACTGGTAATGATAATGTACTGGAGTGCGGCGCGTCAAGTTACTTTGTATTTTTTAAATCGTTGCCTGATTGCTGAGCCATTTGTTGAATCGTCAGTACATTGGAGTTATTTTTTTTTAAATATTTCTATGGTTTCTAGCATACCCTGAAAGGCCCTTAACATTTATCGTTAGTTCTTTAATTCGTGTATAAAATATTTTGCAGAACAACTCTATAGATAGATAGCATCATATGATATCTATCCAACTTATGATAAATGCAGTAAACTTTAGAACAAATAAAATAAACCGGCCGATAGAAACAATGGCGTGACTTCGAACGACAAAACTTATCGGTAGCAAAACACGAAACGTTTCACAAATTCTCTCACACGCTCAACAGACTTAACACCTTCGAAAAGTACCGTGAAATAAATTCAAATAAAACCGAAATTGTGTGGAAATGTTAGCGCGATGGAGACCGACTCCACTTCTTAATTAATTAATATCGATCGAGCTGAAACTTGGGTAATTAATAGAAACGTGGTCCCCAAAACTTAGATAACCCTTTGAGAAGTTCACGTATTAATCCAGGGAAGACACAATGAAAACTCACTTCGAGCAAAACTTTGATACTCGTCTATAGAGCCAGCGTTGATAAAGTTAGGTATTTGTGTCCCACGGAATTTCCATTGTAATTGGGTGCGTTGCAATTAGCGCTTTGTTAATTACTTCAATTTATTTGTTTTGATATCACAGGTTTAGTTGTGAAATATAAAATTTTAACTATTTAGCTGTCAGAAACAGCGATGTGTACAAATTGGTGGTCAAATTAATTAGTATTTTAAATTATAGGTCATTATTATAATAGTGCATAGGTAATGTTTGATTCCTTTTGTGTTTATTATAAAATGAAAATGGCAGCAAAGTTTAATTTTATGAATAAATACTGGACATGATCACAGCTTGTGAAATGAATAAACTACGTTTTGTGATTCGTCTTGATTTTAAATAAATAAATGATAGCTTCTAGTAACATTTCTTCTTCATTTGCCTAGTCTATGTTGGAGTCGGTTTCCAGTCAAACCAGTTGTCAAAAAAAAAAAGTCAAAAGTCAAAACGTTTATTTCAATTAGGCCATTAAACGGCACTTTTGAACGTCATCGTTTACAGTTCAGTAAAAATAATAGAATTACATTAATAAAGTGACTCTACTGTCCATTCGGAAAGGTAGATTCTTATGGAGAAGAACGGACAAGAAACTCCATAGTTACTCTTTTCAAATAATGATTTACAAAATTTGGTATACAAAAATTAATTTAATATTATGTGAGGACGATGCACCCAGAGTATGCTACTTAAAGAACAAAGTATCACCAGCAGAGGTAAACTTATTAATTTCCTAAAGAAATTTAGGTAAATTGTACTCACATATTTACAAACATTGGAACCATTAATTAAACAACAGTGTGTGAGTCAACAGAAAAATAAAAACACAAAAAAAGAAACAGTATATCTATAAAGTTAATACATTAATCAACCAGTTTGACCTTCACCCTTGATTGTCCTATGGAGCAGGACCAGCATGTTTCCAAGCATTCTTATCCTGAATGTAATCTTCTAATTTGTAATATGCTTGTTCACAAAGTGTACTTTTAACATGAGTTTTAAATTTTCTTTCATTTAGTTCTAATATGTCAGAAGGTATTTTGTTGTAACATTTAACACAATACCCCATGAAAGAAGTGTGGACTTTAGCTAATCTAAAAAATGGTTGATCTAATTTGTCTTTATTTCTAGTATTAAAATTATGTCTATCACTAATTTTACTAAAAAGATGTCGATTTTTCCGCACATACATAATATTTTCATAAATGAATTGGCAAGGGACTGTCATAATATTAATCTTTTTAAAAAGTTCCCTAAGAGAATCACGGCGACGCAGATTATAAACGGCTCTGACAGCTCTCTTTTGTAAAATAAATATGGATTCAATGTCAGCAGCCCGACCCCACAGCAAAATACCGTACGACATAATGCTGTGAAAGTAACTAAAGTAGACCAAACGTGCGGTTTCTACGTCTGTTAACTGTCTTATCTTTCTAACAGCATACGCGGCTGAGCTTAGACGACCCGCAAGAGATGTTATATGAGGCCCCCATTGTAATTTCTCGTCCAATGTGATACCTAGGAAAACCGTCTGATTAATGAACTCCAGTTTTTCTCCATTCAATATGATGTCACATTCGCTACTTTTAACATTTGGTAAAGAAAATCTAATACATTTAGTTTTTTTTTTATTTAAAACCAAGTTGTTTGCCGTAAACCAATTTTGGACCTGATGAATACAGCTATTGACGTCGTCAAGATTTTGAGGACGTCGGTCTATTTTAAATATTAATGATGTTGGCAGTTCAGTTGCAGCTGAATACAAGAATTTGGGTAACATGGGGTTCCTGGCAAGATTCGTAGCAGTTTGTCTGGTTTCTGAGGATCCGTAACGACTGTCAAAGATGTACAAATGACAGCCAGGAACAGGCATGGACGGGGCATGGGGGTCTCGGTATTTAATCGACCTCTACAAGCGTAGCTTAACCTTGAAGATCGAACCATGGGTTTTTTTTTTTTAAGGATTGGAAATCATCAAATGACTTCTTCCGCTCTGGGTGGAGCAGAAGGGCGTGTCAGACTCTTACTGACTAAAACCCATCCGTTTTCCTTCTAAAGCCCTTTGCGTTCCAGGGCCGCGGTGACTCTTTCGAACAAATTCCGCAACCCTGGCAGGCTCTGGCCCTAGCGGGCCCCTTCTTTTATGCTGACATCTCTTTGAGGCGCGCGTGAAACACAACGCGCCATCGACCCGGGCCTGGTGGTGATCGGACAGCGAGCCACCCAATGCTCGCCGTCCGCAGGCCCGCGCCTACGGTGGCCGGGGATCGCCCTGCGACTCCCGACGCCCGGGGCGTCTTCTCCTGT
>NDFZ01005449.1:235398-279843 GCA_002192655.3 Mamestra configurata
CGAAGCGCCTCCACGCGCCACGCGTAAACGTGCGCGAGGGCTCTCGCCTCCAGATCCCATGGCGTTAATCCGGCAAGGAGGCTCGCCACCTCGCCGGAGACCTTGCGGTATCCCCGGGCCAGCCGGATGGCCATGACCCTTTGGGACGCGTTGAGCTGGCGTGCAGGTCGCCTCTTCAACGTAAGTGCCCACACTGGGGCCCCATAAAGGGCCACGGACCGCACGATCCCCGCATAGAGCCTCCGGCAGGAGGCGTTTGGACCCCCTAGATTAGGCAGGAGCCGCTTGAAGGCAGCCCCGGCCCGTTCCAGTCTGGGAGCCAAACGTCGGAAGTGCTCCTCGAAGTTCCATCGGCTNAAGTCCAGTCTGGGAGCCACCGATCGCCTACCGACCGAATTCGGTCGACAAGTCCTCAGGCCCAGTGCACAGTTAATCGCGATCGCGATCCACGGATCCGATCATTGATTTTGATCGTGGATCGCGTTCAAGATTTACTATGTCGAGGTTCAAGAGTAACTATATCGAGACTTCCCGCCCTAGGCCTCCTCTGATCACAGTTCTAAATCGATAGTTTTTGTGACACTCACGGGACAAGAGATAATGTTAGTAAAGCCTATTAAAAATGTTCTCACAAAATTAATATTTTATTAGTCTTACGACACGCCACATTAAATACCGCACCTCCAGAAACTCATTGGCTCTCGTTTATATGAACTTTTGTAACGTATCTAGATTTGAATATTTTTAAAGTTAACGGTTTCTCTGCACGCGAAAGCTAAATTACGTTATGCATATCCCGAGCGTTTTGCTGACTGTTTATAAATATTTATTTATACTGTGGCTGAGATTAGTCCAGCGGTTATCCTGCACTCGGGAATTTACGTGGGCACTATTTTATGCAACGGTGGGTATTCATCAAATGCGAGAATTTAAATTGAAAGACTTTAGTTTGCTAAACTTTGGTACACACTGATTTTGTTTGTTTTGGTTTCGGGAATTAATTACTTGGAAAATTGCCTTACTTTTTGCCTTTTTCATATCTTTCATCCTTTTTCATGGAGGTATATTCACTGTATTTTAACGAAGGCAGAGCGTTATACTTAACATTTTACATTTAACTAAATATCAAAACAGAAGATAAATCTTCAGAAGGAAGTACCAGTCTCACTTAGGAACACGGTAAACAAAGTAAACTAAAATTTTCTCCTTAAACGCGTTCAAAGATTTCAGTTCGCCACACAGTCTAAATGAGTGTCTCGGGCATGTAATCCCAAGCGTCTAGTTTAACGAAGCGTTGTGAAACTTTTTCGTCTTTGTACACGTAAACAAGCGCATTAACCCCTAAACCAAACTCTACTTTACCCCTACGCAATAGAACATATTTTAGAAAAACTTCTTCTACTGTCTACTTTTGCGCCCTGTTTGCGGATTTTGATGTACTTTTTGGATGCCCTCGTTAGTCTCAGTACGTCTTCAATTATTATGTAGTTTTCACTCTTTTCAAAGTTAACAAACTCTGCAATATTTTGTGTATCATAATTAGTGTTCTTTGATATATTTTCTTCGAGGATTGAGCAGGAAAATCGCTGATTGTGCAACACAAAGTTTGCACTTGTTATTTATTGCACAAAGTGAAACTTGAAAATTTTTGACTAGTTTATAAAAGGACAAACATTAAATGACTCACCAGAGAATGGGCAGCAGTATTTTCTGTACATTGCAACAGCTACACTACGATCGCCAACCCGCCTGCCTAGCGTGGCGATTATGGCGAACCCCTCCCTTTTGGGGAGGCCTATGTCCAGCAATGGACGTCTTTCGGCTTATATGATGATGATGATGAAACATACAAACAAATTACACTGTGAAACTTAATTACTAGGTAGGTACTTTCATAAAATCACAACATTATATCCCTCCATTTAGTCGAAAGGAGTGAGTAACCACGTCAATCAAGTGCCGTCGACGTTTGAAAATTATTTACGGGCGATGAAAAACAACGCAGTATCGTATCGTAGCTCATATGGATTTAATTAAAACCTCAGTTGATTAATTGCGCTCCAGGGCTTCAAAATATTGACCAGCCTCTGTGAAGCATTCATAAAATATACACGCGATTTTTCCTATAAAATCGCCGATAGGAAAACGTTAACAGGCAATACGGGGAGTATGTAGATAGATGTATGAATTAATAGTTGTGTTGCTACGGAATATGGAATCAGGTTTTATTAATTAGTTTGCCTTTTTTATTTTTTTACGAAATCATTGATGCAAGCAGTGATTCGTTATTTTTTTGCAAGAATGACTACATTTAAAGACGATTGAAGATTATTTCTTCTCGCCTAGTATTTCAAACAACTGGATATAATGTAGGACAGACTTATTATGTAGTCAAAATGTATTAGTTACTCCAACGATAAAACGGCGCGACCTCATTAAGATTGACATAAACTTAATACGCTCGTTAAACGTAGCTTGTCATTTTCATATTAAGTTACAAGCCGTTTTAAGTAATTTTCTTTATAATAATGATTGAAAAGAAAAATTGAAAGTCTCTTTGCTTGCTAAAGACTATGCGTATAAATCATAAAGGTATAGCTACACTGGCGATGGTACCTGGGGAGATTTTACTGTTTACTGCTAGATATGAGAATCCGTAACGCGCGTGGTTTGCACCGGGAAAAACAAAAGCAGACCAAGCACGACCTCTAGGGGAATGACGCGACATATAACGCATTGTTGTAAGCAAACATAAAATATTTGCTAAATACTTAACCTTATGTTCTGAGCATCAAGTGTTTATACAACGTGTAACAGAATAAACGCAATACCTCTTATGGAGTCATTGTACTCATCATTATACTCAATACTCAATACTCAATACTTTATTGCATTCCATATGTATTACAAAGGTGACATAATAAAGGTAAAAGATCAATATGGACCCTGTCGGGCACAGCAAAATTAGGAGAGAGGAAGAGGGCTAAGTAACAATTCAAGTAATTAGATTAAATTATTTAAATGTGCTAAATTGGAAATTATAATTATGTGTGAATATATAATATTATTAGATCTAATGTACCTATATAGGCGTAGAATATTAGTTATTGTAGTTATGTATATTATTTTAGAACAGTGTAGGTAATTTTAATTATTATATAATTGGTATTGTTATTTATTATTAGATTTTTTATATTCCATATTTTATTATATATATTTTGTAACATTTAATTTTAAATTTTCAGTTTGCAATCGATTTGTCATCTAAAAACTCCTTTATTGAGTAGTATGACTTTGTTTCCAGAAATTGTTTCAATTTATTAATAAATATATTTGTTTTGCTTACTTCTCTTATATCATTAGGCAGTTTATTGTACATTTTTATGGACATAATTAAAGGGCTAGTTGAGTGCATTTTGAGTCGAGATTGAGGTTTGTTTATCTTGTTTTTGTTGTGTCGAAAAGTGTATCTTGTTTGTGTTTCTTCACAGGCTGTGTAAAAGTGT
This sequence comes from Mamestra configurata, assembly GCA_002192655.3. Classification (NCBI taxonomy): domain Eukaryota; kingdom Metazoa; phylum Arthropoda; class Insecta; order Lepidoptera; family Noctuidae; genus Mamestra; species Mamestra configurata. The sequence goes on from NDFZ01005449.1 coordinate 238,905, forward strand.
GGGTGTGTTCTGACAAATTTACATAGTTCCAAAATATATAAACAAGGAAGTGTTAGTATTTTGTGTTTTTGGAAGTATGGTTTACAACTATCTGTTTGTTCTATGTTGGTTATTATTCGAATTAATTTCTTTTGTAAAATAAATATTGTTTGTGAGTCTGTACTGTTACCCCACAGCATGACTCCATAGCTGAGCCATGCCTGGGCATATGCATAGTATGTAACAAGTGCAGTTTTCAAGTTGGTAGTTTTTTTAATTTCGCGTAAGGCATATGAGAATTTGGATAGTTTAACTTTTACTGTAGGACCACACATTTTTTTTGCTATTTCCTTAGTGATAGTGAAAGTTATTCATAATTATGAGTACAATGACTTCTTAAGAGGAACCTATTACATTTATTCTGTTTCACGTTATATAGTACCTAGTATTCGTATTGATGCCAATTAGGAATACATACTCAGAAGAGTTCTTTTACTGAGTTTAATCTCTATCTCTGATATTTCAACACAATCTGCACCTACACAAGGAATTCTCTTTCATTTTAATACCGCCTAAAGAGCTTTTGACTTAATCTACCTGGCATTATTCAACCTAATATTCGACGCCCAAACTCAATGTTCCTCAGTATTAATAATTCCAAGATTAATTATCGCTTTATTAACAATTAGCTGGCGCCATATTTGATGGGAATGTAATTTAAATTAACGATATTGAGCTCGATGCACGCCGCTCAAGTGCTGAGCATATTTGCTCAATATTTTCATTATGTAATTTATAATGTACGGTGTAGCTTCATTTTCGACGTGATCGGGGAAAAGTGGTCTAGCCATAAATGGCATAATTAAACGGGTACCTAGTAGTAGTAAGTACTAAAGTATATTGTAGGTATCAACTGGTTAGAAAGTAGGTATTTTGTTAGTTTTACCAAGACAGTGCAGTCACACCAGCGCAGACAACTGATCAGTTGTCTCTATGGTGAAAGGCACGAAAGAAAAAGTATTTTTAGACGACCTGCACGAAAACGTCCAATTATATGCTTAGCAAACCTAACGTAAAGTACGTCATAATAGCCCGCAAGTGGCCATCAGCCTCCACTATTAGGTGCAGGTCGCTGCGGTCAAAATGAAGTTCCAAATTCAAATCACGTTATTGCAAATTATTGTGGGTTATAATGATATTCAGTACAATATTATTGCCCGGCGGTGGACGGGGGCAAAGCTTTGGACAAGCGAACTGCTCCTAGAAGTGGGGGCCGACGCGCGCCGCTTGCGGTGAACACCTCTCTTCATGGCTTAAGCACAATTTTCTTGCAGTAGGTGTGAAAAGTAGAGTGTGCTCCTCAAGGATAAAGGTGTCTTTGCCTTGGGCTAGCTTAAATCCCTCGCTGCATTCAGGATTCTTGTATTAACTCCCTCGCTTCGCTCATGAGTTAACTCGCGAATCCTTCATTGCGTTCGGGTTTCAATATGACGACCGTGACATAAGACACTGCTTTATCCCCTCGTTGCAGAAACCACTAATATGACACAGAACTGACATGCAAGCGACTTATTATGCGGAATTTGTTCGAAAGAGTCACCGCGACCCTGGAACGTAAAGGGCTTTAGAAGGAACACGGATGGGTTTTAGTCAGTAAGAGTCTGACACGCCCTCCCACTCCACCCAAAGCGGAAGAAGTCATTTGATGATTTCCCATCCTTAAAAAAAAAAGCAAAAAAAAGCGACTTATAATCCTGAACTAAAAATCCTTGACTATGGTATTAGTGCTGTAATTACGTTGGTAAAGACGAATATTAAGTATTTGACTGGTAAATAAACGAAAGTAAATTGGGAAGGGACAGAAACTAGACGAATGCATGACGTGAAAAAATAAGTTGTTTGATAGCTATGAGCGTATGTGCTCTCTTAGTTTTAATATGTACCTAATACTGTATATAATAACAGCCGCACGGGTCGATCTTCAAGGATAAGCAACGTTTGCCGAGGTTGGTCTATGAATGGGTGATCATCTTAACATACCGAGACTACCCCGTGCCTCGGAAAGCACGTTAAGCCGTTGGTCCCCGTTGTCATTTGTAGATCTTTGACAGTTGTTGCACATAGTCAGAAGCCAGAAAATCTGACACCAGTCTTACCAAGGAGTACCGTGTTACCCAGTGAATGGGTTGTAAAGGTCTGGTAGGCAGCCGCTACACGTAAAATACTGGTATTCAGCCGAATTCGGTTTGACTGGAAGCTGACCCCAATATAATTGGGAAAAGGCTAGGCAGATGATGACTCTATATTGTCTTGAGCCAGTCTTGATAAAACTGTTTTTTATTATTTATTGATTAGTAGAATGGAACATAGGTCGACTTAATGCAACTAGGCATTCTCGACCAGTCATTGAAATGTTCATTACATTCTAAAAATAAGTAACAACATAGTCAGCTTTTCAACAATGTAAATAAAATTAACTGCTATGTTCCAATTAGTTTTATTTCGTTCGGACTGAAATTAAACGCGAGAGCCAGGCTAATTATTTAAGACAAGCAGACAAAGCAAGACATTATTAAAACGCCCTGTTCAACCGAATTCAAATGCAGAAGCTAGAAAATTCAGAATGTCTGTTTTATTTTACTTCAATCACGTAATTAGTGTAAAAATAATTGGTTTCAAGCAGACATTCGTGGCGTGAAAGACAACAATTTGCACGAATTTAATTATGCCAAATATTTTTTATGAACCTCATTTAAACCGTAAACTTTTCCACGTAACGGTTGTAACGGTTTACCTTTTTGAAAAAACATCTTATACTATAACGTCTTACAATACATATTGGCAGTTCCTAACGTGAAGTAAATCGCCCTGCTTCATGAATCATAAACCATAATATAATATATGTCTTCACTGGCATACTTTTAGTTCTACTAAACTATTCATTACCAATGCTCGACCCAAGATATTGTTGTCATGCCGGGCGGTTCCTTCAAAAGAACCTAGACCCACCTAGATTTTTGGGTGATTCTAATTACATACAAAGCAAAACTAAATAAAAAACAACGAGTGGCTATCTGATACATTATTCGGTGTATTAGAAAATAAATCCTCTTCAGTGAAGTTTCTGAGTCCCATGTTCCTCCCAAAGTTATACCCATGAAAGTTTTGAGTGAAAAATTGCAGTAATAATTTTCGTGGAACTGTGAACGTCTTGGCGAACGTCTTTGTAATTAGATCCCCGACTGAACTCCAGTTTCCTACGGTCGTTTTCTTAATAGCTTTGTTAAGAACTTATTTTAATCATTCAGATCTTCGTAGGTACCTAACCTTGGATGAAACCAGAACTCTTTTACGATTAAATGTAATGACTCCAACTTTAATGTTTTAATAATGTACATTTATTACAACCTTAATGTAGAAAAGTTGCGGAAAGACAAAACTTCATCTGCGGTATTCCTTTAACCTTTTTTCAAATTTCCATAATTAACGTTCTTTGATATTTCTTCTTAATTTACTTGGAAAACATCTCGTTGTTAATTAGCAACACCAATTATGTTAGGTTCTAATGAAAACGGAAAATTTATTAACAGTTGAGAATTCCTGTCTACGAGTTCCCGGTTATCGTGGCCATAAATTTAAAGAATCGACTACATGATGGCAGATTAATGAGTAAAATTCGTAAGAAAAACAAACAAAAAGTTTCTTTTAATAGTTGTTTGTCTAATCTGTTCTGAAATTGTATTATAAGTTGGCAAAGTAAAAACTTGATTAAGTACGTCAAACCAACATTTATTTTAGATCAATCTTATTCAATTTACTTTACGAAAATGTGTTCGTGCGTGGCTCAAATTCGACGAATACTTTTTTGATGAACATCCAAATGAAATGAAAACAATGGGTGTCTCTTGCTTTGTAATAAACAAAGGTTACCCACGGGCAGACTTTCATTTATAGAATGACACAGCCGACGAAGGTGACAAGAAAGGTATGAATAAGGGTAGATTAATTTCTTCGTCAGTAAAGTCTACAGTCAAAATTTAAATATTGTCGAAACAAAATACAATATTGCCATTTTCAAACTATAGCTGCCAATGACAAAAAAAGCCCTTATCAGCAAATAAGATGATTAGCTACTCAACATCTTGACGCAAACAGTGTATTTAGTCTCCGAAGCTATACAACATCTGGAAATAAACACAAGTATTTAGCCTCCTATGTTCAGTCTCCAAGTTCAAAAACATTAACGCATCGAATATTTCGGTCACGTCCCCACTGATCACAGAATCCAATTTGCAGTACAAAATAATACAATTTTACGTCGACGAGCCCCGTATCGATTTAAGCAGAAAATTAGATTGTAACCTGCTGTAAATCAATTAACGTCGCCATGACACAGAATACGTACGCAGTATTATCGATGCCTGAGATTTTTCATGTAACGCTCCTAGCTGAAAAAAGACCTTCATCCCCATCTCTATTAGCTATTCTATTTATGTTATTAAATTGAAAGAGAATAGGCACAGTATTTTAGGGTTTTAAAAAGAAATAATTTAATAATCTTGAATGTGATCTAAGATGAATATGTAATTGTTTAATTACATAATCCAGTTTTAAATGCTAGATAAGTAACATCGAACCACTTCCTCTATTGAATGAACTAAAATCGATCAGTGCTTTTCATCCATAGCTGTCGGGCCGTGACTTTTTCAGGCGGCCTCCTAAATTGGGGAAGCAAACGTTTAAATCACTCAGCCTTTAGAAAAAAAGGATGGCGTAACTTCTTGTACTCAGATTCACGACTTCCAACATATTGGGGTTACGAAAAGGCTGAAAGGAAAAAAAGAAAGAGAATGATAAACGTACTTTTACAAATTGCGTAATATTCACGGGATTTTTCCCTTGTTTCAAGAAATAATGAGAATAAATGATTGTCATTTTGCTGTAAACTTTTCATACGATAATTTATCTCTTGGGAGAAGAAACTCTTCAAACATAAGGAACGAGAGGACAAAAGCTTGAATAAAATTTACTTTTTGACAACAGTAAAACAACAGTCGTTTAACTTTTCGTATTAGCGTTGATTCTGGTGCCTTTGTTTTCGAATATCGCTTGTGTTTGCTAAATTCTACGAGACAGCGAACTATTCCCGTTGACGTTGCCGTTCTGTTAGCATCTACAATTTTCACATCCATTTCTCAAGAAGATATATGGCTTGGATATTGTCTTTATTTTACTTGATAGCTTCGAGATGAAACGACGCTGAAATTTTATTGAGTTGTATGTATCCTTACGAATGTTTTAACCAATCGCTTTCTAAAATAACCTTAGTAATTTTGATATATTGACGTCTTGATTATGTTCCATCTCAGTTGCAATTTTGCGTTCTCTGTTCCCCATAAACGTTGCAAGCCCAGCGGGCAACGCTAGATTATACCACAAAGTTTAATCGAAACATTTTTATCTCTCTATAAACTGAAGGCGGGAAACGCGCAATAAACACGACCAGTATACAACTTTTCAGTTATGAAACCATAATATTCTTCGCGAGTTTCCAGACATAGTACGAATAATCCTACTTGGAGAACTTTCTAATAACGCTCTGCTCTTTAGATTCATTGCACCTTGCAGAAAAATTTCAAAACTTTTCCCGGGGACTTAAGAGATGTTTGTGGAACTTTTAGAATGACATTAATCTTAGTAATTTCTCACCAGATTTGAAAGCGTTAGCTTAACACTTTGCGTTTTCGGATTAAAAGTTTTAATCAGTTGAGATAAGCGAGTTCGCTTAGCATGTTTGCTCAGTATTTTAAATGAAGTTTCTGTCAGGAAATCTGGTTAGATGGTCCTTTTTATTTGCTAAGCAAGACTTTGATAGCGTTAGTGAGCCTTTTTTCAATCTATTAAAACAATCGTTTCTGGAACAATTTATTCCAGTTAAAGTCACAGACAAGGCTAATAGGTTTGTAAAATAAAAATATGATATTTAGTTTATTGTTTTATATTAAAATTTCGATGAAGCAAAATAATATGTTCATACCCGCGGGCACATTCATCCTTCATTTAAAAACCAAATAAATGACTTTAAAAATAGAAAAAAGCGCAACTTTTTAAGTTTCAAAGTTGAGTACCTTCCCGGCGGGACATCGACACTCAACTCTGTTAATTAACTTATGATGAAGAACTTCATTTTGTAGAAATTTTCGCCAAATACAGAAAGCATTTTGTTTTGATTTAATAATATTTGTTCGGCGGCAATGAAGCAGAATTTAATTTGAATTTCATCACATTCTAAGAAGACTGATTTAGAATGGAATTTAGAAATCATAATTGCGCTTGTGAATGGCATTGTTTTGAGGAATTCACTAATTTGAATACTAAATATTATGTCAGCACTCTCAAAACGTTTTAGTAATTTAATACAATAAATAATATTCAAATATTTTTCCAAAAAGATAACTATTAAAAAGTAGTTGTATAGAATGGAAACACCACAAAATGAATTGACTTGTTTTAATTTTTATTATTATAATTTCACTGCATCGATAATTTTGGTCGATTGTTTTGCCAGATTTGATAGATGAATTAAAAAAAAATACAAGAAGCTCAGGACTGACCGACGTGGCGACGCTTGGTGATGGCCTATATACAGCTATGGACGTCTTTCGGCTAAAATGATGATTGAAAAAGAGATATCTATTATAAAGTAAAGCATGGCACAAACTGTCTATAGGGTAGGGGTACGTACCTATTGACTCGTAAACCAACTTTGCAGCATAAATGCATAGAGTAGCAAGAATACAGTACAGCAGTTGTTTCTTCTTTGTTACTCTGTTTATTCCCCAAGAGGAAAGGCGTCTACTTTCGAACTCGCACCATAAAAAGCTTCCTATAGTTAAAAAGACAAGAAAGTACTCTTACAAAACCAGAATAAAACAGATGCAAAATAACAGACAAAGTATATTGTTTTACTAGGTATTACAAGCGGTTTAAAAACTTGCATACTTTGTTGCTCTCTTTTTCGGTGTTTGGTACAAATAATCCCTGGGGAACTAAATGCATAAATGCATTGACGCATAAGGAAAATAACATCGCTTCGAAAAAACTTTTTTTTTTATAATAACGTGCCCCACACACTAGGAATTTAAATTTAAGTTTGAAACAGCCAGACCTGGAACAACTATCTGTAGGCAATACAAAAATATGTTCCGTGCGGGAATCAAACCAATCAAACCCGCGATACGCAGCAAGGCAGTCAAGCGCTCAATGACTGCGCTAACCATGCCATCAAATAAGGTACTTAAATATCAACACAAGAAATATAATATCTTTGGATATATAACCGGAAAATTGTAAACTAAGTACGATTACAAAATATCTTGAGAAATATCTAGAGACTCTCAAAAAAAAAGTCGAATGAACATTTGTTCTGCAATTTTGCGAATCAAAATCTTCTATTCTATAATGTCTCCCTGCGTTCCGAGAAATTGTGGACTGACATAAACTCCACTCCAATCCACCCACCAATCAACTCTCTGGTCTATAATTTATCTGTTTTGGTGTGATAGTTAAATTGGAAACTTGGCCCCTCATTGGTCTTTGTTTTCTCTGAATAGACCAATGAAAGCCTTGTTTCCAGGTTTACTTTCACACGAAAACGGATTAATTGTAGACTTGTGCTATGATTGGTCGTCATTTTATGTCAGTCCGCATTTTCATGGAATGACTTCGAGAGATTATCTCTCAAGATATTTTATATACTTACGGAGTTTGCCATTTTCCGGTGACAGATACACTGAATGAATATTAAGACCGTGATACATGTTTAAAACTGTCAAATTCCTAAATACCAATTTTTTTAACACGTAGGTTTTATTAAAACTCTGAGGTATTATAAAAGGTCTGCACTTTAAGTTGATGTATGGGTATTGAACATTCATCTCACGCCACCTTATACTTACTTGAATAAGCACTTATCGCTGAAAGCAATGCCAGCGACGAAGACTATTTAAAAAAAACATTACGACCTTAGTTGGTTAATATTCTCTTGTCATATTTTTTCATTTTACAATTATAATAATAATGTCAGCTAACGGCTTAATAGCCACGAGCCTCGACCAACACCTCAGGAGGCTCTCGTTAAGCAGCTGGATCAAGGGCCTGATTCAGAAAGCGGTACCTCTGGACACGGCTCGTATTATTAGGAGGTTTCTCTCTCTGGAGCCCTGACGCTTGGAAGCTTGGACCCTGTTCCCGATACCGGTGGGCTTCTATTTTTATAGTTTTTAAATGTTTTTTTATAATTTATATTGAAATAATTAAAAATATAATTGTATGTAAGTTTTAATGAATACAAGGAATAATAATGAACCATTTATTTACAGGTTACAAAGACCGTAACCTAGATATACATATAATAACAATTGTGTTAGTTAATAAAACGTAAAACTGTGTTGTTGTTGTAACAATGGACATGCGGTAGATTTTTTAAGCTTGGATGTTGTGGTATTTTATCTGTATTACTGGATAAATCATATCGCAAAATCTTTATCATCGGCCACTCTCATCCATCGATTACGACTTTACTGTCACATGCATGCTTAGGTACAGGAAGATGAGAATTACATTATCTAAACTTTTTAATATTGGGGTCGACTTTCCGTCCAACCAGATACAACTAAAAAGGTGTAAGTGTTTTATATGTAGCGACTACCTCTATGGCATTCATAACTCAGTTACTGGGTAACACGATAACTCCTGGGAAAAAACTAAAAGTTTTTACTTATAAACACATAAAACACTCAAAATTGAAAAGAACAAATACAGATAGAAAATATCTGATTATTTCAAAATAATTTCTTACACCTGACCTGTGACAGGAGAGTTAGTTAATCAGCAGAATTCATTTCTTTTTCATCCCAAAATAAACCCAGATGTATTACAAGCGGAATTTACATAAAATGTACAAAATCAACCGCCAGTTAACCTTTACAGCAGATTGGATGGAGTGCGGTCTAGTAAGGTGAAGTTGAAATATAAAGGCGGTTTCGGATAGATACCGCCTCGCTCCGAACCAGTGTTGCCCAAAGTGAATACCGTGCGGTATTTACTCTAGGGACTATTAATCCGGTGGGCATTTGGTAATTAATTTCGTGGGGTAATAAGAGACATTTGCGCACCTACTATAATGAAAATGCCTTCAAACGTAACTTATTTAAAAGAAATAGAGATTTGATTTTTTTAGCAATTAGGTTTTTTTTTGGTATTCGTCATGCTTTGCTCAAAGAAACTCCGTTTTCATTTTTTTTCATTTTTTTTTTGTCAGCAGACAAGCACAACGCGACAATACGACAATCAATGTTTATACAAATTGCACTACAAAAGGGAATATTACCAAAAGTATAACAATTTCAGAAACCCATAACTCTTATGTTGTAGCACTCATAGGTAATGAATTCCAATGAAATATTTTGCTGAAAGAGTATGTATGTAGGTAAGTACTACCTAGGATATATATAATAATAATAATAATATTTATTTACATCAAACACACGTGATTCATAATTTTGTTAGTAAAACTTATAAAACTAGGTTAGTAGCACATCTTATCATAACAGAAAAAAATACAAAATAACAAAACCCTTCAGCTAATTCAAAAACCTGTTATAAATTCCGCCTCCCGCCGCACCAGACCCGCAGCTGTGCATACGGGTCCAGTACTCCAGGATCGGGCAATCAGGCTTGTTCACTATCACCTTTAGAATGCTGTTGGTGCTGCCCCGAATCCTTTGCATCAGAGATGCTGTTCTTTTTCGCATAATAGCTTGAAAGCTGTCTGTCTTTGCTTCAGCAAACATGCCCGATGCGCTACAGAAACGCGGCAGCCCCAACAGCACCCTAAAAGCATTATTATACTGTATGCGAAGAACGTTGTAGGCCCTCTGCGTATGCCTAACCCACAGGCTGCACGTGTAGAAGGACTGGCAAAACGCCTTGAACAGAGTGAGTTTTACTTCTCTAGTACATAGCGCAAACCTACGGGCCAGCATAATGCATCGGATCAACAACGCTCTTCGCTCCCTTTCCATGTCACTGTCATCATTCAAGTCTTCGTTCATTATATGACCAAGGTACTTAAACTGCGACACTATTCAGTGGCACACCATAAAGGTATACCGGAGGAACTGTCTTACAATTGATACCTGTAAAAACTAACGTATAAGACGCAGAGTCCGTTTTCGAAGAAGAAACATTGAGAAATTCTGTCTGCTGCTGTCCTTCATTTACTAAACATGGCTTTTTAATCAGTCACTATCATTTGTAAGTCTGTTTTCATTGTAAATTCAGCAAAACGGCATGCGCTATTCGGAATTAATTTTGCAAGTGGATGTTTGTTGCCAGGGTTGCGGAATTTATTCGAAAGAGTCACCGCGGCCCTAGAACGCAAAGGGCTTTAGTAGGAACACGGATGGGTTTTAGTCAGTAAGAGTCTGACACGCCCGAAGTCATTTGAAGATTTCCCATCCTTAAAAAAAAAGTGGATGTTTGTGCTGCCCACTTTTGGGTAGACATGATCCACTTACCTTCTCGTGGAACCATAGATAGTGTGGTTCTTCAGCTTCCGCTCCACCGAGAGCGGAAGAAGTCATTTGATTATGATAAGTTGTTTGATAAGCGAAAACAAGGTCCACAAAACTACTACTATTTTAAACAACATATATTGCTACACCTTACTTAAATATTTTTTAGTAACAGTCAGTATAAACGCACATTTGTGTGTGGCTTTTGAAAGCTTTTTATCATTTAGATATCTCTAAATCTAATAAAAACCATTTATCTTTTTATTCCACAGTCATGGTTTATGACAGCACCATTAGCGCTTGAAAAGTTCAGTATTTTTTACACTTTTGCTAGTAAAAATATTAAGCACAAACTTTTTAAAGTCGATAGTTTTCATAAACTGAATGTCAAAAGTAGTTTTGACAGCTAGTTTTGAAATTCAAATTGAGTTCCAAATGTTTCGTCCCGAAGGAATGACGCACATGAACGCTAACTTTAAATTGAAACGTCATCCATAATATTTGTATACAGTCGCTTGCAGATTATGTAAATGTTTGTTTCCATAATGAAGACCCGAAACTAAGTAATTAAGTAGGAGACGCGGAGAACTGATACCGCAACCTCTCCTTCCGAACTGAAACATAAGTCTGATGTTAATCGTAGTGAATGTAAAAGGATAAATCGTAAACCGAGACACTGGAATTGGCAAAGGCCCTCGAGAAAAAAAGGTACGCGGCAAACAAATAGAGCGTAAAACGTCATATCATAAATCCCACTTACTTTGCCGCTATCCAGCGATTTAGAACTAACTCGTAGTTATAAATTTTCGGATACGCTACCGAAAATAGCTCTGCGGCGAGGGCCTGGTGTGCAGCCAAACAGATGAAATGTAGCCCGTCGACGCTCCATTAGGAATTAATGGGCCGATTCGAGAAATGTCATCTTCCGGTAAATACTGGTCATAATTCATTTCGTAGTTGACAGGCACAGGGTTCGGTTCCGGGCGAGGACCTTCAAGAAAAACAACGGCCAACCCGCCACTGAAAGTGATTCATTCCGCAAATTAACCGTTGAAAAGGTAATTTTATTTGCACAGATCTCCTCTCGAGACTTAGGCGCGTGGAGGTTGTTTTAGAGGCACGAACCAGCTTTCTCTTAATAAATTACTTTAAACAGAAGTTTCTGTTTTCGAGCCTGAAAGTTTTATTTTTTCTTTTGCCAGTCTGCGAATAATATACGAAAATGTTTGATCTGACGGCCAATTCTTGTACTGAAAAACATGACCCTCCTCTGGCGCAGTAGGGTAAAAAGCGTTCAATTAAAATCGCATTATCGTTTCTTAAAAACACAAGAACTCGCTCTTTGATTCGTTTTTGAAGTCAACGTTATTATATTCAGCCGTCATGTTGCCATTCCTAACGATGTCATCGACCTTACAATACGCAGTAAACATCAACCAATCCCAAATCCTCGATAACCATATGCATATTGAACAACCGCAAATAATTTATGGCATCTAATACATCGCTGCCAATATCGTAATTATTGGTACAAATATAGTATCTATGTAGATATGTATATTACCAATATGTACCGACGGTCAAAAGCTAGTGTAGCGTTCGTGTTTACACTTAAGGTTAACGCAATTATTATGGTTTATGTGCAACGATTAACTCTATTCTAACACAAACCTCGATTAACCCCAAAAATAATAGATTATACAGTTTTTGACTTTGTTTTTGAAACATATTCAAATTAAAAAAAAAAATGAAACGCTTAACCATAAAAGAAAGACTATGATAAACAGTGAGAGCACTACCTACATCTAACGTCACAGTGACAGCTCGCCATTCAGTACAAATGACGTTTCACGTGAGAAGGATAGAAGAATTAATAATTTCAAAGCTTCTTGATTTTTCTTACGATTTTATTCATTTCGTAATAATCATCCGAATATCATCGAAGTAACATTTTCAAAATGAGTATCCATTCATATACACTTTTGATGAACAAAAACACAAACACAAAAAAACTTTTGCTTTTTTTTTGGTTGGTGTCAATGACACTAACCGAGAGATAAAATGAAGAGGGCAATGACTACCATTGCCATGCAAAAATTAAACAACTATAGTGGTGATTAATAGTCGATAATTGGCCCGGACAAGCGTTGGTACTTAATCTATGAATCGCTAATATTAACGGTGCCACAGGGAACGTGGCCAATACAACAATATTAGATTTACGGTCGCTGCACAGGTAATGGCTGCGTCAACACTAATGTATTTAGTAGGGTAGGTTTATCTATATAATGTATTGGTGAGTCGGTTTAGGCATGTGAATTACTAAGGTTAAGTGGTAGTGCTGATGATAGATGCCTCTTTTCATACAGAAAATATATGGCAGTGCTCACCACGCTTCGTTCTTCGTTCAAGACGGTTTTGTTTCAGACTATACGGTTCCACTGCTCGGCAAAGGCCTCTGCCGAATCCTTCCAGTATTACTTTTCCTGAGCCACCTCGAAACAGTACTTGCAGTAGGCATCTAGGTCATCTCGGCACCTTCTTAGGCCGGCCTCAGTGATGCCCTCAATCCTTAGGCACCTGCTGCTTGGAGGCGATTGCCCATTCTTAGGAATAGCACTTCTAAACAGTTTAGTCACGATGTTTGTCACCGACGCTTTTTGTTTTTAAGATGAACATTTTGCTTTTTTTTTTAAGGATGGGAAATCATCAAATGACTTCTTCCGGTCTGGGTGGAGCAGAAGGGCGTGTTAGACTCTTAATGACTAGAACTCATCTGTGTTCCTTCTAAAGCCCTTTGCGTTCCAGGGTGAGCGGTGACTCTTTCGAACAAATTCCGCAACTTTAAGATGAACTTAGAAAGTAAATAATGAATTATTAAAATTCACATTGATAACTACTTGGTTTGTACCTTAAAGAAAACCCAGAACTTCGTAGAGATCAGTTGAAGTGATCAACCAAGTGACTATCAAGAGTTTCACTATCAGAAAGTCAGTAAAAAACATTTAATAATTCACATAATTATAATAAAATAATTCAAATAAAATGACTTGATATGCAACGTGCAACTTGAACTTGCATAAAAACACGGACAAAAACGAGACAATTAATTTAAAAAAAACTTTAATACTGTTTTAAAATTCACTAGGTACTAATAGTCTGTATAAACTACATCCCAACAGGCATTATTACTATCTCCATGTGAATTTTACAATGACCTGAGGTTGCTATCACGAAACCATGCCACGCACTGCAGAGTTGCACATATATTTAGATAGTACCTACTAATATCATTGCTCCTGCCAAGTGTGAAGTTATTACATTGCCCTTGATGTTATGTAGCCAGTGCCATGTAATAATTTAATTATAATTTAAGCTTCGGTCATACCTCAGAGAAAAATACTGCTGTCCGGTGTGTATCACAAGTTGAAAAAAGTTTTATATACCTATATAAGACTACTTTTTCAACTTGTGTAAGATGAACATGCTAAAATTGACATACATTTTATTTTAAAGTCATAAAAGACGACGATATCTTAGTACATGTGCTTCAAGTGTTAGGCATGTTTTTTTAGTTACAAACCACTATTACAAAGATTTATCGCCGCACTTACATCACATTGAGAAATTACATAATAACCCAGTGCACACCGCTAACATGAAACAGCGTGAACGTAATCCAATAAATCGTGAAAAGAAGGGAACGTGGTGCGAATCCAATATCAAAACTGTAGGTTTGTAGAACAAAAGGTTGATGCGCGGAGAAAAGAATGGAACTAAAAACGAATGGAGTCGCGTTTCGAGCTTGAAACATTGGCGTGTCAAGCCGCGTGACGGGGCCGGCGACGCCGCGACACGCTCCTATATCAATTTCACGGATTAAACTTCATGTGGATGTATCTTCACGTCGTTATTACACGCATTGAACTTGATAAATGTATTAGTTTTCTGCGATATAGTTGAAGAAAAATCGGAGAAGTACGTATTCCCACAAGGGATTTAATCCACCAAATCTTTTATTTATATTACACTTCTGGACACATCTATTGGCCCACCTTAGAGTTTAGGTTTCGATGGCCCCTACCGAAATATGATTGCTAGATTGAACAAAAACTGTTGATGCAGTTTTAAACCTGATACATTTTACCATCTTTTTCGATCGTATTGTTTTAAATTTGAATTCAGAATACCATACGACATGGAGCTACGCCTAACAAGTCGGATATGCGCCTTGTTAAAGGCAATTGATTTTTGAATAAAAAACATGTTTTATCAAATAAAGGTTTAATTTAATAACGCGTGTTGCCTCCATGGGCATCTACCACAGCTCTCATACGATTAGGCATAGAGTTTATCAACCGCTCTATGCAATTTTGAGGGATCATCTCCCATTCCTCTTCTATGGCAGTTTTCAACTCCTGCATCGTCTGGGCAACTGGCTGACGAGCCCTAACACGTCTTTTTAGCTCGTCCCACATGTGCTCAATGGGGTTCATGTCTGGGCTTCTGGCTGGCCAGTCCATAACTGTGATGTTCACATCCCGAAGATATTCCCTGACGATGCCGGCCGCATGGGCTCTTGCATTATCATGCATAAAAAGGAAATTTGGGCCCACATAGTCCGCGTATGGTATCACGTGAGGTTCTAAGCACTCACGAATGTACCTTTCAGCATTTAATGTTGGCAGCCGTGGTCCTGTAACAACCTCAAGTTGAGTTTTGCCGCTCGCGGATATACCGCCCCAGACAGTCCATGAGCCACCGCCATAAGCAACCCTCTCTTCAAAGCAGCATTGTGCGAAACGCTCTCCCTTACGTCGGTAGACCTTCTTCCTTCCATCATTGCCATGTAACACAATTTTAGACTCATCAGAAAAGAGTACACGGCTCCAATCTTGCTGTGTCCAATTTAAATGACTGCGTGCGAAATGAAGGCGCGCTGTTCGGTGGGCTCGCGTTAGTTTGGGCCCATTAGCTGGCTTGTGTGGTACCATATCGCGTTCTTTTAACCTTCTCCGAACAGTTCGAGCGCTCACAGATACTCCGTGGAAGTCGCGAAGTTGGTTTTGTATCTCAATGGAGGTAAGGTGACGATTTCTCAAGCTGGTCGTCACGATGAATCGATCCTGCCTTTCAGTTGTGACCCGAGATCGTGGCCTTCCTTGGCGACGAACAAAGCCGCCAGTCTCTAGGTACCTCCGATAAACATTTCGGACCGCAGATCGACTTAAATTAAGTTGAGCACTCACGTTTCTTTGGCTGTGTCCGGCCTGAATAAGTGCCACAGCTTGGGCGGCGACTTCAGGTGAAGTATCCATAGATTATTGATAGAACCTCACCTTAATGTTAAGAATAAGTAATGTTTGTTGCAAAACCAAAGATATCAATCACTTTTTCAAGAATTAAATCCAAGTAAACCAATAAAACCAAGTTTTCTTAGTATTCGATTGTTTGATATCAACAAACAGGCTCCAAATTGTCTTTTGTTTCTTTAAATTCTGTGTTCGAAATTCAAAAAAAGACTATTGAATGAAATTGTGAATGTGCCAGNTAAGCACTCACGAATGAACCTTTCAGCATTTAATGTTGGCAGCCGTGGTCCTGTAACAACCTTAAGTTGAGTTTTGCCGCTTGCGGATACACCGCCCCAGACAGTCCATGAGCCACCGCCATAAGCAACCCTCTCTTCAAAGCAGCATTGTGCGAAACGCTCTCCCTTACGTCGGTAGACCTTCTTCCTTCCATCATTGCCATGTAACACAATTTTAGACTCATCAGAAAAGAGTACACGGCTCCAATCTTGCTGTGTCCAATTTAAATGACTGCGTGCGAAATGAAGGCGCGCTGTTCGGTGGGCTCGCGTTAGTTTGGGCCCATTAGCTGGCTTGTGTGGTACCATATCGCGTTCTTTTAACCTTCTCCGAACAGTTCGAGCGCTCACAGATACTCCGTGGAAGTCGCGAAGTTGGTTTTGTATCTCAATGGAGGTAAGGTGACGATTTCTCAAGCTGGTCGTCACGATGAATCGATCCTGCCTTTCAGTTGTGACCCGAGATCGTGGCCTTCCTTGGCGACGAACAAAGCCGCCAGTCTCTAGGTACCTCCGATAAACATTTCGGACCGCAGATCGACTTAAATTAAGTTGAGCACTCACGTTTCTTTGGCTGTGTCCGGCCTGAATAAGTGCCACAGCTTGGGCGGCGACTTCAGGTGAAGTATCCATAGATTATTGATAGAACCTCACCTTAATGTTAAGAATAAGTAATGTTTGTTGCAAAACCAAAGATATCAATCACTTTTTCAAGAATTAAATCCAAGTAAACCAATAAAACCAAGTTTTCTTAGTATTCGATTGTTTGATATCAACAAACAGGCTCCAAATTGTCTTTTGTTTCTTTAAATTCTGTGTTCGAAATTCAAAAAAAGACTATTGAATGAAATTGTGAATGTGCCAGGTTCAAAACTGCATAAAAACTTTTTGCTCGACCTAATATAAAATTTTAGCTAGGACCAAACGAAACTGAAAATACAAGGTGGGCCAATAGATGTGTCCAGAAGTGTATTTGCAATGATACAGGCCATAATAGCTAGTATTCTGTCAAAATATCAACCGAATTCCTTATAAGAATAAAAATGAGCCCTGTGGCAGACAGATAGACAGGCATTTGGAATTTGAACTCTTGTAACCCTTTGGCTACGAAACCCTAAAAGGTCTAGTCAAACTGAAGAGAGTATAGTTGCGGCATTCATTCATGCAGACGTAAAAGCTGTACTAAACTTTGATGTTCGAATAAGAATGGATGGATTCGCGTTTTTGGTTTGAAATAATGGCGTGTCCCGTGGCGTGACGGCTTCCGATGCGCCTCAACGCCCCACTCTGATATCAATTTCACGGATTATTCTTTCACACGGATTTTTTTAAGTTTCACAGCACTATACGCGGTAAGCTCAATGGATATTTTATAATACTAAGTAAAACCAATTTATTTCAGTATGGCGTTAAAATGATTATTGTTTGTCTTATAAGAAGTAAAGTCGTAGGATCTTTTTTGTCAGATTGTAGATGATTTTTGTCTTCATATCAGCACTATTGAATTGAACTAATATTGGTGTTTCAAAATGATAAAGATGCAGATTTTGTGATATTTTTCGTATTTCTATAAAAACCCGATACTTAAAATACGAAGTTTCGTACAATGTTAGAAATACCGTAAGAAAGACATTTTGGAATTTAACCTCTTCAATGGTTGAGTTTCTGAGAAAATCTTTAAGATTGACGTTGGCATAGTAATTGCAAGTTGAGTGCCTTTTAACACCTTTCTCGTAAAGTGAACAAAAGGCATTGAAAAATAATGCTTTAAGTAAGGATAGCTGACAAGTAAATGACTGAGAGGTAGGTTATAGAATTACCCGCAAAAAGAATGGTTGCTTGCTTTGCAAGAAGTTGAAATTCCATCCTTAACTCTATGTAAATAAGACTCACATGAGAACTGTTATACACATGTTTTTAATAAAACTGCACGCCATGCGTAACGATGCAATAACAACCCACAAATTTTGTTCAATTCGTAAATTTCAACATAAAGTAATTCCGTGAATAGTTTTTAATTTAAAAAATTGATGTAGCAGCAATCAAAGTGTTCTCATTCCTAGGAATGAATAGGCCGCTATTATAACAAATAATTTAACTAACACTACACTATGGTTCTATGCCAAAAATATTACAATACAATACCCATTCTGCTACTACCAGAAACCAAGATCCCAGCATTTGTATAATATGTACGAAATAACACTCTAACAAGGCTACTAATCGTAAACATAAATACTAGAGGGGATTCAACTGGTGGTGGGTAAAGATACGCTGCTCTTGTAACAATATCATCGATTATTTGATACGCTGTTTCTTGTTGAAATGGGGGTAGTCACGAACCTATAGTAAATTCGATTTGGCATGGCAATAGCGTACATTGTCCTCTCTCTAACATGTCTTCGTAGAACTCTGAACATTAACTATACGTCGTTTTTCGACAGTTTTATGTCTACGTGTATGAACATAGAGATGAAGACAAATAAGGTGGGTCAGTGACCGCTGATGCAAAAATGGTATGGCTGAAGCCACATAGATAGGCTTGCTAGTTAGAGCCACGTTGTGGGCTAAGTGACATGTTCTCGCGGACCAGAGTATGGTTTTACTACTGAAATGCCTGCACTACAAAGCACGATATCACAATATCACGTTTCTGCAGTGCCTTCACACGCCATTACTAACAATTTTCGTGTCCGTGCAATGTGCGCTGAGCTCAAATATCGGCTAGCATAGCCGTAGTCAGAATTGTCATTGGAGAACCTGGATGAGGGTGGCACATAAACGTGGGAATTGTCATAAGAAAAGAAATACCTATGCCCAGCAGTGGGCAAAGTCAAACCGCGGTTGATGAGGTGGTTCTAGCTTGCCCAATTAAATTAACGTGGTCTCAAGCGAAGCTCTTGCCAGTGTGATTTGGGCCTCGGTTAGGTACCTGACGTGATGTCATTTTCACGCCGACGCGTTTCCACGTCATATTTTTTTTCACAGACGTGGAAAGTGTCAATTTAATAACATGAAAGCTTTTAAGCGCGAACGTGGCATATTAAAATGAACCGCGTAACACATAAACACGTGGGATAGGTATTACTGACGGTTTTATCTGATGCCATGAAAATCCAACGTGCAAAATGTACACCAATTGTACTTTAATATATGTACAATAATAAATATTATTAATATTTATTATTGGATGGAAGTTCGTAAATCTCCATTTTATTTCATTTCAATCAAATTATTTTACTTTTTGATTCAACGAAGATAAAACGACGACATTATCATTCAAATTAATTTTGTCAATCCTTTAATGAGCCATTTAAGAACTTCAGGCCAAATCTTACAGCGCAATAAAATTTTCACGATTCTTGCAAACAAACTTTTGTGAGCGAGTATAAATTAATTAGAAAATTGAGTTTGGGTTGACGCATCAGGCCGCCGCCGTAACAAGTTTTGTTGCCCAAATTTCGAGCCCCCGCAATATGGATTAGGTCAATTTAAAATCATTACCATAATTTCTTATCAAAAACTTTCAACCGAGTTTCGTTCATGAATATTCCTCCCTTATTTGGCTGTTCATTCTACGTTGTATTATGTTTATTAAAGCTTCACAACGTTTGCTGTCAAGAATACTGCTATTAAAATATACTGCGGAACTCTCGGCGAGTCCACTTCAACTACAAACAGGAACTTTAAAATATTATGTATCGATCGCTTCCAATATTCAGGCATTATTATTTATTGCAGAGCAGTACGCGGAAAGTTTGTCGGCGTTGGCTGGTATAAAATTTGTTGTAACACATCGGGGCCTCGATAGCCGGGGGTTACTTCGGGGGAACTTTTCCATTTGCCGGCAACGTCGGACGAGAGTAGTGGAGCACGCCAGTAGCACGCGCCACTCGATAAATCGTCGGCGAGCGAACGATCGGAATCATGCCCACTGGCCACGTCCACCTCCAGACAATTTGGCACAGCGCTAAACTTTATAAACCATCAAGCCTTCACGATTTAATCTCGTATAAATTCTTTAACAACAATGAAATTCATTATTAAATTCCTTATCTCAAATCCACGAAACTTTTCTTTAAAAATAAATTTCCTTCAGTACACAAAGTTTGTAACCGCGACGACAAAAACATAATTGTAAAACTTGGGTTAAGTCAGCGCCAAAATGCCTGTTTTAATTAAAAAACCGTGCGCCGGGGCCCCGTCGCAGATAATAATTTAATGTAATGGCGATATTCAAAGAACTCCTTTATGGACGATTCGAGGAAACCTGCATAATGAATTAGGCTCAGTAAATACACCCACCTCCTGCCTAAGGATCATTACTGATATAACGCAGACTTCGGCGAGAGTAAAGGCTTCACAAGGAGCTTTGTTATGAAATTATTCATAAACTGTACCTTAACTTATGAAAAAGTGTTTCTAGTTTCGCCTAACACTTCAACAACTGAGAACAATACTTGTATTCATGAAGGTTCTTGAAGACTTTCTTTATGAGAGGTAAAAAGAAAAGAAAAAAATCGGTCTCATTGTGTACCTACCGAGTTACTTATTCAAGGCACACATAATCCGATTTACATAAGTTTCCAAGTTTTTCTTCACTTTTATTTACCTGTACGGCACTGGTCTCTCAAAGATATAACACGCACGTTTCGGTTGGGGACGCAATGTGGCCAATTTGCGGGGATCAGAATTTGCGTAAACCCTAAGAGAATGGGACAAAGACAAAAGGTCGTCCTGGCTGAGATTTATGAAGATTGCGGTCCCATAAAGTTGTGTCAGCGATGTACGTGGAGTGGAGAGAAAAAAACACGATGTTTTGTGTAGCACTACAGTTAAATGGTCGCAAACGGATTCAGTTCCCAGCTATAACAGTGGATCATTGTCGGAAATGAATTATTACTTCGCAACTTCTACTTGAATGCAGGCGGATAAAAGGAACAATATGCAACCTTTTGTGGTCCATTATTTAACTTGATGGTATTCAGATTCTCAGACATTAATCATCTTGATGTAAAGTTGTACTTGCCTTTGAATGTTTTGTTGAAGATATCCTTTACTTAGCACAATTTTATGGCTCTGGGTTACCTTTCTCGAAGAAACGAACTTAGATTTTGAAAAAAGATTTTCGCTCTTACAATCTAGATTGCCTTGGAAGTCAGACCTTATTCCATTTCGGGTGCCTCTCGTCTCTAAGCAGCGGAAGCCCTATTTTTTGCGCCACATTTTCTTTGATAAAAATTCATTACGAGCTAGAAGAAAACGCTAGCGCCACTGAGATTTTGTATATATTCTTTGAGCTGGGATTGTGAATATTGCTGTGTTTTTTGTATATTTGTGTTCCCTAGAGACAACAGAGCTACCTTGTAAATATTTTAGTATAAAATATTTATCATAAGTAATTTAAAGGTTTATTAAAGAAACATGTTATCATCTGTTGCCATAAACTGGTTATTAGTTTATGTGAACAGCTTTGTTTATGAGAACCGTAAGAATTTGACTGCAAAACTAAACCGCCTAAAAATATATGTGCCTATTTTACTCACGTAGTAAGACTAAAAATATTTCACATTTTCAATATTTTAACACGTCCCAAAAGAATATGTGCGTTAAAATTTTCGATATTTACTTTTACCTAAGACCTAGTTATAAAAAGTCTGCCAGACAAGAAAATCACCTCACATTATTTTTTCAGTAAAACTCATAAAGTTTTTCAGGCGAAAAGTGAGATAACGAATATGAAAATCAAAGGCAACGTTGTCAGGTAAGACTCAATTATCGATGACGCCGTCAGCTATGAATATTGATAGAAATATTTGCATACTACCCGCACCGACCGACCGATATGAAAGAAAAAACAACACTCGTATGTAGATGCAATTGTATTCAGAACTTGCTTTCGCAGTTGGATACATATTCAGTTATTCGGCAACCCTAGTTAGCGAGTCGAAGCCGGGACACTATTTATACTTTTTTATTCGACTGTTCAAATTAACGAGTTGGATTTGTTTCTGTGAAGTTTTTGACAGCCTGTATGTGGTGAGACTGCATACATATTTTCTGTCTAACTATACAATGTACATACGAAACAACGAAGAACTTAATTGTTAATTTCATGAATGTAGAACACGAGACGATAAATTCGACAGAGACCAAGAGCGTGGTAACAACTCTAATTAAATATTGGAAAAAAAACTAATTCAACTTTTGAATACAGCGATATTTTCAGGAAATGTTGTAAAGGTTGATAACTATACCTTCTGGGCGGACCACTCCCACTTGGAGACTTAAGATGTTTGTATTCAAAACCCGAAGTAGTTATTAGTCTTGCATTCTCAAAAAATAGTGTTGAGAAGAGGAGCTTTTAAATAGAAGAAGGTCTTTTAAAACATAGGCTTTTGCTGTTTTCTGTTAATTTAGATTGAAGCGAGGGAATCTTTATATGTAGGTCTATGAATTTAATTACAGACATAAAAGTTCTTTGGAGACAGGTCTCTCACACAAATAGCGGTGTCATGTGTTGAACCTGCAAGCGATTAAAATTATTTTTTTTACTATATACTATTATATACTAAAAAGTAGCCAGCCAAAAAATAAAACTTAAAAACGAATCAATCCTAATATATTAAATTCTTCCGATACTGCTTGAGTGACTGACAGACAGCGTTCAGCTGAAACTTCTGCTCGTAGAAAGCTGAAATTTGGCATGTAGCTTCCTTACAATCCATAGGGGAGCACTAAGAGAGGATTGTCCCAAATTCCCACGGGAACGGAAAAAAGCAGGATATGCGCGTACGAAGTCGCGGGCAAAAGTTAGTCTTATACTAAACTAGGTACTCGTTTTGAAGTTTGGTCTCTGTACGCTATCTACTCCTGTGATCACAGTATTAGCAAGTCAGTTCACTACCAAATATGTTATTATTAGAGCACAGGTGGACGCTGGCGCATACGCTCCCGTAATAATCCCTTAGTTACTACAACGATGCCCACGGGAAGTTGCTGAGGCAACATGGTACTGTTTTACACTGATATAAATTTTACAACCGTGTTGCTGTAAAACAATGTAGCTCTTGGCTAAATTGTAACAGCTACACGGGTTAATCTTGGATGTTAAGCAACGTTATCCGAGGTCCTCAGTGGATGGGTCACTATATTTCCATACCAAGATTCCTCCGTGCGTCGGAAGGTACATACTAATGTTCGTCTCGGTTATCATTTTGTAGATAATTGACAATCGTTAAGGGTAGACTGAAGCAAGAAAATTGAACACCAGTCTTATCAAGGGTATCGTTTACCCAGTAACTGGGTTGATTGAGGATTAAGGTTAATATCAAATTAACAAGAAAAAGAAAAGAAGCGTTGTGATTTAATCATTTTTAGGTTCCAAATAGCATTTTCTAAAATTTGATTAGGTTTTTTATGCTTTCGAGTACCCGTAACCTCAATTCCAAGTTGTTGACCTCACCATTTAAATCAACGGCGACAATAGGAAGACACATTACCGCTTCCCCATTATGCCGGGCGTGATATAACCGATTGTGTAAGTATATGTAAACACGGCACGGCAAATTACAAACAGATAGCGGGGACATCACAGAGCACCGACACGTCTTTGTGCCCACTGCTAGAGACGGCATCTTCAGAGCTTTTCATGTAAACCAAACGAGTCACTGATTGCTACCGTTCACTGATGGACATTAACGGCACCGAACAATTCGAACTATGCCTATAAAAGCCGTACCGCACAATACGCGGCAACAAATCAGGCGGTGTCTTCGCTCAATACGCTGACTGCTCAGCATCCGGATGTGGACATATTCCACTCCGACGTGCGTCTAATCCTAAAGAAATTCAAAGATTGTTTTAGTGTTCAAATGTTTTTATGATTGACATTTTTTATTATTTGATTATTACTATGTTTATTATTTGATTATTATTATTGTTTATTATTTCCAGCAATTAATTAATTAATTATTTGTTTTTATTATTGGTAAATAATTTGTTATTCTATATTTTTTTGTAAATTTTTGTGTGTGTTACTTTTAAATTTTTCGATTATGACTATCTGTACGTGTTGGTTCCTACTGTATGTGCAGAGAGTAATTAAAGCTAAATAAATAAATGAATAGCTTAAAGTTGTGCTCAAACCACAACGCGCGAGCACACCTATCTGCCTAGCCTTTTCCCAACTTTATTGGGGTCGGCTTCCAGTCAAACCGGGTTCAGCTGAATACTAGTATTTTACGTGGAGCGGCTGCCTACTAGACTTCCACAACCCATTAACTGGGTAACATGGTAGCGAGCACAAATATAATAATATATAAATTCATACCAAATACCTTTTTCCAACTTTTTTGGCAAGATTTCAGATTTTGTTTAGGAAGTACTTCAGCTCTAAGAACCTTATTCTGATTATCATGAACATAATAATTGTCCAAGTGATGCGCTCACCAGTGAACAGTATTCCATTTTATTTATAACCAGCAATCCGCTGCAGCTTCGCACGGGTAGCTGAGCTTATTATCAGCTAGCGATCGGTGATTTTTTCAAATTTCTTCATCAGTCATCGTCTTACGAGCCACACACAGTCTACGAGATATTATATTTCAGTTAATTTACACAAAAACGTAATTAATCACTTAAACTTTCCTCATGAAACACGTCATCTATTGGTTCAAATCACATGAAAATCCGTCTGGTACCTTATTTTTTGTCTAGTTTTTGAGTTAATCGCTTCAGATCAACAAATAGATGCGTATGGGGACTTAGGTTAACAATAAATATTATAGACGTCTTTTCTAGTCGCTGCCGGCATGACGATTCCATGTTCTGTGGAGTATCCTTGGTAGTATTTACCAACCCGCATGTGAAATTCAACCGTTCATTATTCGTAGTGATGTGCGCCAGAAACAATAAGGTTGTCGTCAGGTATCAACGCAGCCATCGCTCAAAATCTTTTGACAGTATTCGGTGAATACTGGTTTTGTCACTGGAGTCACAATGTTTCCAATATTTGAAATTGAATTTTGATACTGAAATTGGGCCTGACTGACTGCAGTTACAATATTTTTAGCTATGTTATTTAAGCTATCATATTGCTTTTTTTTAATAGTATAGTATTTTAAATCAATCGCAATTTATGTAACTTTTCAATCAACCATTTGACTCTCAAACTTGCCATCGTCTTGCTGGTGCTAACTACACGGTCCTCAAATTAATGTATTAATAACAATCTCCTATGTACTCATCGTGACCACGTCTTGCTAAACACGGTAAACGCATTAGTGCACTAACTCAGACTATTGTATGTATGTGTTAACGCTTTGGACTAAATACAGCACGCTACGGCGTAGAGAATTTGCTACGAGGCGTAGCACCGCTACGAATGCTACAATTATTTCGTAGAACCGCTACACGTACAATATTGGTATTATGCGATTAGTAGTTAGTATGCATTAGGTTATTTGTGTTGTATTATGCTTTGGATATACTATGTCACATCTTGTAGTTCAGCATAGTTCATACCGATATGTGAACATAATTATCTGCGGTAAGGTTGGTAGCGGTTCCAAGGTAATTTTCCAGGGTGATGGTTGATGATGGTTCAAGTTTAAATCCAATCTTTAAATAATTCTTCCGTGCGTGTGTATGTGACTGAACTCCTCCTAAACAGCTAGACCGATTTTGATTTTTTTTTTTTTGTATTCCGGTGGATTCGAGAATGGCTTAGATTCATAATTGGATCCGGCAGGTGGCGCTGCAATCAATTTCTATAATCTTTCATCATACACAAAGTAAAAAACGTTCGGTCAGGACAACATCTGTCGGTACCGCTAGTTCCATGATATTATCGTTGTATTTAAATGCGTTTTTCTGGAATACTCGAGACATGAGAACACATTGATTTCATCTCAGTGCAATAATAAATAACAATTAAACAGCAACATCATAAAGATGTTGTTCATTTCGGTGTTGTATCTACTCTAAATATAGCTTTATTAGGATAAAGTGATAAACACAAACTAACCATATGTAATTTTCATAAAGTGGTATATTAATGCCAGTTTTACGTGTATGTGTGAACAGGAAGTGTTTGTATTACATTTAACTTTTCAGAGTGATTAAACATTTATCCATTTTTATCAGCATTTGAACCGTCATCCATACTTGCTGAAAATACATTTTTTTATGTACATATTTGCAATGATACTTCTCCAGCACCCTTGGTTTACTTGCTTGGTAAAGGAGCCTAAAGCGTAAAGTATGCTTTTGCATGAAATTTTGAAATATAAACAAATTATAACCTACACAATCATAGTTATATGTACATCATATAAACTGCAATGCATGAGGAATTTTTAATATCAACAACTGAAATACTCTGGGTCGTCTACAAAAGCCAATATTTTTAGAAATTTAATATCACAGACTCAAGGGACGGTATAAAATTTCCGTGTAATATAACGACACGGTCAAGGTTTACGATTTAAATTGTGATCGCGTAAGAATAACAACCATCGTCTATGTTTATTTTACGTATGTCGTCAACATTTCAGGGTTGTTTTATTAAAAATCGTTTTAATGGCTAGTTGATATATTACTATTTCTACTCAACTAATCTGACTAGATAATAATATTATTTGGATGAATTGGAAATCTCTCAACATTTTCCTAATAAGACGTCTTTTTCGATACAGCAGTTTGTATTGGTTACAAATGGATTTTGTGTGTCACAAATCTCCCAGTACAGTTGCAAAAATATGGGATCTCAGGTTCTACTACAATGATGGCCGAAAAAAATGTGAAGTGTGCAGTTTCCTAACTACCCCTTAGGCCATACTAAGGAGTAGTCAGAGAAAGCTTTTCTGGAGAACTATTACCCAGGAAGAAAAAAAATAAAACTGCTCTCACTTTAAGACTCTACAGTCAAAGCCTTTTCTAGCTCAAACAATGGTTACCTACCTAAATAAATAACGTTCTAAAAACAAATAAAATCAGTAATTTAAAAACACACTACTTTTATTTCTCACACTCAATTTAATACGGAAGCTTCCTATACTCTCAGCGAAAACCGGTGTAAAATAGAAACGGTCACTATAAAACTAGAAAATGTGTAGTACGTAGTATACCTTAGTCGAATTACTTTAAGCAGAGTCGGGTCCGATTTAACAATTCACCAGCACGTGTGGGGTGCTAAACAAGTTAGTGCAGTTTGAAATACACAGTAATTCTCGGACGGGTTCTCCCGATGTCGGGCTTGGATAGTCGCTGTAAAACGCACTTTTATTTTCTTAAGAGTATTACGTACAGTTGATACTTTTGAGTGATGGTGGGTGACTTCGTTTGGCCTGATGTGTAATGTAAACGAATATTTAAAAATTGCTACCTTTTTTTTTGTCGGGCCTGAAAATCAATACTCGTATTTTCAAAGAACGTTCACATTCTAAGCTCATTCTCAATGTAAAAAACATCACTATCGTCATTACATTTTAAAGTTAAATTTTAACGAGATATGGCTTTCTGAGCCCTTCTATGACGTATTTAAACCATCATGGTTCTAGTGTGGAAGGGAGACGGGGCTATAAAAGGTGCAAAGCAATATCTGTTTTTCATAACGGATTCATGATAGCATTGGCAGAAGACGAGATGCATTAAATTCAATTTTCTCAATTCTCTTCCTTCTCAGGCTTCAATGAAGCCAAAACTGTGTGTTAAGGTAAACATACAGTTTGGTTTCATTGAACATTTTATGCATTTCATTGGAGTTAGGAGTATTGAATTTGTAGTAATACAGATTATTAGGTAATAATCTGTATTCTGTATTTCTAAAAAGTTAAAAGGGAACAGCTTATCTTGACTAAAACAGTTATGAATATAAATGTGGATGGACGGACAGGTAGAGGGAGGACAAAGAAAAGATGGATGGATTGTGTTAAGAGTGATATGAAAGAAAAGGGAGTTAGTGATAGCGTGACGGTTGACAGGACAGAATGGAAGAAAAAACGTGTTGCGACCCCAACGAACATGGGATGAGGGCAGGAAGACGATGAATATGTATTTCTAACTTCAAGCTAGCAATCGCCACCATTCCATTTCCAACAGACACAATGTAACCGAACGGCCATAGTCCTTGCATAACTAATGGTCTGAGAAAACCAACATGTTTGGTCCGGCGGCGTTCACAATCGGAATGGCGAATGAGAGCAAATGGCCTTCTGAATGCGACTAAATCTGTTTCATTGTCACTCTTCGTTTTATGTGTCGTTGATAGACGCTGCAATTAACGGGTTTCTGGAGTAATAGCCGCCATTTTGAAACTTGAGAGAGTGACAATGTAAAGTTTCAGTGGTTTTAAGTAGTCTTATAGACAGCCAGGGTTAACCTTGTGCGCAGAACAAGAAAATTATCATTAATCGACGAACACAAGCAGATGACTATGAAAAAAGAAGATTCTACTTAACATATTCATCTATTAAAATCCAAATTTCCCCTTTGTTGATTGTTCTCCTATTTCACAGTCTTCCAATCGTTTATTTGGTCTTTCCTCACCAAATCCATGTGATACTTGTACTATTTAATCCTCACAACAAAAAACAACGGAACATTAGAACTAGCACTGCAGCAATTATTCAGCCTTCACAACAAACTGTTAGGGAACGTACCCATACTACGTGACCCATTTTTTCCAATTTAACCCCTGCGGTCCTGGTGCCCCGTAGTATATGGCAACCCCCCATCCCCCTCTAGTCCTCACATAGTTATTCATAAATATGATTTAAAATATTATTTAGCATAAATAAAATTTAAAAAAAAACAAAGTTTGGCTCATATTTGTCCTTATTAATACGGCGCTTGCCGCGTGACGCCAAAAGTGCTTGCATACCTATACTTTTCTTTAATTAAAGTAAAAGAAAAAAACGAAACTTACGAAAAGCGCTGAACATTGCTAGCCATATTTGAATGTAGGACAAAAAAGTGGGAGATTTCCCTATAGGATATTGACTACGTGACTAAAACCTAAGTCCCCCTGTGACCAAGCGTGGTATTTTGAAGACTCCTCTCCCCCCCCCGTCTCTGAACGGGTCACGTATAATGGGTACGTTCCCTTATTAAATGAGTTGCAAAGATACCATAGATTACTTCATCAGAATCTTATCCCCCTCAGCTCCTCCACGTGATCTAAACTTTTTCTTTTCGCACGACTTTTCCGTGCCCTTTACTATTTTCAGCGTAAGCTTCCCTGCAATGCGGACTATTTCATCACACTGCATCAGGTCTGGAGACCGACTACAAAATGCTTGGCCCCATTTCGATAAAGAAGTCGAAATCAAAAGTCTTTTTCACAAAATAACTTTTTAAATTGAGACAGAGATCGTACGAATGAGGGAAATTCCCCAAATATTTTTTTAGACACTTTATATCATTTACTGTTTTAGAATTTTATCAGTAGGTTGAATGTGAGCTAGATTTATTTTAGCAGGATTGTGTTGTATAAATGGTTTTGTACATTTTTTGTGAGATAAAGTTATTCGCATATTACGGCTAATAACTTATTTATTTTACCTACTGTATGTGCACAAGACTCAATAAAAAAGTGCAGAGAAAATTGTATTAGGGGCCATCTGCCAGGGTTGCGAAATTGTTCGAAATAGTTACCACGGCCCTGGAATGGAAAGTGGGAATTAGGAACACATGTGGGTTTTGGTCAGTCTGCCCAGAGCGGAAGGATTCATTAGATGATATGTCATCAAAAAAAAAAAAGGAGCCAGAGCAAACAAGGCGACGGTGATTTTTATTTACAATAATAGCGCCTTTATTTGTGTTGCCATTGATGTGCTGACTGTAACTGCTGGTTCAAATAAAAAATATGAGAGCATTTTGTCTCTAAAATTTTAGACAGCTGCCGTATAGTTTACATTATTAAATTCGGAACAGTGTTATGAATAACATTGTACCATTTTTTCCTATTGACTGAACTGTTTTTGAATCAATCCGTTTTGTTAGCTTTTTAAAATAGCAACGGTTATTTCGCTACGTTGTTACTTTTATGAAAAATTTAAGCATATTATTTTAGATTGTGTATGTTTTTGTGTATAAAGCTTGCTTGAGCGTAGCTTGTACCTATTGTTCATTCCTACGCAGCCGCTTTTTATTTTTGACTGGTTTGCGTTTGACCACAATCTCCCTGGTGAATAACGAAGATGTGGTCGTCGATGGAGCACGCTGGCCTAGAAGTAACCTATTCACTTTGTCCCATAGGTCTTGTGTTAAGGAGTGGGTTTTTAAGATAATCAAAGTATTCCCAAAATGTTGTGTGCGTATGGGTTGAATGTCCGCCATATATCGGTGGCTATACTAAAAGGCATATACTGAATTCGGATTGTGATAATGTGGCTACCTACAAAAATAAGTTCCCAAAGCTGTCACAAACATTACATTTTATTGCTTATTTATGGTCTATGTGGCAGTAAAGACAGGGCATTGACACACAATAGTAAGGGTAACGACCGCGCTGAAGTGTTATTTACTACTCAATATAAGGCTTTCCTTTTGACCTCTTTTCAATTTAGTTTTTTCTCAGCCACCTTAAAAGTCTTCAGTAAAAACATAGCTTTTGTTTTTTTTTAAACATTTTACGAACTACGGAAAAAGCCAGACTGGAAGATTACTTTGACTATTGTGATTAGAAAGGATAGGCCACACAATCGCCCACTTCATCCTTTTCTGTTGTTAAACTGGAAAATTTGTAGATTATTTTTTTTTCCTAAGAAGTTTCTTCGCTCTTAGATATTAAAATTTTACCCTTTTATTCGTCACAAATGATAGTTTTCTTAGTTATTTAGATAAAATGTTGTATATTACGTGACTGTAAATAATACACTTTAACCACACAAACACACGTTAAAATTTCGCGGACATTATATGCAGTGCTATTGCTGTTTTGGACCAGAACCCAGAAAACATTACATACACATCAATTTAACCTCACTACCTATAAGTCACTACTTAGATACTTAAAGTAATTATCGGTGCTCAATTTGTGCTAGCACTTTGTAGTATAGATCGAACGTCTTAGAACGCAGCTTGGTAATGCATTCTAAGACAGCTAGGCAGCTAGGCAGCTAGGCATCTGTTGGAATTAGGTCACGATCCATAGACTATGAACGAGAATCGCAGGAGTAGCATTGTAGATACTGATTAAGACAATCTGATTGGTTGGTCTTGTTTGTACAGGTAGGGACAGTTCTACTGAAACTTGGATACAATATTCAGAAAACCAGTACATTAAGTTTCAAATAATAAGCTCCTGTAACAGGAATCCTAATAAGTTTAGTGGCTTCAACCATAACTGCAAAATAGTTTGAAAGAACTTATGATGTGATGCGAGCAAAACGATCTGGAATTAGTTTCAAAATCTGTGGTAATCCAAATTTTAAACTGTCTCCCAAAATTTATCTTCAGGGATAGAGGTAGGTCACCCTTCATCAGCGATTTCATGGACGTGTCAGAAATGCCTGGAAGAGCTACTGCTCTTCCAGGCATTTCTGACACGTCGGTCAAATTCTTTATCTTTATTTTTCTGTTCCCTTCTTCTTATCTATTTGTTAAATGTGTGTACATAAACTGTTAAATAAATAAATAAATATTATAAAGAGGAAATTTTTTTAGCTTATATAATTATTTATTTATTCAAAGGAATCTCTGAAGGCACTAGTTTATAATATTTAGAAAAGTTTCATTTAACGACAAAAATAATTGGGTGTTACCATGACACGGGTATGTTTAAAGTTAAATCCTCAAAATAACAATCATAATGAGATTAAATAATAACACAAAGGAAACAGAAAAACAAACACCCCGATCATTTAAATCAGCAGGCATTTCATTACGCGATAAAACCCGCCCGTATCAAATGTAATTCCAGTCGCGTTTCCATTATACCATGATCCGTATACAAGTTGGAAGCACGAAATGGATGGGTTCAGAAGGCCCACTCCGTACAATTGCTCCTTGATTAAGGAAAACCACCGCATAAAATAAATTCACTCACACGTGAATGCAATCGCACTAGCGACTTGCATTCGATTTTTGAGATCAGCTTAAGTAGGTACGTAAACTATGTAAGTTTGCGATTTAGATTTTGTACATGTATGTATATTCTTCCCACACATAAAGATCAGTTTCCTTACCCAATTTCCTCAGCTTAATTACTTTTTCTATAGATACTACTAGTTACCGATAAATATCAATATAAATTGTACTAGCTTAAAATTAATATTGGTTTAAAAGCTGACTTGTCAATAGCCAGTTAATTTTGGTTGATTTTAAGAATTTATACGGCTTTTTGAAATTGTTTTCATTCAAAGGCTGTCAATACACGATTTTTAGAAGTTATCTGATACTTGAAAACGACCCTATAAAGTTATACGTAACGTCACTTAGAGTTCTGGAATAGCGACCGCGTACCGGAAGGCGCAGCGTTGGAAGGCCTCCCACAAGGTGGACCGATGAACTGGAGAAGCTCGCGGGTAGCCGATGTATGCAAGACGCACATGACCGGCTAATGTGGCGACACTTGGGATGCCTATGTTCAGCAGTGGACGTTTTTGGGCTGATATGACGATTTTTTTTTTTTTTTTTTTTTTCCTATTGTGTCCCACTGCTGGGCAAAGGCCTCCCCCATATCCTTCCAGACATTCTTTTCTTGCGCCATGATGATGATGTTAAGTTCCGATTATTCAGACCTTCTGAGTCTTTCTTTTTATGTGATTCCATGATCCGTACACAAGTCGGAAGGGCCTGATACTTTGACGGGAGCGATAACGTTGTTAACGGTACAGCGATACCGCAAGTGTTGGCTTTTTTATTTAATATCAGATTTAACGGTTGACAGTTATGCTGGATTTTATGAAGAGTTTCTACCTGAGTATTATTTTGCTTTTAGTTTTATCGTGAACTAACTTTTGCCAGCGACTTTGCCCGCGTGAAAGTTGAAAGCAAGGGAACATACTCCCGGAGTAAATGTCCTAACCGCTAGTTTCATCTTATTCCGTTCTGGGTTAAGAAGTAAAAAGGTAACAAACAGACGGACTGAGTTACTATAGCATTTGTAATGTTAAAATTAGGATGTGATATCTGTTTTGTTTGATATGGAAGATAAATAGAATAGAAACTGTGGAAATGCAAATGAAAATCCGTTTGACTTGAGATTACTTTTAATATGATAGTTTTAAGTTACAACAAAATCTATCGTCGTGGTATTCACAGAGAAGAGAGCGAACATAGACAACTTATGAAAAGGCGCGAAGTTTACCATTGACTACATCTATATTTAAACAGAAATAATACTTTTATTATGTACAACATATAAATTACAGAAAAGATTTATGGAGAAAACAACATTTTAGTGTACTTAATTTAATTTATTTGCAATGTGACATACTATACCTATATTTGACATCTTTTATTTATGTAGGACATTTTTTTTTACTTTTTTATAACAATTGTATAAAGTGTCATTCATTTTATTTTGTAATGCGTTGTTTAAATTTAATAATTATTATTTTGTTTTAAATTTACTAATGAATTGTTAATCTTTCATAGAGAATTTTGTGCATACCTATAAATGATGTATTTGCACGGAATTCAATACTTTTAATTCCCTGTTTTTTGCTAAAATGTCGTTGGTGCGCCTTACTTAAAAAATAAATAATAAATAAGACTGTATAAATGTAAAAATGGTTTTTCTACAGAAACGTTACCTCGTCTTAAAATATAATACTATATATTCTGTCATATTACTGTAGAATATAAAACACTGATCTATGTAATTTTAAACTATTCAACTATCCCTCGTAGTATTATTTATTTCTAGTATAAGGTGAAATACCTCGCCACCCAAATACTGCCACGCTATTCTGTCGGTCCGTAGAAGTGTACATGATTTATGTGGATGTCCTTGTCGATACGAGGGTAGGTATTGTATATTCGTATCGGCAAAGAGTCAATAACCTCAACATTTTCTGAAAATTACCTACGGTCAAAATCCAACAACCTCCTTTCGACAGTATAATAATGATTATAAAGGTTACAAAAGAACCGAAATATACCAAAATATTTTGTACCAGTATTTTCTGGATACTTGCCTAAAGATATGCTGAATCCCACTATTCCATTATAATCATTTCAATCTTCTGGTTTCAATATCTGAATAAAAATCTCATTCTGGCATAAAATTCTTTATTTTATCAAAGCGTTGAAAATAACGAAAATTGTGTAGAAAGCAACACGTCTAGTTGAATAAATAATACGGAATATGTTATCATGACCCAACATTCATACTGCACTATCAATATTCTTGCATCTTAAAACAGACTTGCAGTATTTTTACATTATCTTTAAGCACTGTGTACTGTTCACATATTTGTTTAGTTTAAATATTAGAATTTGAAGTAATTTTAACTTTTTATTGTGGACGTATCTACGGGCATGGCAGAGCCCCCACCAAGTCGAGCAAAGAAACGGCAAATAATTACTGTACTCATTTGTAAATCTATCAATGGCTCTCAGGTTTTCCGTAAATAAATCCAAAGCTCGGTTAAGCTCACCTTTTTACATGGGTACGCTATTCTATTGTATTTATATCTGTATGTTATTTTGTATAACAATTAAGAATAAGAATGTACGCTTGATAAACATAGTTTTTTTTTTTCAAACTATAATAAAGGGTTCTTACTTCTCTACCACTTAAATATATATAAACGTCACACACTCAGGAAAACTTAGCACGCTCAATGGACCGACCATTGAGCTTAGGAATCTAAGCAGAAAGGAAGTAAGAAAATAAACTTCATTGCAACCAACTCGATTGTTCTTATTGGTACGGAAAAGTACACAGCTTTTCTTTTTCTTAAATGGAGACTTAACAGATTTTTTTTCTAGGTTGGTAATAAGAGCTGATTTATTTCGCAATAAGATTTTATTTCAAATTAAAAGTAAATGTTTATGTATGGGAACTCGCTTCTAGTATACTTAATTGTATAGCGGCTAAGTTTCAAAGATACAGATAAGACGGCTGAGTAACAGTTTACCCTAAAAGCGCCATATTATAGGTAAACGTCTGGTTTACAATTCGAGTTGTGAGTCGCGTAAAATGAGTCGCGGAATTTACGTTGCATTCGGTTTCATACAAAAGTCCTGTTTTAGCCACACGGCGACTCAAAATGAGTTGCCTGCTGACTCACGCGCATTATATCAACCGAATTGTGTTCGGTTCATATAAGGTATGGAACTGTTCACACATCAGTCTTTCCCTATTTAGTGGACCCAGCTTCTGTTTCTCTTTCTGACATCTCATTCTAATGGTTTGTAAAACGAGTTTAACTGAATTTACGTCCTTCCGTCTGGAAACCTAACCTAGTTTCAGTTGAACATAAAATGCGCAACTCAAAATACGCGACTCACGTATCACAAAATTACGCTCGTTTGGCCTCACCCTGGATGTCCTTGAAGCTACTCAAATTCTAAGCAAAGGTTCGTAAGTTACACATTATGGCTTCCTTTCCCCTTACTCATTTCCCAAAAGTTAGAAACATTAAGAGAATTCGTAACGACATCGTGTTACATAATATGTTACAATAAACATTTAATCACAGACGACATTCCGGCCGAATTACAACGTTACGAGGAAACGAAATAAAATATTTAAACGGACCTACACGAGGCGGGATCCCGGAAATTTCCCGGATTTTATTATTCTGTCTGAAGGACCACCGGTCTTATGACCCGGGCTTCAACTTCTTTGAAATAAAAACAATGCAATTGTTGTTGTTTGACTACAATAAGAAGTTGTAGTTTAGTGTTCCGGCATTTGTTGTGTAGTAAAATGTAGCTTTTGATATCGCAGTTTTTACGGTTTTGGTAACATAAAACATATATAGGAAGATATATAGGAATAGGGTTCATCGAATATTGTTTGGTATGAATTTGTATTTATATGGAACCATAAATTTGAAGACATTTGTTATCCAATTCGCACTGGCCCGAACATTATGGTTCACACGGGAGTGGGAACATTTTAGGCTGATTATGTATTTAACTAGAAAAAAATATTTACTGAAATTACTGATACAATATTTCTACAATATACATACATATATCTTGTAAGTAAATGGGTAAATTAAAAAAAAAAAGCAATGGTGATACAGTATAGTAAAATTGTGTCTAAATATTTCAACTCGCGATATTTGGAGCTATGAGTTTATTCAGTTAGAGAGGATAAAGCCCAGATCATCTCACCACAGAGCAATGGACTACATACACTTGAGAGCAATAAAATCGCACACTCCCTGTAATTTGCTTTATTACAGATTCTTTTCTAAAATCTAAAGATATTGACACAAAATTAATATCACCTTCACGAAACTTACAAAAACCAACAGTACACCAAATTCACCCAATTCGTTCAATTCCAGCCATTGATCATACGTCCCATTTAAGAGTTCTCTGGCAAATTGTAGCCGGGCTTGTCGGTGAGTTGTCGAGCAACTTCACTTTGATGATGGCGTGCTTCGGGCATGGCAATAATTTGAGCGGATTCTGCGGGCTTGGTATGAATATTTTCCAGTAAATCCGTATGCTTCCTGTAGAGTTGTTATCACGTTATGCAACTGATTAAAAATCCTTTTGTTTTTTTTTATGGGTGGCTCTCGCAGTTCAACCTAGGAGGTTGTCGACTGCTTAACCGGACTTGCCTGTAGCGGCCTTAATATATATATGAAAGCCTCCAGCCAGGGCTTATTAAAAACTTACAAACTAAGCGACTACGCGTTAAGGGCACCCCCTGTGGGGTACGGCCCTCGGCTTAGGGCGTCGCTGGGAGGAGGACAGTAGCTTGATCGAACTAGGATTATTATTTAGGGGCGAGTTTAAGACCACAGGTTCAGCGGCGTGGGCTGGCACGATTGGTTTTTGTAAGTTGCGTGGAGGCCAATGATTTTAATTATAATATAAATAGTCTTTGTAAAGCTAAGCTTGTATGCTTTAATGTTGCCTAATGATTTGTTCTCAATATCTTTAGACTTAAGAAAAAAACAATTACGAGAGGTGTGCAATTGTATTGCTCATAAGTGTAGTTTGATGCCAATCGAAATGATTGGTTCATGGCAGTATTATTATGCAGTAATTAAAGGACGACTAAAATGATTTATCCTAAATCGGTACCTCTAACATTAATATCATACAACAACATAAATTAAAGGTTTTTTCATGGCACGTTTTTATACTCAATTTCTTTGCAACACCGAGATAAGTCCTATGAAAGCTTTCCAATCAAGTCTGTATTATTTTTTATCGAATTAAATAGTTGAAACTTACCTACATCAAAATTTTCGTCGTAGTTATTTTTCGTCTGTAGTCAAGTTAAGTTCTAACCTACTTTAACGTCAGCCAAATACCTCTGCATTGAAATCACCAAAATAATTCCCCAAAACCACAATTACCACCCTCAAAACTTACAATTACCACACAAACTACAGCATACAAAGGAAAATTTTGCATCGGCAACCCATTAAAGCTATCGGGGACATATTAAACCGTCGATTCGCTTTAAACCTATATAACAAGTAATTAATGTTACATTTAACGCAACCACTGAGCTATTTCGCGTTAACGCGCGTTAATTCGCCTCGATGCTGCTGTATCGAACGCGAGACAAACGCGGATCGTACCGTGATGTGACAGGACAGGATAAAATCGGGGATTCACGTAACTTCACAACAATGAATTGGGTTTCAGGTTTATTTTGGCTGTATAACGAGCAAATTGGTTTCAGGTAGATGAAAGCACCTTGTGCTTTTATTGTTATGAAATCTACTGTATTAAATTCGTATTCATTGGTATTTCCACGAAAATTATCACCAATCTACACACTGCAGTTTACCGCATTGCAGTTTAGAGATTACCAAGCTTTTGTACGTTTAATAGTTAAATTCATAGTTTATTGCATTCATATTAATTTCACGAAATACGTATACGTTAAAATTAATCAGAAAAGCAATTCTCATCCCTCCAAAATTTCTGTTATTTGCGAAAGACAATCACTCAAGTTAAAATCGTTTGCCTAAACTCTGACTCTACTTACATTTCAAATTAATTATCTTGTCGAACTCAGGATTAAAGCCATTTGTTAATCACATTGAACGAACGTTTATAATTAAGACGGATCGATTTCAAAAACTTTGGAGCTGATATTGTTTAGACGCTTGTACTTTGTTTCGAAGTTACAGGTTTCTACTTGCGATGACTTTGATGTTGTATAGTCGTTGATGAAGTCAATCAAAGGGCTTGTATGTAAGAGCTACGTACTGGAAATGAAAGGTGTTACGTGTTTTATTACTACTCTTTCTGATTTACATCTCTAACAATGCATCTCTGTCAGGTGCGCCTGCTTAGGTACGCCAAGACAACTTTTATCACAAGTGGACACACTGAGTATGGGGGTCGGGTTAATGAATTGATTATTTCAAAGTGTCAAATCCTGCTTTAACTTAAATATCAAATATTGACAGCTTTTTGGGCAAAATAAGAGTTCGCCAAAAACTCAATTTTAAGTGCAAAATTTAGAAAGGACCGCCGTTTTCTAAATTAAGCATAAAAGGAAGGCAGATATAATTAAAAACTGTCTGTAATAACATGATATAATCGTGCTCACATTGTTTATTTAGATATTTTAATTTACCTTCCACTATTCCAGATGTGGCTGTAAAGATTTTAAATGAAATCTGTACTAGAATATAAAATAATATATAATGTAATAAAGCTGAAGAGTTTGTTTGTTTGTTTGAACGCGAATCTCTGGAACAAACAGTCGGATTTTGAAAAATATTTTTTTTTATTCATGAAAACGAAATATGCGCGTAATAAAAAAAAAGCTTGTGATGCGGACGCGTACCTTGATGTCGGATAAGTTCAGAAGAAAATTTACGGTCTTATAAAAGTATAAAAACCGATTTTTTTTTCTGAACTTATCCAACATCCAGGAAAAATTTGTTTGATCAATAATTCCGTGAAAACTTATCGTTCTAAAAACGTTGTTCAAATAGAAAATTCTTATTAGGTAGTTCTCTGAAAAAGTAAGTTAACTAATAACATTTTCCTGATTCTTATACGAGGAATCAACCCTACGAGGAAACAGCATCGATCAGTGAGATTTTATACCCCCTTTATAAAAGATGTTAAAGCAGGCAAGCAGGTTTAGTACGCATTCCACCGTTCTTAGATTCACCGTTCGGTAGGAGACTGACAGACAGAAGAGGCATGGTGGGGGCTATTACCGAGCTTAAAGGCAGGTTGAAACAAAGCCGGCGTTAGTTAGACTGGCACCAATACTGGCTCAGTAACATCTTACAAGGTCTGTATTAGCTGTAACAGAGAGCCCGTCTATTTTT
The DNA here is from genome assembly GCA_002192655.3 of Mamestra configurata. NCBI lineage: Eukaryota > Metazoa > Arthropoda > Insecta > Lepidoptera > Noctuidae > Mamestra > Mamestra configurata. The sequence goes on from NDFZ01005449.1 coordinate 278,498, forward strand.
AGGGTTCCGAACCTAAATATGGAAAAACGGAACCCTTATCACTCGGTTGATTGCCTGTCACTGCCAATTTTCTCCGAATCTACTTGACCGATTCAGTTGAAATTTAGTACACATATAATCATTTGTGACCCAAACACGGACGTGTAACAAAAACAATTGAAAATGGGGTCACTTTATGATAGACAAATTAGAAAATTAAAAAGAATTTTTTCTAGCGTTTACTAATGTTTTCTAGAATTTTAAATGCAATAATTTTATATAACATACTTGTATTTGCCATAATCTTTTTAGAAATAATGCTACAATTGCCATAATCGTGAAATTACATAATATCTTTTTCACTAATTTTATTGGCCATAACTTATTAGTATAAATGATAATAGTGCAAGTAAATATGATGAGGGGTACGATTATGGAAAACAATAATAGTACAATTAATTATATTATGGTAAACAAGACAATACCGTTTTTCTAACAGTACCGTGTGACATATCAAATGAAAGGACGTAATGTGAGGGTATCGAATATATTTTTTCAAAATTAAATAAATGTTTTTGGTGTTTTTCATCTAATTTATTGAATAAGAAATTAGATGAAAAATTAAGATTAAGAAGACCTATAAGAAGTCAATAGTTTAAAAGTAACATGTGTGACAAAAAATAAATTCTTTCGGAACCCTTTGCATGCGAGTCCGACTCGCACATGGCCGGTTTTACAAGCCAATGACCACCGCTCGCATTCCCATACTTCCGTACAAAATTCAAAATTCAAAATTCAAAAGTCATTTATTCAAATTAGGCTGAGTGCCAGCACTTTTTGAACGTCAAAGTTCTACATAAAGACAGTCCCCCAAAACGCCCGCCCGTCACCACTTCCTAGTGTTTTAGCTGGGAAGAAGAAGTGGCGCAACAAACTCCCCAGCAACACATCTGTCTGTTGAGTTATAAGAACTATCACTTATACAAAGATATGTAAGTAGTCAGTATTCTTACAAAGAAAACAATACAACAAAGGTAACACGTAAAAACATAAAACTTAATAATTCGCTACTTGTAAGCTAGCACACTCCATTATGCCAGCATAAACAGACAAACTCAAGCATAAAAACAATATCAAATCAAACTAAATAAGCCTCCAGACATGAAGGGTGTGCCCGCTTACACGTACAGAGGGTAGAATTTAATAAAAAGATCTGTGACTCGACGCCACAAGTGATAAACCAGGGCCATCAAAATTAAACATTAAGCATATAATCGTTATAACAATAGTAAAATCCATGGCTAACAAGACGACCTTTCACCACAAGCAGCACCCGTTCACGAGCATAACGCAAAGATCAGCCATTA
>NDFZ01005449.1:287004-415294 GCA_002192655.3 Mamestra configurata
TAGTAGGCGCCAGATAAATGTGGAATAAAGTATATTGACCTTTCCCTAATAACTGTTCATAGGTACCTGAACAATTAAATATGAATCGTTTTTCATTATTAGACAATGTTAAGGATCACGAGAGATGATGATTCGGGACAGCTTTGTGTCATTAATTTCGTTTTTCAAATTAAAAATGTCAATAATTGTAGGTGGGTCAATGACCGTTATTCCACGATTATCTGGCGCCTACTATACATACAGCAATAACTCTCCACAGCGGTAAGAAGAGGATCTAGTATATCATTTGGTCCTGTCATAAGGGACCAACATGTACTAAAACTATTCATAATTCAAACCCCACAGTTCCCTTAATCACATAACAGAGCAAGCTCCTATTAAATATCATATTACCAGCAGCCCTGCTAATAGCCCTTGTCTCACACAGCTCCAAGATAATGCCGGCATACAATATCGTACCAAACGCGGTTATAATTAACTAAGAGCTATGAATTCCCCAGCACACTGTCCTACAACTTCGCTCAAGTATGAGCCTGGCATATTACATAAGATTAATCCCGGTATACGGCCTACATTGTACTCATTCAGGTATTATTTATGAGACAACCCTGAGACTTGAGAATCGTTTTGGTTACTTTTGTCGGACTAAAATCCTTTGAGATGTTAATACCTTATGGTTGGTGTACGAGACTATGAATGAGGTTAAAAACGGATTGAGGTTGAGGATGAATGAAAATTAAGGTGTGATTCATTGAATAATAATAAATTTAAAAAAAAGTTGAAGAATTTTTTTCATTTTAAATTATGAAATATAATTCTATGCATCAAAACGTTTTTTGTAGATATTAACGACTAGCGGACGTCACGCAGTTTCACCCCGGGGATAAAATATAGCCTATGTTACTCGCTGATAATGTAGCTAACCATTGCTGAAAGAATTTTTCAAATCGGTCCAGTCATTTTTAAGTTTATTCGTTACATACAAAAATACAAATCTTTCCTCTTTTTAATATTAGTATAGATAACAATAACATGAGTTTGAAGACCAATAAGGAGCAGTATATCTAAATGAAGATGATAAAATATTCGTTGCCTACCAGGCTTTTGGCCAGACAGTGTTAAGCCTCAAAATCTACTCCATAGTCAGTCTGACGTAGGTTAAAGCAAGTCATAAGCCTCTAATTAAGCATGTACGGGCTTAGTAGCCGTCCATGTCCGACCAAAATTGTGTGTAGTTACCTAATAGTATTCGCTTACATCTCAGCGTCAGCAAAATGTAGGTAAAATCACAACGATGTTTCAACAGTTTCCTAAGTGTGCTACGTAATATTCAATCTTGTATAATCCTGTCCAAGTTTCAGTGTTACGGACCATCGCCTTTGTTTCTCTCCAACGTCTATTTGACTTGTGGCTTTAACATCTGTTCCCCTGAAGCCTTGCTCAAGAAATGTTAATGCACTTTCACGTGGAAACTTCCCTCTTTCGCTGCTATTAAGCTTTTTGCATTTAAAAAGAAATTATTGTACATAATCTCTGTTGGACGGAGACTAAGATAGTGTTTAATTTGTGTTTGTAATGGCTTTTTTGTTCAGGATATTATAGCTTTGTAAAGAAAAGCGTAGTTCTAGTTTCAATTAGTTTTTTTGCGAAGACTTGCTTCTTACATTTATTAGAATAGTATTGTTTCATTTGTTTGTCTGCAGTAGTACAAAAAGAAGGTACCCTCAAACAGCTTCTGTATTTGAATAGAAAATGTGCAGAGGTTTTCATTACAGCATAATATTTTCTTGAGTATACGCTGAGTTATTGTTTCAAGGTTCTTTTAAAAATTCAGCGATATCTGGCACAAGCGATCCAATCAATGCGGTGAACTCTTTGGCTATGTGCCCGTTGATAACTTTACAGAAATATTTTGTTTCACCATTTGATACTTTTTAATGGTGTACAATGTGATAAGTCTTCGATTCTTTATCGGAGTGGCAGAAGTCCAAGACGAGCCCACAATCGGCAGACCTAGAGTTTGAGACCGGTTGCAAGTTATATGAAGTGACAAGTTACCTCGGCTATTTATAGTGAAAATGCTTTGAGAATTCTGTACTATAGTTATCTTTAAACGCTGGCCTAGAATATACAGTTCTCATATTAGTATAGAAATATATTTAAACATTTAAATAGGTTACTGGTTAAACACAGTCGTACATAAAAACTAAAATAGTGTGAGAATGAAACAGGAGTGACAGAGTGATTTGTACAGCGGAAAGTGTTGTTCCGGCATTTGAATGTAAAGGAAGCGATTCGTAGCGCGCCAGCCATGTTTGGTTTCAACTCCTGCGCTCGACACTATCCGACGGGAATGCTAATACGTTTCCTTAAGGAGGAAACGTTAACAGTTCTAGCGATTTGTAAGGAGCTCTTAAAATGTTAATGATTTTGTAACTATTATGAATATTTCTGTACTGAATGAATAGGTGTTTTGCGGTTTTCGCAGATTTTATAAAACTTTCACGAGCGGTTAGTTTGATCCATATTTTACCTGATGATTGATCACGGGAGATGTGGAAACCAAACAACAAGCACACACAAACATGCTAGTCATTTCCAAACATTTCCTCACAGAATAGTCTAATGATATTCCGAACCATAAACAAAAGGCAATAAAAAACGCTTACACTCAAACCACAGCTTTATTGGGTTAAGTAAACGTTAACCATTTCCCAGGAGACGTCAGATAACGTCAAAGGAGTTTTTATTGTTCGTAAGAGAAAACGTTGAGTGAATGCAGAAGCCGTCTCCCTCAACCGTGCCAGGAACAAAGAGGTTCACGAACTGTGTCGATTAGGGCACTGTACTCACCTCTCACACGCTCAAACAATAATTTACACCAGAACAAACTAAGTTCAGCTTTGCATGTCGTATAAAGTACGATTTTATCGCATTTATTTCCACAACAACTGTATTTGGTGGGCGGACCCAGGTGTAAAGGGGATTTAAAGTTCATTGCACAGTTAGAAGGCGGGGCCACCACTCATATATCTTAGAAAGCGCTCTGATAATGCTCCTACAACAATGTGCCCCCAAGGAGACGCTCCTTGGCTTTAATATCTGAAGAAGTTATCAAACTTTTTGTTTCCACACCTTTTGTAATTATAAATAATATTCTCGTTAATGGGTATTCTGTGTTCTCATTTACGGACGTTGAAACTTTGTTTTTAGTTAAGAAAAATACGCCTAACTACTCGTTTTGAACAAAATTAACAACTTGAGTGAAATGGTTAATCTACAAGATGTTTTGTCTTAAAAATGAGCCTGGTGACAATTGCTTTTACTTAACGAAGTTTTATTTTTACGACGCCATTACGAGTAAAATGAAAGCAAACGGTACGTGACGAAAGTGAAACAGCCTGTCTTACCTACAGAGCCGTGGCTTTTGCATAAGTAGAGGCGCTTACATTTCCTTTTTGAGATAAGCAGCCACCTACATAATTTTTATTTAAAATTTTATTTCAAAACATCCATATTAAATTGTAAGTAAGGCTTAAAACTATGATAGTACCTTGATATCTACTTATTCAAGATGTTCATTTATATACAGTCTTCCTGACCAATTTCGGCCATGGCGGCCAATCTCAACGGAGACTAGTCATCGGCGCGGGACATATTACAGTGCAAGGTGTGCACAAACATAGGGGCCCCGCTTCTTCCATCACTCTCATATTCCAATGGGACGGCAACCTGACACGACCAGAGAGAGATCTGGCCCAGGACCAACAGCTTTACGTGCTTTCCGAGGCACGGGGTGTCACACCACCAACTTCCGACTGCCACTGAAAAAGTCCTATTGGAAAAACTCAATAACACTTTTTGTCCGACTGGTCGGGCAAAGGGTTATTGAGTTTTTAGTAAGCGTGTTTAGTAAGTGTTATTGAGTAAGCGCGACTGCGAGTCCAACGGAGCAGTAATTACCATTTATTTAAAAGGACAGCACCAGAACTGTGTATCTTATTCCAGTGCCTCACAATAGGACACTCAAGCCTTTTTTTGTAGCATTGGAAAATTTTTAACGTTTTTCTTTTTACCAACTTGACTACTGTTTTGCTACGGCGTAGTAACGTAGCAAGCAAGCTACGAGTTTCTGTAGCGAATAGCCGATTTGCTTCATCAACATACGTTTGTTTAGTCTTAGTTTTGCGAAATTATGCTATGAACTAATACAAAACCAGTGAAAAACAGTTTTAATTTTATTTTATAGTGGGTGATACATATGGGGTTGCAAAAGAAATTTATTTCAGTACTTAACCTGCGACTGGCTTTTCAAACGAACAGGAAAAATTGGAAATTGCCGGATCATTGCAAATTTCTTTTTTAAGTGTATTGTGTGTACATAAATAAATAAACATTATGATTGGTACATTATATAATGTCGTAATTCTTGCTGTTTCTTCAAACTAGAAAAATACCCTTTACGTTTTATTTAAAATTCAACCTAGCACATAAATTAACACATTTTTTAACAGACCAGACTTATGGACACATAACTTTGGTTCCGCGTTTTCATTAGTTGTTTAATTAAATTTCCTTCTTGCCTTGGTGAGTTCTTATTCCCTTGCGTTTAAAGTTTTATCATTTCATCCAACATTTTTCTTAATAATGTCCATCTCATATAATTTTCATATAATTCTGAAAGAATAATTTAAATAAATTATGAATCTATAAAGTAAAACGACTTTTGTCAGGATGTCATGTTTGTATTTTTGTTTTCCTGCTGTAGACATAATGATTCTCCTTTCATGTGTTTGTTATCAACTATAATTAAATGCTTCTTTTCAATTAATTTTAGTTACATTTTAGTACAAAAAAATTAATGCGAATCGAAACATGATTAATCACAACAAAATTTAACAAAATGACGTCGAACAAAAACTTCATTCAAGCATTTGATTCAATAACCACCTTACACCGTCTACCATAGGTACAGTCAAACTCAGTGGCTATAGCCCATTTGTGCTGACGGTGCAATCTCATTAAGCTAACAATGGCACACGGAGCCATAAATCATGGCTTTGTGTGTAACCATCGGAGGCTTGTTCGCCGTCGCCTCATTATGGCCTGCCACAATTATGACATATCACTGGCTGTTTCCCCGTACGACTGTTGTACGTTAGTGTACGTAAATAGTAGGTGCGATTGTTTGTTATGGTGTTGTAATGCATAAGTTATAAGATCTGTGATTTTGACTGGCGCTATCGAGGTCTACACTGCCTGCCCCTTTGGGGAACTTTAACCGAGATGGATGAAGAGAGATAGATAGAATACACTGCCATGTACATCGAAATGATTACAAACCTCTTTACACATAGGGACAAACGTCAACACGTCAAGATACCCGAAACTGTCAAAATTTTCTCAATCAACCTTGAACCTAATGCAATAAAGTGGAAAATCGATTAAAGAAATATGACAGATTGTCGTAGATTGATGTGCAGGCGTCTGTACAATGGTGATCTTAGCGCTGACAGTGATACTCGTATCTACCAGAAAACTTTTGGATGGACTGAAAGAACTTACACAACACTTGTCGCAATGAAACAAGTACAAAATCAATGCAATCGACAACATCAACTGCCTTCAAAATGATTATTGTTGACACAAACAATAATGATTTTGTATAGTAAACTGTGAAGTAATGCCAAAATCAGAGAGTCAATTACAAATGTGCCTGTACTGAACAAACAAGTATTAAAGCTTTTACTGGTTTATGATGTTCCTTTAGAATTCGCCAGAATCATGAACGTTACCAAATCCCATGCGGTATGCGCAGCTTAAAGCGGTATTTATGCGCCGTTTGTAGCTACCATAAAGCTATAGCTCGCACCATTCCAATACAAATACTCACATAACAGCGGGCAATTTATATGGAAACAGGATTACCACACCATTCGAAAACAAAAAAAGTAGAAAAAATCTCATAAAGCAAACAATTTCAATGCCTGTTACCAAATCCACCAACACTTGGTTCTGTGAAAATATTTGCGCGAACAAAATAAAAACTCATAAAGTTACTTTACAAAGGAATAAATACTTATTTATAATAGCGTTATTCAACGCTGTAATTAACAGGCAATCAATTTTCATTTTAACCACGGTCTTCCCCGACAACAATTACCTTCTTTGTCCCATTTTTCCTCCGTAATTGAAACCGTAAAGGCCTTTTTATTTCGCAATGAATTCGGTTCAATATTATATTATGCTGACTCAACTACAGCTTGGAACTCAGTGCCAAATCTGACAGCGGATAGGCCTCTGTCTTTTCCACGTCAAATTTGAGCACCCAATAAGCCGAAATTTCGGCAAAACCAGTTAGGACTTACATACGTCAATCTCAATCTGTAAAATATGAAACGGAATTTTCTTGTTACTTTTTTGTTTACTTTTTGTTCTTCTAAACGAATATCGTAGGATGATTTAAATAATATATGAGAGAACTAGAATATGAAATTGTTTCTCTGAAATATACTGAAAATACATAAAGGAATTCGCACCAACAGGTTAAAATTTTCCTATTTCATGGAAATGTGTTTTTGACGATTATATTTTATGATCCTCAAAATGTGAAGAGCTGTTGATAAAGTATAAAATAATATTTTCTATTGTGTATCATTCTTATTAAATGATAAACAAGAGAGAACGAGATACATAAAGTGTGCGATACATACAGAACTTTTTAATATTGCTAGAAACATTCAATATAACCAATTATTCTAAGTTTTAGTATTGGCTTTGTGAATGTAAGACGGAATTACTTATCTTCTAACAGCAGAGGTTCCAAAGGAATAACTAGTCTTAATCCATCCATTTTATTCTGGATTTCACCGACTTGCCTCCCAAGCGATTTAATTTTTCTTTTGCAACATTACCAAGTCATATTACAGGCTTTGTTTTATCATACTCGCAACTGCAGACGAAGCTTTATTCACAGATTTTTACTCTTTCGTAACGGAAAGAAAGGAAAATACGCAAAAGATTTACTCAAGTTGAATGTAAAAGAAAAAATATTTTAAGCTGCTTGTCATCATCTGCCTAGCCTTTTCCCAATTATATTGTGGTCGGCTTCCAGTCAAACCGGATTTAGCTGAATACCAGTATTTTACGTGGAGCGGCTGCCTACCAGACCTCCACAACCCATTAACCGGGTAACACGGTAATACTTGGCAAGACTGGTGTCAGATTATCTGGCTTCTGACTATCCGTAACGACTGCCAAAGATCTACAAATGACAACCGGGACCAACGGCTTAACGTGCTTTCCGAGGCACGGAGGAGTCTCGGTATGTTAAGATGGTCACCCATCCACAGACCAACCTCGGCAAGCGTTGCTTAACCTTAAAGATCGACCCGTGCGGCTGTTATTATTTAGCCACGAGCTCCTCGCACATTGTATGCTGCTTGTCAGACATTTAAATATATTTTGGTTACAAACAAAAGAAAAAGTTTCAATTCGACCACACGTTTGTTCGGTGAAACAAATTAAATTAACGCTTTCAACAATAAATTACCACATAAATCTCGAACACTTTAGTCTAGGATCCATTATATATGCAGAGGGCATGAAATAGACCAGGCGCCGTCTACCATCTACCTACCCCTTGATTTATTATTTTCATTCCAACTGAAACAACCGCTCGTTGGCTTTTCTTTTCAGCGAACTAAATGGAGGTAACGAGCATCTTGCTTTAATAATGAAAAAACTCAATGCAAAACGGGAAAAATTAAAGACTGCATACAGAATAGCGAGTGGAATTGATAAGTCAAACTTTTTCATCTGCAGAAGAATTGCTTGAGGTGAAATAGCGGGTAGTCGCCGACCCACGCCACGCCACGCAACGAATAAAAACGGCCACAGCGAGCTATTTCCATTTCAATTTGCCGCGCATTCGACGCCATCTTTATCTTAATTCAAAGTGAAAATGAAAAGGCTGGCTGATGTGCCCTTATCTTGTTTTTACTTTTTCTTTTAAAGTTTTTGTTCCAATTATGGAAGGGTTTCTTGAAATTATCTTAAGGAAGAATTTTTAGGAGCCTAAATAGGCTATAAAGCATTGGAGGCAATTTCGAGTTTTGTAAAAAATAAAGATGAAACACGGAACGGAGGTCTAACATAAAATTATTATTTTTTGTGTTTTGTTTGAAAATTTGAATCATGGATCTGTTTAGTGTTGCAATACTTTGAGTTCCTATTAAACTTATAAACATTTAACGGCTAACCTCTTAACTAACAATAAAGCGTTTAAATTAAGTAGTGCCATAAAACTGTAAAGCTATATGTACTAGTAAATAAATATAAATAAACTTAACAGAACGTTATTACACACACAGGAACAGGTGTACAGGAATTTAAATTAAAAGTAAAGCACAAATTACATCCCTATTTATTCTACAAAATAATGGTAAAGAAAGAATACAGCTGGCATTAATTACCTCTCAAGATAACGGGCCCATGATAAAACAAAACAAAAATAAAAAACAAAAGATATTATTCCAAGAGCGTGTTGAAAACGGCTTTATTTTTCTTAACGAACCTAATGATCATAAATCTCTTAAAAGGTATTTGTCTATCTCAGCTCTCCGACTGAAAGTAATCAGATTAGCAGACAATTCTAGACATAGAGCTGTGTGAACGATATACATTTTGATGTAAAAGTATTGGTACGGGCGCATTTGAATAAAACGTAGAGAAAATATGAAAAGAAAATTGAATATTTCGCGATGCCGTCTGCTTCTTATAGTTCGTATTATGAGACAATGCGTTTCAATGTTTCATATGTTTACTTGGCTTTTGTTTGGTTTGTATGCTTTTTATTTGCTGGTTCAATGTTATGAAAACTGGGGGAGATAGTAAACTTTCCTCCCGTCTTGTATTGCCAATATGAAAATATTAGGAATGTATATTGCAGACTTTTCATATAAGGTATCTTTTATAAACTTTGGTAGCTTGTAGCTATAAAATCATTTTAATTATATGATCCAATTTTTTGTATTTGTACTTTGGTTACATAGTCCTTGGTTATACGATTTCATGGTTAGTCTCACTGTTTTCAAGAACTTGCACACATGCAAATTTGAGCCACCGACGCACCGTCTTCAGCGTGACATGTAAAGATTTTCCATTTAAACGCCAAATAAGTTGATGACTTATGTGACCAATTTCAATGTCATTGTTTTCTTTTTTTCATTAAATCGTATTTGTTTTAACAATTGTAAGTTTTTATAGAAGTATATAAAAAGTTAATTAATAGTATGTCGTTAAAATCGAAGCGAAGCGTTCTAAATCCGGAGCTCGTTAACTAACAATGATGCAGCGTTGGATTGGCAGCCCCCTCAAATTCGGTAACACAAGTACCTACCGGTATTCGAGCACGGTGGGCAACGACGACAACCATTTCTGAATACAACAATTACAACATGGATAATATTTACTAACAAGCTGATTTCAATTTTGAGCCAAGAACCCGGCTCAATTTTTAAGAAGAGGATTTAATTTTAGAAATCGAGTTTTGTGCCAATGCACAATGGTCAGATGCAATTTAAGGTTTATTTTCAGTTGAAACATGATAGGATAGGAGTAGATTGAACTTAGTAAACTTAATTTACGATAAAATCTTAACTTCAGTGATAGACAATGAAGAGATTAAATTGCTGAATAGTAGTATGAAATTTTGCAGAATAGTTCCTAATGTAAGGTGCTCCGTGGCTAGATAATAACAGCCACACGGGTCAAACTTTAAGGTTAGGCAATGCTTGCCGAGCTCGGTCTACAGATGAGTGATCAACTGACCATCCATAACATGTAAAGACTCCTCCGCACTTCGGAAAGCAAGTTAAAAATTTGGTACAGGCTGTCATTTAAACATCACTGACAGTCTTTACCGATTTAAAGAATCCAGAAAATCTTTTACATATTATCGGTTATTGGGTTGTGAAAGTCAGATAGGCAATCCGCTCCATGTAAAATACTAGTATTCAGCTGCATCCGGTTTGACTGAAAGCCGACCCCAATATTATTAGTAAAACAGTGTTTTTGAAGGAGTAAAAGAGATATAGTAAAAACCCCAATACTAACTGTATTGGGGTTTGATAGTTTGTATAGAAGTCCGTCATTTTTGTCGATAGAAAACCCCAAAAGGACAAAATGCGGCCACTTGCACCTTTGAAGTCCCGATTTAATTTTCGTCGTTCAAGACCAATATCTTAGCAACATATTAGTTTGTCTTCATGTTACTGTCTCTTGTATCTATTCTATGAAATCTCGCCTGTCGGATGGCTTGATCAGGTTTCCTGACATGACACTGCCAATTCCGATAAGCTTTGAATTATCTATTTAATCCATCGTGATGTTCTGGCATATCATATTTGATGCCACGTCTCCACTCTGAAAAAAAAAACTTGATTACTTCAGAGCGGCGTGCGGATAAATGATTAACTTATATTAGTTAGAAATTCTGAATTCGTGGCTTATCGAATGTTTCATATTGATAAGGCCACGTTTTCACAGGCAAGCTACGATATTTTCGAAGAAATGCGGCCTAAGAAACAAAAATTGCTTTGTTGCAGTAACATAATTCGCCTCTTTGCATCAATAACGTGATAAGTCCGACGGTATGATTTTTTTATTTGATAAATGAAAACGCCGTGACCGATTTAATTTGATTTTTTCAAAAAACTTCCAAATAAAACAAAAGAATTGTCGGATTTGTCACTTGTCACGTTATTGAAGCAAAGAAGCGAATGTATTTCTGTGTTGCTGGAAAATCGGATGTTGAGCAATTTCTGGCAACTTAATAAAGTTTCGTTATTATTGCAAAGAATAACAATATTTAATCATTTGTTTTTCTGGAATCCGAGATCAATACGCAAAATCCTCCCGTCGCCAGGTGCACCTACAGTGCTTTTATTAATAAGAAACGTCAAGTTTTCACACCCAAAACATTCACGCATGAAATGCTTCAATAACGCGACACTTAATTCCGCCACCTACTCAAAATTATAACAAGCCAACAGAATAACAGCGTCACAAGATGTCGAATTTTAATGAACGTATACAGCCCCTCCATAATAACCCGTGGCGGAGTAATCAACAGGAATTGAGCGGCGTCGAGCCTAATCCGATGACGTCACTAATTTGAATATTAGTTAGCCAGACGCGTGATCACAATGAACACTGATCGGTTAACGGCGCGAGTTTATGTTGACGTTTACGAGCGAACTTCGACTATGTTTCGGTTTGGTATTTCGATTAAAGGGTTATGTACGAACATAACTCTATAACTAGCCTATACATGCGTGTTTGCTTGTGTAGTTGCTTTAATGGCTGTTCGATTGTCCCATTTTGTCGATGTTAATTTATTGCCTGATGGGAAGCTGGCCTTTATAAAAGGCTTAAAACAAATGTTTTCCGAACTGTCGCTGAAAACCAGCGCTGTGGCTTTGTCTCGCACACGAGTCCCAGCATTATGCTGAGCGATGGCCTTTTTACGCGAATGTGATGCATATCTTCCCAACTTGCATAACTTTTGTAATTTTGTTTATTTTATTTTTTTGGTATGTGTTATGCTTGTCGCAAATAAACTTGTTTTATTTCTTTCTTTTCTTTCTTTCAGTCCGTTTATTGTATGGATTTAATAATAAAATAACTACTAAATACCTATAAAGTTTGAGTCATAATCATATAAGCAAATAATAGCTGCTGATGTAAGTTCTGGTAATTAAAAGTCTTAAATTCAGTCACAGGCAACGGAACGACAAAAACAAAGTTTTTCACATGTGTTCCTTAAAAATAACAAAAGTGGGAACTGGAGGTTTTGGGATATTATTATGCCCTAAAGCATGATCCTTTGCATGATAATTCATTATTTTGAAGCCAGTAGGTATGTGGCTTGTTCATTTGAAATATCTGACATCTATAGTTTAATCAAAAACTTACAAACTCACATATCATTCGTTACAATCCAATAATTCATTCTAATCTTCAACTATGCATTACGTAGGGGTTCAAAGTACCTAATAGACAAAGAAAATAGCCGCATAAGCAATAGAACAAGAAAGCGTTATGTTACAATAATGTGTTATTGCGATAAGTTATTTACGAGAATGCCCATTTTAATGGCTCCGTTCTATCTATGTGTTGAGCATTAAGTCTAACTTTTTCTTTAGAATATATTTCAAGATAAAATGGAGCACATTTATGTTTTTCAGGCTCGGTAAATGGCAGTGATTTGGATTGATTTTCGATTTAGTTCAAGCGATGTTTAAAACTCTGGCAATGTTCAGAGAAACAGTAAAACAGTTTGGTACCTACGTACAGGCGTAACATATTCTACAGTCAAGTATTTTAAAGCTTTTTCGCTATCAATTATAATCTGCATCTTTCCGACGTGTAACCGCTGAGGCTTTTAGGAAATTATGCACTGGTCGAGTCAAACCCGTGAACATAAACCTCGAGTTGCCGCCCTGTCAGTTTTCTAAAGGTTGGGGAGTGTGATATTACCAGACTACAAAACGTGCATTGATGGGCCAACGGTGCATGGCGGCAATTCCTTTCAAAAGCAGGGAATACTTTGGTTTGTGTACCTGGTAGCTACAACCTCCCCCGGTTGTAGTCTGTCTTGTCTTTAAAGATACGACACAATCACTACACAGGCATTATTTTTAAATTCAGTCAAGAGTGAATAGGTTACTTCTAGCCAGGCGTGCACATCATCGGTTACTGCATTCAGTAAGCGATGATGTGTATGTAATAGAGACGTGTTCAAAAAGTGGTCAAACGCGAGCCTACCCTAAATAAAAAAAAACCATAAACGTTTTTATCCTGGTCATGTTAGACTTTCCAAAGTTCCACCCTTTTTTAATTAATTATCCTGTCTTTCATTTTACTGTCTCCTTTTCTGGCCAGTCTCAAATGAAAACCGTTTATATGTGACTATGGTCCACTTACTTAAAGTAAGTATGGCAATCTTCGAAAGTTGTGCTATTCAACTTGAAACTGTTTGGACGCTAACTCCAAAGTACACAATGAGTAAAATTGCTCGGATCCAGTTCTTCCTTTGAAACTGAAGAGGTGAGAGGGAAGCGAATTCCCTTTGTAACTTGCTTGCATGGTTACTTTATCGGCTATACAAAGTAGAACACAATTTACCTTCAACGGACTGCTCAAGATCTGGAACGGTTGAGACTTTTTGACTACCTTGTCTTCCTGCGTAAGAAAAGTGTTGAACGTCGAATAAAAAAGCTTTTAGAATAAATGCAATTGTTGTAGCAAGAAATTCTTCACTTTATTCATACACCGGTAACCAAATGTGGTATGGTACCTTATAATTATAATGGTACAAATTATCATCATCTACACCAATTGTAGCAGAAAGACGTCTACTGTTGGACTACGGCCTCCATAAAGCATCGCCACATTGACAGCTTCTGCCCAACACGTCAGCCAAGCACGGTGATAATGGCAAGCGGACCAAAGTAATCGGAAGAGTCAAACACAACGCGAATTGGTAACGCAAATAAATCTGCGAAAGGCTTCCCCTAATTAAAATAAATACGAAAGTGTTTTTCACGTTTTCTCTGGTAAGCAAATGTGTTAAAGGTAGACGGTAGATGGAAACTCTTAATATAAAGAGATTCTTTCCCAAACTTTGCGCATAAAAAAACGCAATAAATGTCAGAGAAACGATACGCAAACGCCCAACCGCCATAGATCTTTTAAGCGATAACTTAAGCAATATTTATGCATAACACAGCCTTTGTGTGTTTATCGTCTATACTCTATTCAATAAAACGAATGAAAAAAGCATTTTTTCCTTGTAAAGGATCCACATCACAAATATTGTAGATAAAGAAAACCACTATCACTTTCTCTGTTATGATTGAATGTGTTACTTATTTTGAACCACGATTTCTTCAAGAGTGTAATTTTTATATGGAAAAGAAACAGTAAATCATATTTTAAGACAGTAAAAAGGTTTTAGTTTGCTTCGTTTATATCACTACTATCGTGATCAAGAATCGGTCATGTAGTGCACCTACGTATGTCGTGTTTAAAATAATACCTGTTTATCTGCCAGGACTGCCTGACTGAACCAGAAGTCTGTCAGTACTGTCACTATGGGCGGACTAACGCGTGCCTATCAATAGTAGTTTTTTATTTTTTTACAAAGATACTGCTTATTTCTAAAGAAATTTCTTCCAGCAGACCTGCGAAAGTAGAAAGGAAAAAGAAATGTAGACAATAGTGTGTAAGAAAGAACAAGAAAAGGGGTATGTGAAACCTCAAACTAAAGTATCCAATAAACCTACATAAATATTGTTATTATTAATTTATGATTACATATATAAAAACATTCCTAATACTATAATAGATCTTTAAAAACATAATATGTAAATACTTATATATTATTATATACAATACATATAATTTTCACGGTATTTTTTTTAATAATTTAACAATTACACTATCCGATAACCCATATCCAGTAGATGAGTAACCAAATCGAGGTTATTCATAGGTTCCAACTGTGTACTTACACCTAATTTGTGAAAAAAACATTTTTTTACAAATTCGGAGTAAGTACACAGTTTCTTGCCCTCTCTACCTCTCACTACATCTGTGTACCACACACATTTTTATATAAGTCTACGCGAGTTTGATTAGAAAAGTTAGATGTGCTAATATCTAGTTGGTTTGTTTCGAAATTATAACGTTGCTCGGGCAGGCTCGGGCAGGCTCGGGCAGGCTCGGGCAGGCTCGGGCTAGAAACTAATGAAAGTGCTGTTTACTTTGCCAACATTGTTTATTGGTTTTTGTTTAGTTGTTATTCTGATACCCACTTACTGAATATGTATAAAAGGTACCTTTATAATGAGGTTAGAGTTACTGGAAGTGATGAGGCTTTTTACGAGTTAGTAAACAATGTAAAACTCTTGATTGTTCATGTGACTGCCGCAACTTTTGCAATACAAAGTGCATAGTCAGTTGTTGCTCATAATATAGAAGTCATTAGAAAATTTATGTAATCTTGAGTTCAAATACCATATCAACTCCATCTCTCTCTCCATACAATATTCTTACTGCAGCGCAAACGCGCAGTTACTTTGAATTATATAAATTCAAATTATATATACACAAGGAAGTTACAATGGATTCGGTGTATTGCCAGTATGTCAAGGACGCATGTTGAAATATTATAGAGTTACAGTTGTAGTCGGAATGTTTTGCAAACTTTACCAAGGAGACTAATATTTGCAAAACAATACAATTAAAGAGAGTGGTAAATAAGTGTATTTACAGAAGAACCTACAATCCTTTCTGAATTGCTAATCTTTAACTCTATGTTAGCAGTTTACATTAATCGTTCGCCAACACGAGAGTAGATCATCCATTTATCGACGTAATGGCAGCAGTACTTAGAGATGTAACTTCGATACAGATATCTATTCCTGGTCTGAATGTTTGCGTGTTTAATGGCCACCACAGCACGAGAAATCGTATCGTGGACCTACCCGTACAATTTGTAAGGCTCAACCGAAATGGGCTATTCTAAAGGCCGTTAGCGATGAACTAGCAATTTGCCATTACACGTAGAGAATTGCGATCTTAATCGTAATGTACGAGTGGATTTACTGAGTATTGGTAGAGATTAAAGTTCAACAAACTTCAATTAAAATTCATGCTTTCATAAGAAGTTACCATAACGATGTTATCGGTAATATCGCGGATTAAAATGCTTAATGACTACGCGTTCTTAATATATTGGACGAAAATATCATCAGTCATCATAAAATTAGCTGAATCTTAAGTGAGCCACGGTATCTCATGCTTTGGCTTCGATAGGTACTTGTGCACGCCCACTTGTATACAGTGGCTTCAACATGCTACATTTCTAAGAACTGCACACTCAGCAGAGGTAAATTCCAAGCTCCGGAATACCCGCAGTGGCTAACTTTTACACCACTGCTAAGCTAAGCCTCTCCAGTAGACCGTTCCTTATGTGTATGGTTGCTATAATAAAACCTTCAAAGGTTTTTAAGGTTCAGATCACACAGAACCAATCAACGCTGAAAAAAAATCTTTCTATCTCTCACAAAGCAGTGTAGGCTTTGATAGAATCAAATCAAATCGAATTAAAAGTAAATTTAATCAATCCTCCAAAGCCCGAATCTAAATCAGCAATCCAGAGAGGCATTAGAGATAAAAACGAGCAAAACCACTTAAAATCAATTTGCAGCAGCTAAAAGCCAATGCAGTATATAAAGGGGTGTGCCTACGTGCGGCTTGCAAGCTTGAACAGTGAACAAGCCGGCGCCCGTTCTCGCTGCGATCCCAAACCGGTGGCAACGCCGGCTCCTGATTAAACTCATAAATTGGCACGCCAGATGGCGGGCGCCGCGCTGTAAATCTGCAACCAATACGACATTTGTCTCTATTCCCCCCGGTGCGATTACATCTCGTTATCTGGCCCGTAATCAATTCCGTTATAAAACCCATTCGTCAGTGTTATTGAATAATTCCCACCGAGGCCATGTAGCAAGCCTGAAGCGAAATTACAAAGGTGAGTATTTCGTGTTTTTTATTTCAGTTTCCATTGCTCTTATTGTTTGGTTCGCAATAAAATTATCTGAAAACGAAGCAATGGACTTTGAAATACCAAGGTTTACGTTTCGGATTCCTGTGCTAGAATCCAGTTCGCGTCACGCATTTCACCTCGGATGGCTCGTAATAAATCCACATTTATTACGGAATATATATTCGGATTTTTCGTTTATAATCATACTTCTTGTTTACGTAGACGAAATGATCCAGAGATATTTCAGTTGCGTGAGGAAAATATATTAAAAGTTGTTAATAACTTGTGAGTGCGTGAGAAAATATTATTAATGAGTTCGTCTCATAGCAGTGTTGATTGATTAGATGTGTGAGATTACGAAAAAAATAAACAGAAAAAATAAGAAAAGATGGCCAACATGCGGTGTCGTCCTATGAGTCACCCACTTTATTTAATTTAGTTTTGACTTTGTTGTAAGTTGCTGTTAAAGACTTTCATAAGTGATAAATATAATACTACTCATCTACTTACTCGTGGCTTTCATAACATTATGCAGAACTAAACCTGCTTTATAAAATCGTTTAAACAAAACATGTTTACTTTAGATGTTCTACCAAAATTCGCCATTAGGTACCATCGTAAATTTAAAACAGTACTGGTCCAGTCTACACTTGGTACAATTATAAAGTGGAATTTAATTTAGCAACGGAAACAAGATGAAGGGACAGATAGAGAAAATTACGAGTGTTCCACGAAACGAACTTCTCAACTGAAAGTTTATTTGTTTTCCCGATGTATACGACTTATAACACTGTGTGTAAGTTGTTCCTACTGAGAAACTTGAAACGGGTGCTGTTTGAAGTAAACTTGAGTATTTGTTTATTTTACAACGTACCTGCTATCTAACATTAGCCTTTAGCTATGTACTTAGTATGTTTTCCAAATGAAAAGTATCATAAATATATATCAAAACTCTTCCGTTATTGCTGTGCAGTTTCGGCTGTGCCTTGTCTGCCAGTACTCATACTGATAGACAACACACAGCCGCAACTACTGGTCGTAAAAAGCTGAAATTTTTCATGTAGTTTCCTTGGAGAGTGAAGGGGGGCACTAAGAGAGGATTTACCAAAATTCCTACGGGTGCGGAAAAAAACGGGATATGCGCGTACGAAGTCGCTGGCAAATAGTATATATATAGTGTAGTGTAGTGTAGTGTATAGTGTATATGCAAGTGGGCATACGTTTTCTTTGCAACCGCAGAGGAATAGACGCTGGACTCGAAAGAGCCGAGATACAGCAATTACAAATACCCTTTAAACGTACGTGTAAATTAATCATAAACTTAAAATTATTATGACTGGCAAATTATTGTTCGTTTGTAATCAATTGTTTGTCCGAAATGAAAATTAGCGTTAGTAGTCAATATCTTTTCAATTTCTTCATTCAATTTGTTCTACTAAAAGATCAATTTATCGTTTAACCGAGTATTAGTACCAATATAAAGTTAGTACCTAGTCTGTTTGCCTATTTATTTCTATCAACTTATAACCAGATGGGTTAAAATATTTAATAACACGATTGAATATCAAAGTAGAGCATTTTACCAGCAAGTTCAAATCTGGAATAGCGCCGCACTAAAAGTCAGTATGTCATAATAAAGAGTAACGTGTTTAATGCTGTAAAAACAGCGATAACGCGTCATGCGCTAGGCGTATGTTCACGCCATAAAATTAATGATATATTTTACACCACGATGACATAAAATAAATAGCCTTATTTACCTTATTCAAATTGCTTCGTCACAAGTTATTATGTGAAGTTTGTTTTGTTTAACCAAAATGATGGAGGTTATATTCTAGTTATATGACAAAACTTTTTTTTACTGATCATAAGATAACCTTCATACGATCTTTTCGGATTTGGACAATGGAACAAAGGAAATTGTCTAAAATTATATATATTTATTTTAACTAAAAAAAAAACCACAAAACGTATGGCCATTAACAGCATACAATATTCATAATGATGGTAAAATATACCAACGTATTTACCTGTTTATTACATGATCAAAAGAGATATATTACACTACCTCGTACTTTGACCTCAGAGCCAACTCATCCGTTTACAAAAAGAACACCTATTAGGCAACTATTTTCTCTCTAACTTTATACATTTCCACTTTTACTTTGAAACTTGAGGAAAAAACAAGATGTTTGTGAATATCTTGTTTTTCTATTATTTATTTCAGGCGTATTTTTAGCGACGGATGTACGTAATTACTCATCCATTATCTCTGGTTCCATAAAATTTCGACTTGCTTCAAGTTTTATTTTTCCAAACCCTTTTTGGGCATTAACTTTTCAAGAGAATGTCTATTTTGGTTTAAAAAATTTAAAAGGCTTTTATTAGTTATAGCTCGTAACAATTCACATATTTTAGTGTTAAAATGGGTTCATAAATAAAACAGGTCTATTATTTTCTACAGATTGAGGTCATCAACTTCAGAAGGTTTGAAGGAAGGACTTAAATACATGTTACATGTGTAAAACAGTTTAATTGCACACCGTATCGATGCTTACTTACGGTGAATTCGAAGTTCTGATCCCGATCGAATCATTTGATAGCTGAACCTGCCTTAATACTTTTTTTATTATTTAAAGCCTCGCGTTTGACCACAATCTCACTTGATGGAAAACGATGATGTGGTCAACGATGGAGCACACTTACCTAGAAAGTGCCAAGGAGGATTCACTCTTGAGTAAATGCAATAAAAAAACTTCTGATTATTCAAAATATGACAAGGGAGAGCACTTGGCATTACTAATTTACACAAATTCATCCTTAATATTCCCGTGAACATTTCGACAAAATTTTCTTCCTTTGAATTACATTTTTAATAATCTCGTAGAGAGTCGCATATACATATAAAGATCACAGATGTGTGAGTACCAAGTCCTCCTTGGAGACTGGAAGTGATAACAATGGGAGGGCATTTCAATGAAATTTGCATTAGAATGCGTAGAGTGGTGCAACGAAGCCTTTGTGATGAGGCTCTGAACGTGCCCTGCCAGAGCAAGTTTAGTTTTAAAATGTAAAAAAAAGACTTCATTATCATCATGAAGCAAGTAATAGTATTTCGATAGTAAAGAAAGGTTTTAGTGAAAGAATTTAAATTGGAGATACTGTTATTCCGCAAAGCATATACGATTGTATCGTCCATACGATACCATCGTGCATGCAAAAAATATCATCATCTGCCTAGCCTTTCCCAACTATATTGGGATCGACTTCCAGTCAAACCGAATACAGCTGAATACCAGTATTTTACGTGGAGCGGCTGCCTACCTAACCTCCACAACCCATCAACTGGGTAACATGGGTGCATGCAAAAATATAATTGGCAAAAATCAACGTTACGTATTCAAAATATAAAGCAAAATATTCCTGTATATTTTGAATAGAGA
Organism: Mamestra configurata; assembly: GCA_002192655.3. Classification (NCBI taxonomy): domain Eukaryota; kingdom Metazoa; phylum Arthropoda; class Insecta; order Lepidoptera; family Noctuidae; genus Mamestra; species Mamestra configurata. The sequence continues at coordinate 307,063 of NDFZ01005449.1, forward strand.
GGTTTGTATAAATAAAACTCTCCCAGATACAAAACAAGCAAATTCGTATAACAAAATTATTTAATTCTCCAGTGAAAATGCTCACTAAAACTCTAAACAAATAATGATAGTTCTAGTCTAAATAAAACAATTTGTTTTGCAGCTGAAATAGAAATACTGCGAACTAAAAGTGGATCTAATGGACGTGAAATAAAATACGCGAACAATTTAGTATTATCTGAATATAACTTACTGTAACATGCTTTTTGCTTACTCTCAACTTGTTTTACTCATCATTATCGTTTTGACTATCATCGTTCAGTCATAAGATATGTCCACTGCTGGACATAAGTGTAGGACCAACTACATCGACCGGTACTTTGCTTCTCACAACGACTACTTGAACTTGCACTAAATCCAGTCAGGTACCTTATCTCTAAACTGCTTGTACATTCAACAAAGCTATTTGGTATGCAGTCAGTCAACTTGCATCTGCTTTTAAGCTTTTAAGCAATATTGTGAGTTTTATTATTTAATATGGTTTTGCTCTTTACTCTAGTCTAGGTCATAGATGACAGAGACAAAGTCGACGATGGAGCGAGCTTACCCAGAAGAAGCCTGTTCACTCTAATTTTGAAGAGATTAGGGTTGTATGCGTTCGGAAACACAGACGCAGGCAGAGAGTTCCACTCCTTTGCAGCTGTGCGCATTATAAAAGACGTTTGGGAACGTTTAGTGCGAGTGTGCTGAGTTGACAATTATTGTACACCACACTCGTAAGTATGTCATAAGCTTAAAAAGTCATAATGCATAGGCACACATTAGAATTAAGATTGGCAGTGCAGTGAAAAAAAAAAATTGCCTGTGTACCAAATATAGCTTTGTTGACTGTACCTGTACAGTACTGTATAGGACACGGGTAACTATGTTCTTCTTGTGAAATTATTCGGGCAGTGAAGTGACACGACAGCATTTTAGCTACGTCGAATTAGTTCCAGTAAGCCAATTGTCGTTCCTACTTAAAAACGTTCATATTCAAGTCGCAATATAATCTCAGGGACACTTGTCTCCAAAACTTGTCAAAATATAGAGAAAATTTGAGATGTTTTTGATAGTTTGTGATGCGAATGCAAACGATCCTTCAAAATACGAGAATTGCCCCTCAGTGGTTCATTTGTTTCCTCTAATCATCCAACCGTTTTCCCGAGGTGGGGTTTAGTTTATTCTAAACAGAATGCTTCAGTACACGTCTGCCAGCCAAACAGCAAGGAAATGTCCTCATTAGCTGCTTCGCTAAGATCACGTGCTCACTGTTTTCCAGACATCTGGCTGCTTCAGACGATCGTCATGAATATTCGCATGGCTAATCCTGCTACTGCAGCGTTGTGACTGAAGGAATGGTCTTCTTTGGTTTAGGGATTCTTTATTTTTGCTTTCTTCGCATTTATCAGTGAGTATGGTGCGGTTATATCACAATAAACAAGATTATTCTTCACGTGTCATTTTGGAATTATTTTTTTTATAAAACCAAGATTATTTATTTTGGTTTTGTTAATTCAGCTTATAAGCTTACTTTATTATGAATAATAATAATATCTTGGGACAACTCACACACGATCATCCGATCCCAAACTAGGCCGAGCCTGTGATATGGCAACCAGACAACTAATACACATACTTATATATTTCTAAATACATACTATAGACAAATTACACCCAGACACAGAACAAATGTTCATGCTCATGACACAAAGATTTGTCCTGGGTGGGAATCGAACCCACGACCTCCGGTTTAGCAGTCAGGGTCACTAACCACTCGACACACAGGCCAGTCGAGGCCAGTTATTCAAATACAATAAGAAAATTAAAATAAATGTATTGCTCGAATCAAATACTTACACTTTATAAAGTATTCTATTTGTATTGTGAATGTGAGGACTACGTGAATTACTTTTTCTTTCGAGTAATTTTAACGTTTTTCAGGCAATTTTGGGTGCTCTGTACGGCCTACCCAAATGTCCTTCCTTAGGTATTGTTCGTCGAATCGTTAAGCTCCGTATAGTTCTAAGTTTAGCTACATGATAACTGACAAATGCTTGCACTGTCTGGACAGGTCCACTCGAACCTGCGAAGCGCTTTTCTCAAAAGGCCACTTCAGAAGTTAACCTAGTTGGTTCTCATATGTTTTTGACCATTGTATGGCCCTCAAAAGAGACAATGACCTCTGAGTTTGGTTCGGTGTTTCTTCTCAGGGTAGTCAGCTACAACACCAGCCTCATCTAGAATAATATGACCAAAACAATATTGACGTATAAAAGAGTTACTTGTGACCTATGTGCAAAATAAATATCATTCATCATTTACATTTAAAAAAATAACAAAATTGAGTATTTGCAAATCATTTATTTTGTCTCTATGTAACCATAGCTACTGCTGAAATTTTAAAAGACATGGCTTTGTAATTTCAATGAAAATGTTGGGATGATCGACGTAGGCACGAAAAGCAGGGATAGCCGACATAATGAGAAGCAAATGTTGGCTCATACGGGTTGGTCGGTAAATATTGTATTATCTGTTCTGAATAATGTTGTACCAGCTCTGTCTCTCTGTAAAATGTCTGTTTGCATTGTGACGTGTATGCAGGGTTGTTTTACATCAAATCGTTAATGCAGAGAAGTAGTCAATTTAGTGTTAACTTTTCCGCATATTACCGACAGACAACGATAGACCTGAAAAAAGGAGGTGGTTCTCAATTACATATATATTTTTTCTATGTTGTTGTTACTTCAGAACTCCGTCACCTCGCCACCAAATAAACTGATTTGGAAAAACATGAAATAAAAAAGTCTTTACAACTGTAGAAGAAAGAACATGACAGTTTTAAATCGTGTCAGGAACGTATTCCTGACACGATTTAAAACTCTTTTTTTTTTTAATAACACTGCTGCTGGCCCACGTGATGGGTAGTAGTAAGCGCCTTACACAGACATCCCACAAATAAAGGCACCGCAGATGTTTTCTATCTTAGATTCAATGTTAAAAAAATTCCTGCGTAGGTATATAATTACACCTGTACGGACATTACTCAACTGTCGCACTGTCACATTGCTTGGTGGTAAGAAATTAATAGGTATGATGAACGAGTTGAATCACAAATTCCCACTTTAACCATGTAGGTACAATCTGCATTATATTAAAAGCAAAACCTGAAAAGGCGTCACTGTTTTCATTATTATTTATTTATTTATCCTTTATTTCTGGCAACTAAGGCCCATAAACACAATACATATAGAAGTATAAAAACAATAAAATAAATATAAACTAAAACATGTTTTATACTACAAACTTAAAAACTCTACCTTCTTAAATACCTCTTATTTTTTGGTCGGCGGTTAAAAACTACTGCACACAAAGTGATTAGTGGTTATGAACAATGTTTTACTACCAACCCTGCAAATCGCTATGAAAAAATCAGCTGTTCAGTAAATGTCGAGTTATGTTATAAATGAATAAGGCGATTGATTTTTCGCATTTCTGGATTTTGTTATATAGTAAAAGTTGCACATAATAATAAATACAATGATCCCTTTTCAGATTTTACGCTAAATATACACCCTGTATTAAGATTAATTATATTATTCTTTAAGATTCGTATTGTATACTCAAAAATAATATATATTTTTTATTATTAATTTATTTGCTTTTATTTCTTTATTTGGGATTCTGAAACTTATCCTGACAACCCTATGAAGTTAAAATATGTAAGTTGATGTTTATATATTTATGTACGCTTGCTCGGACGAAACGGGTATCACTAATATACAAAAATATTGCGCATATTGTATGAGAATACAATTTGTGATTCGATATGTCGAGTACAGTGTTCATAATAAAATCATAGAACATTTAAAGTGGAAAGGTGTGTTAACCATTCTTTAGGCAAACTTTTTTTGTGTAAAGTATTTTATGTGGGAGTAAGTTAAGTTGGTAAGTTGAAAATGATAGATTGTCTTTGTATTGTTTTTGTTACTCGTTTTAAATTGACACTTGTACTACCCGCGAGTTCGTCGCGAGGATTTAAGATTGGGACAGCCAGTAGGTTTATAATGTGTGTTAATCCAGGTTATAAACATGAAAATATATGTGACAAATTTTATCTGAAACTGTTCAGTATTTTTTGCGTGAAAAAGTACCAAATATCCAGCCTGAAAGCTTTCACATTTATAATATTAGTGGGAAGTAGGATAGGATAATCCATATGTACCAATTTATGTATGGCAAACATGTGTCATGCAAATCGTCATCAAAGGAGAATACCAAAGCACTATTATTTGACTACCAGAATAAACCTAGAAACAGATGAGTCATTAGTTCCTGCGCACAGCACTATCAGTTTCCTGTAACTCCGCTTAATACTTACCCGCGGCGTCAGCTTCCGTATGTTTGATTTATAAACTTACTAATGAAGCTTCCTAAATCCGCGTCAATGTTGCCACAATGAAGACAAAGTAGAAAACACGAAATTATTTTATTAAGATACAGATGCATCAAAGACAGTAGATATAAAAACCGGCCAAGTGCAAGTCGGACTCTCCCACGAAGGGTTCCGTATTTTAAACCGAAACCGGGCACCGGAGGGTGCCGTTGGTTACCCTGCGGGTACGGAACCTTAAAAACCGGCTAAGTGCAAATCGGAATCGCGCGCAAAGGATTTCCGAAGCAAAGGTTTTTTTGCGTAGAACTTTCAAACCATAGACTTCTCGCGCTCGTTACGCGTCCGTGATTGGGTCACAGAAGTTAATTTGTGTACCTCAACTGAATCAGTCTAAAAGTCGGAGGAAAATGGCTGTGATAGACACACATACAGACACATGACTGATCCTATCGGGGTGCCGTTTCTCAGATAAGCGTTTGGAACCTTAAAACATTTCTTACTTCTACCTAAATGCTTACTGGTGACTGTTAAGGCTGCTGGTCGAAGCTGAAATTTAGCATGTAGTTCCTTGGGACTCCCCAAGGAACTACATGCTAAATTTCAGGAGAGCAAAAAATGAGGATTTTCTGAAATTCTTACGGGAACGGGAAAAACGATATATGCATGAACCGTACGAAGTCGCGGGCAGAAGCTACTTTTCTAAACAATGGCTTCATTATAATGTTCATGGCCAGGGGCAAACGCTTTACCAACCAAAAAGTAAGTGTACTAATCGCCTAGTTAAGCAATTGCAAGAGCATTGAACCAGTGTTACGTTGCGCACCTTTAAACCTTAATTTTTAAAGAAACTAAACAATCTTGTATAACACACAATTGTAACCTAAGTATATTTTCTTTTTAATACATTATTCTTATAAATTATAAATTACATTATTCTTAAAAAAAATATTTGTCGCGTAGATTCGTTTACTACGAGTCGCTTAGCAACAGGCGACCAAGATCGCCTGGTCGCCTGGTTGCGGTCGCGAGTCGCCGTCGCCAAGATCGGAATTGCACCTTCATGGTTCCGAAGTAAATGATAAATATTTGCACCGGAAAGCAAAGTGTAGTCATAAGTACTTAATTAGTAGGTACATTGGAAAGCTTTTACTAACTTACTGAACAGTGAGTTGTTAACACTAATACTGACCTTGATAGCTTAATCTTTTAGCATAACCCGAAAGTGAGCCGATAAGAAATGTATCTAAGCGTGTAATGAATCATCATCATTATTTAAGCCAAAATACATTCACTGCTGGAGTGCTGGACCGTGGCCTACTCAAGCATCATCTTATTAACCGGTCTTGTCATCAACATTATAATTCCAGCCTCGAGATGTCCGCTTTTGAATGTACCTATGCGCACGCCAAGGTTAGCCACATCAAGCCACCAGTTTCGAGACAAAATGCTATTCTATTAGCGGATTTGACGGCGAAGGCGATTGTCACCTTCGCAGGCAGAATCTAAAACAAAATCTTGGAAGTTTTCAATGCTTCACTTGTTAGAGGCTTTTCAGTAAGGATGGGAAATCATCAAATGACTTCTTCCGCTCTGGCTTCAAATGACTTTTCAGTGCTGCGACTTTCTGTACACAACACTGTGTTCCTGAAATAAAATTAACATTATTTATAAAACAAAACAATTGCTATCAAGCTACAGAGCAAACTTCTTTAAATTTTAACGCCATTATTCCTTCAACGGCCCAGTTATTAAATTTCCCATCGACTGAAGCTGAATAAAGATATAATATAGAAGTGAAACACTTTGCAAGTTACTTGATACCTCAGTTAGCGCTTGCAACTTTGTGCGCTGCAGCACTGCACAAAAGTGGACTCCTTGCTTTCTTTTATTGCAGCTACTTGATTTCCTTTTGGCCTCGCTTGGCTCCTGTTCATGTTTACTTAAATAAAGAGTTACTTTGTATTTATATCGAAGGATTTTTGTGGGCACTTAATAAGTTTTAGTTGTTGGCCTATTTGTTTATCAAATAATTAGCTTTTGCCCCGTATCTGGTTTATCCCGTTTTTAGTTTTCGTTCCCGCGGGAATTTCGGGAAACATCTATGAGTGCTCCCCTGCACTCTCTTAACAACCTACATACCAAGATTCAGCTTTCTACGACCAGTTGTTTTGGCGTTGCCTGTCAGTCACTCCTTCAATAACGGAAGAATTTTATATAGATATATATTGATTGATCGATTGTGACAATTTTTTTAATCAGCTACAATAAATTGTGCCAAACAACATAAAAAAGACGATGACGTCGATTTCATGTAAAGCTCTTCTCGTTCGAAGTATAAGCGTCACTTACAAAAAACCAAAATCAAGATTACCGGACCACGTCCTTTTGTTTGACAAAATAAAAACAACAAACGGTTACAAATGCATTAAACCACGAACAACATTGAACAAACGAGTATCATCTTCATTATAACGATTCAGAACCAATCCAAAATCCTAGCAGTGCCTGAAAGTTGCGGTATGTATACCTACTTCACAGGAGAGCCCTTCACTATATCCACTACCGCGAGGTAGGCAAGTGCAACATCTACAAATTTCCGTAACCGCAAAATTGACCCTAACCTCCCTTGAACTTTCAATCCAATTCCAACCTTATCTGTTGTCGTGGTAAGTCTGATTTTGATTGATAGTGTGATAATAATAAGAGTCAGTTTCTAATAAAGGTTGGAAGTCAAGTTGCATGTGAAGAGCGGCGTCGCGCTTCGTTATCCGACTGCGGCGGCGAGGACGATGCTAATTGTACACTCGTCATTACAAAGAGTTCGTATTTGGTTAGGATAATTGTTTGCTTAAAATACGTACTTTTAATATCTTTTGATCTGAGATTTATCTATACATCTATATATATATAATAAAAATGTAACGGATCGCTGTCTGTACATGGAAGATATATGAGAAAAAATATTATTGGGACCTTTATCAACGCAAATAGCACCCAAAACAATGATTGTTAGACTTTTTGTCTGTTTATCTGTTTGTCTGTGCGTTTGTGTACGCTAATCTCAATCGCTGTGTATTTAACTAATATATTGTCTAAGCTTCACTTAACATTTAGTGTTTTTTTCAAAAAAGTTATGCCAATTTAAAGAATCACGTCGAACATTTGTTAAACTATCTATTCTTTCCCTATTCAGTAGCATTGACTGAAACTTTACTTAACTTCATAATCTTAAAATAAAAATGTCTGCCCCAAGTAACTATTCCACGCGGACGAAGTCGCGGGCAAAAGCTAGTTTTAAATAAATATTTTTTCATCAAGAATGTAAACCATCGCTAAACGCTCAGAGAATTATTCTCAGTCAGTCAAGCAAATTGTCTAGTTACTTTCTAAAAGTTTTTCAATTTTTTTTCCAAGTCTCTAGAGATTCAGATTTTAATATTTCAGGTTTTATTGCGTAAATTATTTTACCGAGTTTTTAAGAAATATTTTATTTCTAAGTCTGCCTTTTCCAGACAAGGTTATTTAGCTGGCGAGTTAAGTAACATTGAGACTTAAAGTATTTGACCGGTATGTTATTCAAAAATCTTGTTTTTGTAAATAAATTTCAATAAAATTGAAAGCAATAATCTTGAGCATTTACACCACTATTTCGACGAAACAACAATTTTATCATGTTTTTTAACAATTAGAATTCGTTAATCGATATTAAGTTTATCCTACTTGTTTTGAAGAGGTCCCCAAAATAATGGCCAGTTTGAAGTCACTAGAGAGCAAAAACCCTGAATTGAAAATTCGGAGTTCAAGCTTGACAAAAACTTTTCTAACTTTAACATTAAACTTTGACAAGTTCTGAACTTCAAATAATTATGAATTAAGCAACCGGTTGTATATCTATACTCCATATTTTTTTTTTGACGATGACCACTCGCAGTTCAGGACACTAAGGCTGGTTACTGCTTAGCCAGACTTATACTCCATCCTCTCTATTACCTATTTCTATTGTTTACTAAAGTGAATAGGTTGAGTGCGTTAATAGCAATTAGTTCTCGTTATGCTAATGCTGTTAACTGTGAAATTAGTGCATTAACTATAGTTTAGTGCCTAATGCGATAACACGTTACTTTAGATAATAATCACTGCGTCCAAACAGCGTCCAATTGTGAATTATTTGTTTTAAAAAACATTTGAGCATTTATTTCTACGTTGATTTTTACCTTCAAGCCCTGGTTATTTTGTAGTAATTTGCTACTAAAATAATTGTATTTCAGTATCATATATTTTAATTTTATTTAAAATATATGATTCTGTTTTGTTGTCGCTCTGCCGTTTTTCTGACGACCGGCAACGAATGTAGGCAGTCAAAAAAATCATGAATTTCATCATCATCATATTAGCCGAAAGACGTCCAATACTGGACATTTACCTGCCCCAAAGGGGGGATAATCGCCACGCTTGGCAGGTGGTTTGGTGATCGCAGTGTAGCTGTTACAATGCACAGAACTAAAGGGAATGCTGCTGCCCATTCACTGGTGATTTAAATCAAACAAAACATTTTAATCATGTCTTGTCGAAGAATCTGACAAGGAGTAAAAGTGACGAATTTGACATATAGCAAGATGATTAAAAATAAATAAAGACGTATTTTTCGTTTTACCATGTTTCGAACAAAAAATCAAAAGTGAAGTGATCAAAGTCATTTCAATACTTAACATCAAGTAAGACACATTCTTAATTTTTTTTTTCTTGAAATATGTTCTATAAATTACGATTATCGATACTGATTGCATGAAAGAAAAATGCTCACTGTCTCCAAAGTATCACTCACTATCCAAAACAATTCTTCATTCATAGCTCATCTAGCATTATCAAATCCCTACAGACATAGTAAAGCCAACCATGGACAATCAAAACCAGCCTTTTAGTCGTGCACGCTAAGTACTCCGCCGGAATACACCCCTTTGTTTTGAAACAATGACTTTAAAGCGAACTATAGGCACAATAAAGCCGGTTGGGCAGATTGATGAAAACAGTATGTACTTGTATAACTGTCTACCTAGGTTGCTATTGTTCGTCCTAATATTGTTATATTGATACAACGAAATTCTTTATTCGGCACATACGGCGTGAACAGAATAATTTTGCGAAGAGATATTTTCTAAATCAAAATCAAAAGTCATTTATACAAATTAGGCTGAGTGCCAGCACTTTTTGAACGTCAAAGTTCTACATAAAGACGGTCCCCCAAAACGCCCACCCGTCACCACTACCTAGTGTTATAGCTGGGAAGAATAAGTGGCGCAACAAACTCCCCAGCAACACATCTGTCTGTTAAGTTTTAAAAACTTGAATTTATACAGTAGTATGCAAAGTATTTTACAATACATGTAAATTTTTACACAACATTTAGTTGGGAAGGGTGGTCAAAAATAAGTGCATTTAGTTAGATTAGTATTTAAAATATAAAATGTACATGATTAGGCAAATTAATAAAATCATGAAAAAAATGGTTGTCTGTAAAGTCGGTTTATGGACGATAGTTTAACGTGACAACGTCATAAAAAACATTGATGAAATGATCGTCACGTTACAATGAGCGTAACGTTACAATGAGTCATCCTTTTTCGTGCGTGCAGCCGGCGTTCATCGATTTATAAGATGTTGTCACGTCAAAAATAAAATAATGATAAGTTAGGTAAACCCAATAGAAGTGACTCCAAGTACTAAGCACACCAGCGTAGTAACCTGTACAAAACTTATTTTTTTATTTCAGCATTTTGTATCGATACCCATCACGTTGCAGATTTCCCCAAACTGAAAAGCTGTTTTTACCCGGTAGATGATCCTTCGAAAGTAATAACTCAGCTATAAACAAAGTAACAACGTTTCTGAGAAGCTAAAACATATTTATTTTCAAGTCTAGGGTTACTGTAGTATCATGCTTCTTTTTGTAAAGCTTTATTCCAATTTTGAGCAACAAAAATCCAAATACCCGACAGGCGTACCTAGTTCCCTACACATTTCATCTCGTCTCACAAAACGCAATAATTCTTTACATTTCTAGCAACATAATGCAGAATGCCAGAGCCGCAATGCAAACAGCTGGCCGCTAGACAATAAGTTGGTAAGCGAAGGAAACGCACACATTTAAAAAAGGAGGAGAAACCCTGCAGCAATGGAGGCTGCAAAGCTTCGTAGAAAAATGCACAGTAATACAAGAGTGCTGTGAAAGGAAATTTAATTTCTGTGAGAAATTGAAAGAGCACTTTCGAAGATGATGTTGTGAGTTATTTCAAATTTTAGGTCTGGTTTTTAAAGCAAGAGTGTCAATCCTACTTGTTATTACACTAACCTGTTTGGATTTTTTTTTGGATCTTTGATGTCTTCTACCCGTAAAAATTGTGAAGACAGATGTTTAATTACAATTTTCCACATTTCCTACTAAGATAGATAATAGTATGGTGCTTCGCACTTATATCAAGAATTACAAAGGCGAAAATTGCCATCTAAAAATAATGTTTCCAATAAAAATATAGGTTCATGCTTTGTTGATTGCATGACTTACATTATGTCATGAATGTGTAGCTCTTTGTACAACACAATTCCATTCCAATTCCAAATAGCTCTACATCGAAATTGGACTATAATTTGAACCCAGTCGAATTCGCGAAGTTCAAAACACAACTACACTCCACAAACAACATTGTAAAAACCAAACATGACTGCACCCACTCGAATGTCAACCCTACTGCTTCCATTTCATTCCATAAAATAAAATGCCAGAAACACAATCAACGTGAAAGCCAAGAAACGTTACACTACTGAGTATATTTTTCCATGTTTAAGGCGAGTCGCCGCCTGCAACGGCTGCCTAAGTCAATATTGACTGCAGAAGGAGCATCTCACGACTAATCTTATAGAAACTGTTTGCCTTCACGATTGAAGGTTCGACGCTCTTGTGGAAACTTTCGCATTTCAAATAGAATTTGCATATAGGCTACGGGGCAATATTTCCGTGGCGGACCCCATTTGAATATTGCTGACAAAACGAAGAAATCGAATATCTATCTCAGTCCTTGGTGCGAGTTTTCTTAGTGCTGAAATCTGTTATAAAGTACGGCGATGAGGAAACTTTGAAGTCGTGTTTGCTTCAAGAATGTGTTCGCTCGATGTTACGACGTCTTGCCTGCATAACAATGTGTGTTCCTGTGTATGTTTTCAATAGAATTCCATTCGTTCCCGGAACTTCAATTCATGGTATAAATTTTAATTCACTCGGTTTTCCGATAAACTGTAAATTTCTGCAATAAAATAACGTAGTTGATTAAAAAAGGATTTGGGTAGATAAATCGTTGATATTATAGATTAACTTTCAATTAAACATAATGTTTCATTCCAATTGCGCCACATGAATGTATTATTTATTAAGTAAATACCTAATATAAAATAAATTATGCTTTATGTTGCAGTTCACACTGTTAATTACTTCCGTGATTTATTATTTTAATTAGCACTCGATTTCACATTATATAAATACTAACATTGTTGTAGAATGTGATGTAATTTTTTTTCTAATTTAATAACTACAGACTACTTGAATATATAACAATCATCATCACAATATCAGGTGTAAAATTTCCACCGCTGAACCTAAAAATAATAATGAATCTTATATTGGAAATGCATTTTTTTAGAAACGTATTTTTTTCCAACTATACTTAATAGGTCGCCTTTTAGTCTAACCGGTTGCATCTGAATTCCAGCATTTACATCGAGCCTGCTATCGGACCTCCACTAATCAATAAGATATTTATTTTTCCAAATAAAAACTTACATAATATATTACATATATATTTATTTGTCATCAAAATATATTTATTTGTCACACATAGTTACAATACAAGGGTACCATGTTGGACATTGGTGGTGTTATTTTTGTTGAACCGTTTCACTATGTGCTGCCATGCTGGGCATACAAATACCTATTGTTTTGCACAAAGTAAAGGTGAAGACTAAATGTGTAATAGGTACTATGACCAAAACCGGCCAAGTGTGAGTCAGACTCTCACACGAAGGGTTCCGTACAATATACCAAAAATAACACGTTTCTTCTATGAGCCGCCTTTAATTTTTAAGTTAGTTTTTTTTTTTTATTTGTTGTTATAGCGGCAACAGAAATACACCATCTGTGAAAATTTGAACTGTCTAGCTATCACGGTTCATAAGAAACAGCCTGGTGACAGACAGACGGACAGTGGAGTCTTAGTAATAGGGTCCCGTTTTTATCCTTTGGGTACGGAACCCTAAAAATCAACCAATTAAGTCTTTACAAATAAAATAATTAAAACAAATAAAAAATAAAATAACAGTAGATGCACAGTAAGCAATCCTTAATTAACGAAATAATAAATATATCGGAGGTAAAATTATAATTATCAATTAATAACTTTTCTTCTAAATATTCTTGAATCAGTAAGGTAACATAACAGTTAGCAAGACTGGTTTCCGACTATAGGGCATGGGGAGTTTTAACATACGAGTACATGTTAGAAAAATGTGGAGACAAAAAGTAAATAAGAATAAGCTGTCCTACATATTCAAATTCACCTGTCGTATTCCATTAGAATTCGGTGGACGAGACGCGGAATATACGTACAGTCGTACACCTTCTACACTCACGCTTGGCAATAACGCCACGTGCATGGAGCTTTTAGCTACGTGCGGGGTCCGAAGACCACGTTTAAACGTGTGTGCTAGATGGATTTCCTGTTCGCTACCTTCACAATGACTTCCATTGGATTCACATCTACTGGCTTGAATGGCACAAGCAAAAATCTTTGGGAATAGCTCATCTAAGTAGGTAGCGAATATCCAAAGAGAACCTGAAAATCCTTAGTTTTTTTCAAGTTTATATGGGTGGCAGTGTAACATGCTGTTGAGACGTTTATTTTAGGTTAAAGCAAAAACAAGTCCAAACATTGATCTACGCCCATCTAGGCCGTGATCCGTCACATCGTGGTCTGACACGTCCCGGGCACGACCCGGTTACGTGTGGTTCAACATCAAACGTGCAGCAAGATATTGTTCACCAAAAGCTGATATGTTTATTGTTGAAACATAATTGTTATGACTTTTTGTTTGGTATAATCCAGATTGAACGCAAACAAATGACAGCTAGGTTAGCTTATAGGCCTTATGCTATGGTGCCCAATGGTGGGTCTCCGTCTAAAGACTATTTCAACAGCGAACATTCGTTTTATGGCAGTCATGACCAGGAGCTACCTACTGCCATATTTACTAAATGGAACACTGACAATATTTAACTCCCTTTCTTTTTCCAAATAATGTAGTTGCAATTCCCGCTATCCGTTCTCCATTCAGCACAGATGGAAATCAGCTCCAACATGATTGCCATGACAATACAAAGTCACCACTATGTATAATATATTCAGCTCTGCAGATCCGTTACACTCGCATGATGAATTCGTCCGCATGATATTAATGTTATCAGAATCTGTCCGCATCAACGGTCGCACACTATTAAAAGCAATATTTCACTGAAATACCACAATTTGCATAACATAATGTTGTTGCTTCAACATCAGCGGCTCGGCTGGGTATTTTTGACGGGATGTATATTTTATAATTAACTTCTGTCGGAATTGCTGATTCTGCTATAATTTTGCGAATTTTATCACGTAATATCAGTATTATTTATTGATGTTTGTTTTTAAGGTTTTGTAAGAGGTACCGGTACTTTAAGGAGGGTGGTATAAGTGTTGTGGTTCCATCTTATGTCAAGCAAATGGTGTCAATAACCATGATTGATACTGTCCACATATTGACTAAGACCGCTTTTAAAAAAAATGTATGTAATAATAACACCTTTCTATTTTAAACTCCTTATATAATTTTTGTATGGTGTGCAATAAAGCGTACTTATTTATATGCTATTCTTTGAAAACATTATCCATTGCTTCATCTCTCTCATAAAATTTTTATGACCTATGTAAAATAGATCAAGCCGTATAACAATATTAGCCATTCTCCATTTGAGAATTTGAGACCTCCACTCGGCTCAGTCGCCATGTAAAAAAGTTACAATTTTGAGCTATTACAACGACAGTTAGTAATCCCAATAATAAATTACTATTATTATGTTCATAACTGTCATGCATAATTATTAGTTACTGTTTATTTATAATACAAAATACCTATTCTGAAACAAAATCAAACCGAATACAAACAACAATACATTTTAAGCTCTGCTATATTAACTGGATTTTTGTTTAGTTCCTAGAAAAGTTATTTTAAATTTTAAACGAATAAATAGAAAATAGCTTGTTGGAAATTCGTGGTAATTCATTCCAAACTTTCGACATCCATATCCTATTTTAATAATTATACTTCTTTTTTTTTTAAGGATGGGAAATCATCAAATGACTTCTTCCTCTCTGGGTGGAGCGGAAGGGCGTGTCAGAATCTTACTGACTAAAACCCATCCGTTTTCCTTCTAAAGCCCTTTGCGTTTCAGGGCCGCGGTGACTCTTTCGAACAAATTCCGCAACCCTGGCAGGCTCTGGCCCTAGCGGGCCCCGTCCTCTATGCTGACATCTCTTTGAGGCGCGCGTGAAACACAACGCACCATCGACCCGGGCCTGGTGGTGATCGGACAGCGAGCCACCCAACGCTCGCCGTCCGCAGGCCCGCGCCTACGGTGGCCGGGGATCGCCCTGCGACTCCCGACGCCCGGGGCGTCTTCTCCTGTAGCGGCGGTTGGGGCGAAGGCCTTGCCTTTCCCTCGCGCGGCCCGCCTCCTCCTTCGCTAGCATTACTGCTTCGCAGAAGGAGGTGACCGCTTCCCAAGCCTCCTCGCTCCGGACCATGGATTCAACCAGGGCCGGACGCGAGAGGTTGCCGCCGCCGATCGCCTCGACGAGGACACGGCGGTGCTCAGCCCAAGCAGGGCAGACCTCCACCGTATGCTCCACCGTGTCCTCCGGGCGATCCTCACAGTGCTGACACCCGGGCGTGTCCTCCCGCTTAATCCGAAACAGGTACCTCCCGAAACAGCCGTGTCCGGTAAGTACCTGCGTCAGGCGGAAGGTGAGGACGCCGTGGCGCCTCTCCAGCCACTCCTCAAAGAGGGGCCTTACCGCCGCAATTGTGGCGTGCCCAGCGCTGGGCCGCGATAGTCGCAGTCTCCATACCGCCATAGTATCCTGCCGGAGCTCCGTCCGCCGCGACGCAATTTGCCGTGGCAGCGGAGTTTCGCCCCGGCGAAGCGCCTCCACGCGCCACGCGTAAACGTGCGCGAGGGCTCTCGCCTCCAGATCCCATGGCGGTAATCCGGCAAGGAGGCTCGCCGCCTCGCCGGAGACCGTGCGGTATCCCCGAGCCAGCCGGATGGCCATGACCCTTTGGGCCGCGTTTAGCGGGCTGGTCGCCCCTTCAGCGTTAGGGCCCACACAGGGGCCCCATAAAGGGCCATGGACCGCACAATCCCCGCATAGAGCCTCCGGCAGGAGGCGTTTGGACCCCCTAGATTGGGCAGGAGCCGCTTGAAGGCAGCCCCGGCCCGCTCCATGTCAATGTTAAAACCTGCTTCGTTTTTGACCAGAACTGTTTTTGACTTTTAACAATTCTTCGTACACACAGACAGAGTAGTAGTAGTAGTAGTAGCAGAGTAGTAGACAGAGTAGCTCCCCAGGTGAGAGTGAGAGTAAATCTCACTCTCTCCTGGGGAGCTACTCTGTAGCCCGAAGTCCACAGTTTTGGGCATAGTTGCGGGCGTATTCTACTCCGTATCACCTATGGACTTACGATTAGTTCCGGATCCGAACTAAGAATGAACGACAACACGATTTGACAGTAACTGTCAAATCGTGTTGGCATTCATTCTTAGTGGTTAGGTAATACGGACTAGAATACGGCCGAAACTACGGACTTCGGGCTTACAGTTCAGGGGGGTTACCCCCTGAATTCATAGTCTTTGAATTTAAGGTTACATTTTAAAACTTTTGAAACAATAAGTTTTATACAATGTATCAAACTTTAAAAACTTGTCCCAAAAGAATAACCAGACTTAGAAGACGTAAATCTATCATACTGACATTGAAACTTTAAGGGGTTGAAACGAAGATGAATGCTTAAACCATCTACCCAGTTTTACCTCTATACTTCAATTATAAATTCGTTTTTCATTAGAATGAAGAGATGGCTTAAAGACAACAGCCTGAGGCTTTGGAATTAATGAACGTGTTCCCAACAAAGAGATCAGGAGAAAATGTTCATTACTTATTTCTCTCTAAATGAAATACTTAATCCCTTGGATGAGATCGCTTCACTCACTCTCTAATTTGTTTTCCAATATTTTATAGGTATCGTGAATTTGATATTGCACTTTGGGGTGACATTCGCAAAAGATTTATGACTGAATTTTGGAGCTTTTCCCAAAAACATGTAACTTTTCATTGCTGTAAGTTAGGTACCCACTACCTAAATTATGACATCGATTTTCTTAAATGGCTACCGATGATTTAGTGTTTAAATATGGCATGTCTTTTAGCTGTGTTAAATTTTTTTCCTCTCCAATTGGCGTCTTTTCGTTTTCAAATTAAAATAACCCTATTCCTATTGACGTCAACGTATTTTAGTTGTAGTACTTATCTACGAACTTTTACCGCGACGCACCTTAAGGTGGGTCCACATTTGGGACATTTCGCGGGACCAATATGCGTGGCAATTGTCACAGGGCTTGCTACGATAATGGGGACGAGCACACGCCACGCGCGTGTTCCAGGTGGATCGCACCGATATTGTATGTCATGACTTTTGTTCGCGTGACAGATATCGTCCACATCAACAGTACAGACAAGCGGTTCTGAGACGGTGACGAAGCCATGTCACAATAGAATTTCACTAATGTGGCCCACCTTAAATGGTACGTGGTGGCACGGTATTTTGTTGCGACTGCCGTATACGTTTGCTACAAAGCCGAGTGACAATGTCAGGCGCGTGGCGTGTGCTCGTCCACATTATCGTAGCAAGCCCCGTGACAATTGCCACGCAGTTCAGTTCGGCTAAATATCACAAATGTGGACCCACGTTTACTCTTAAGCAAATAGTTGCGAGTTGCGACCAACGAGTGGCACGGCGGCGCGACTGACGGTGGCGGGCGGGCAGGAGGGGACTGACCAATACTTCGTGATAGTGGCTGTGACCGAAGCTGTGACCAGTACGCGTGACAAAAACGGAAGTGCGGAGATCTTTTGAAAAAGATCCACTTTGGTTGGATCGACTCGTGACACGTTACATTTATTTGTGACATAAAAAATACGCCATCCACAATCTCGTGACACGACTGACACGTACCATACCTGCATATTTCACTGTGACTACTTCGGAAGTTCGGATTGGATTGCACCGATATTGTATGTCTTGAGTTACAGTAGAATGTCACAAATGTGGACCCGCCTTTATTCTTTGTAGGTATGTCTATATAGGCACTATAAAATTTTATTACTTACACAAAATTTCAATGACGTTGCTCGATAACCCTACAAACTATGCTCATTATTGTTCAAAATAATCGCAAACACAGAGTTTACGTAACATAACTAAGCGATAGTCACACCAGCCGTCGAATGGTTTAATTCACGACAAGTATTTTAGTAAGACGATATGAGAAAGTTAGTTATTGAAATTGTCAGCAGGTACGAGGTCTCGCAGCAAGTTGGCGTTGTTGCTTTGATGTTTAAGTTTCACAGTTAATACGAAACTTGAAACTGGGACCCGTATAACTTAGATCGCTACTATACGCACTCGCCGACATATTTACAAACTTTCCAACGTTCGAGATGTGTTTAAGTTTGCACAGAGCAAATTTACTTCCGGGTAAATGTAAGTTGTCACTGTGTTGCGTTTAATCTCATGGGAATGGTGATATCATGCTTAGGATTTTATTATTTGAGTTTGGTTTGAATGATATTAATTAATATGAGTAATGTTATCGTAAAAGAACTCTGCTATTTTAATCTAATCAATAGGTGCTCGGTTTTTTGATTCGACTACATTTTTGTTAATCAAAATAACCTAGCACCTATTGAATCGTTTGGATGTCCGCAATCTGCAAAGGTTTGACAATTGAAACAACAGAGAAAGGCACATAAATACATAATCCAAAGCCAACGAATCCGATTTCATCTTGTCTGTACAATCTAAACCGAGAACATGTAGTTGCTAAACGCAAAGCCGACAAAAGTGTCGAATAAGTTTAACAAGCTTCACTGAAACATCGAATGAACAGTCTCGCTCTCTTCATACAAAACCACAATATAAATAGTCGTTATTATTTTGTTTGTATTAATGTCCTCAACCACTGATGCAGACCCGTAGCCCGCGGCAAATGAAAATGTTTTTCGCGTTTTTAAACCACAATGTAAGTATTCAACAGAATTCCTGCACAAACGGAAAGTTTAAACATAGTCAGGTTTCATAACACTTTGTGGGCTGCTGCGCGAGTGTGTTTAAAGCATTCCACAATCCGTAAAACTGAACGTGTAGCAGCATTTAATTTGGATGTTAAGCTGGGCTTAAATCGGTGCCGACGGGGCGGCCGCCCAGTTTGTTTGACTAGTAACTTCACTGTCCAAGTTGTCTAAGACAAACACGAAACTGCTTAACTTGAAGTTCCCTCCGCAGGGTACCGGATTTCACCACCAAGGACGTTATCTTAATTAGGTAAGGCTTTCGCCTCAGAACTTCGGTGACGAATTTATTAAAACTTGTAGTTGTCGGTGACATTTTATTTACGGCCGAGCACCGACAAAAATGTTGCTTGTGGCTTCGTGAACACTTTCAATGAACAAAACTTTGTAAATTGTTATTCATATTGTTCTGAAGTTTTAAGTGCCACGTAGCACGATAACGACTTGCAGCAAAATCCTGATCTAGGATACCTGCAGTGTTAACACAATGTTGTCTATTTATGCCCCCGAAAGTATTGCGCTGAAGTCGGATTTGCTATAAAAGAGCCAAGCCACTCTCCTTCTTATGAGTTTATTACTTATTTAAATTAAGTTTCAACTTTGTTTAGTTAGAAAGTAACACTGGTGTAAGAGGAAATGTAGATTTAAGGTTTCTTCTGTAAAGGTGAAGTTTTGGAAAACTGTTAATTTCTGAGAAGTTAAATTATTTTACAAAACTTCTTAGTAACTCAACACAACTTACCCTATTTTATGAACAGCACCAGTTGAGCTTAGCATGTGGTAAATTTAATGCTGTAATTGTCACATGTTTACTACATATTAGGTGTACCTAGACTCAAATATGAAATTATCACCTGAGTACACACGTAAGGTTCCTTACAACTGAAGTTTGAAGATCTCTCCTTAGATCGGCGTATTTCTATACCTATCTCTCCCAACATACCCAATATTACTAACCCTCTACTATCTGCCCGTCCGTCCGTCCGTCCGTACGTCTGTCGGTCTGTCAGCGGGCTATATCTCAAGAAACTTAATAGGTAAACAGTTTAAATTATCAGTGTGTATTTCTTTTGTGGCTATGATAACAAATAATAAAAATCAAATTAAATTAAAAATCGACAGGAGCTTCCATACAAGAAACGTGTTTTTTTCGGTTTTTGGTACAGAAACCTTCATGTGAGAGTCTGACTCGCACATGGCCCGTTTTTTTACATCATGGCATGTAGTTTAGAAATACGATGTCTGAAATTCTTTGTTCTAGTGGCTACTCCAAGTAAACCGCATAGGTACGAACATTTCAGTATCGACAGTTGTCTTGTAGAGGCTCTTTTATCTTAAAGTAAGTGTACTTCACAACATCAAAAGCGATGATTTACTCTTCAGCTTCAGAAGTGTTTTATCAATGGAAACGAGGTCATCATAATTTTACTATAGGTTAGAATCAACCTGAGACAAAATTATTTACCAAAATGTGAAACTACATATTTAAATAAAGATGTAGTTTCATGTTTCATGGGCGTACTTAATGCATCAAGGCATTCTCTACCAGTCAACCTCAGCTGGGCTTGTTAACTATAACCCATAAGAAAACTTAATTTTCGCAAGCTCATTATGTCCGGAATTTTGTAGAAACCATTGCTCGAATAGTCCGTACCTACTTACGGTACAAAATTCTCACACATATATCTAATCAACAGACGAGCATAATATATCTAATCTTTGCCAACGACCTCGATGTTAAATAATTATTCTACAGGAAACACCTAAATATACTGCGATCTGTTTCGAATCCGCTTAAAGGACTTGCGTTCATTGCGGGACGGCACGGCAAGGGATCCTTTGTTACTGCTCGAATGCCGCCGTGTCTAATGGCCTAGGCATACCGTATGCTGTAGTGATTCGTTGAGTATTGAGATAAAAAAAAATCATTAGTAATATTTTAATTAAAAAAATTCTTTATTTCATGCAAACCTTGTATAAAAAACCAATTGTAGAAAACATGCTTAAGATAAAGTTTTAAGAGTACTGTTTTGGTCACTGATTCTAACATCATTATTATTATTGTTTTCTTGAATTCAATATTTTAAAATAATAATTTGACACCTATCAAACTAATCCATTAAACATAGTTTGTTGTTTTCAAACAATAAAAAATATACAAAAAAAAAAAACCAAATCCATATAATAAAATTGTACCATAGTATGTCCCTTCTTTTACCCAGCAACGTGGCAATTGTTGACGTGATTTAATAGGCAGAATACAGAAATAAGCTACAACTAGGTTTATCCCGAAAAAAAACAGCTGCTTCGATCAGTGGCTTCGCTCGCGTGTTACCCCATGCAAAGTTATCCCAAGAGCACATACTCCCAGGATAAAAAGTATCGAATGTATGAATTCAGGACATGGTAGTGGTAGTGGTCACGGTGTGTCGTCATCCAAATCTGTTCAGCCATTAGGACGTGAAGATGTAACGGACAGACAACCAGAATTTCTTTCGTATTACAATATATAACGTTAGCAAGGTAATAATACCATCCATAAGGATGATACGTCACCTAGCAATGCCGTACCGTGTCGTTCCGTCAGTGAGCACTTTGCCTTATAACACCCCCCACCACCCGCGTCCGGCTTCGGTCCTTGGACGGCAAGGACGGAAGCCTCTGCTTAAGCTGGATCTGATATCCACTGCGCGTTAGTAAACTGCGCGCAATTATCGCTCCGAAGCGTTCGTTGCTCTGCTTGAGATCACACGGTTTAGCAATGTTGTTCGTATTTACTCAGTTTACTTAGATGTGTAGCGGCATCAATGCCACCACATGAAAAACTAAGAAGCGTTTGTACAGCAACAAAAAGAACCGCAACGTCATCTATCCTGTCAGTGACGAAATACCAACGAAATCCTGCATAGCGCAAGCAAAGTTCTCCGTGCAATTTGAAAGTATACAACAGTCCGAATATTAACTATCGGGGAGTTGCCCACCAGACACAACTACCGTCTGGTAGGAGGATCCTCCCATTTTTAGTGGAGGTGTGCGGGACTTTACTCTCTGTACCGCATACCTCTAAATATGCTCTAGATTCGTGTCTAGACTCTGTATCGCAGTCTGTATGTTCGCCGCTAATTAGTTTCCTACTATTTATAAAATTATGGTCATCTTGGCAACAGACCCGCACTGCAAAATGTAAATTCAAATTAGAACTCAAAAAGGCGAAAGGGAACGTTATCGATGGCTTGCATGCAAGTGCCTAAAGTTTGTTTTTCATCCTATATTACAAGCTTTTTTTTTTTTTTTATTATTTATTTATTCATTTATTGCACACAATGTACACAAAAGTTACAGACTTAACTAAACTTTGTGAATACATTACCCTGTTAGGGCGCAGCAATCAACTCATAGCTAATCATAAAATAATTATCTTTAACAAAATAATAACAATAAAAGGAATACACAACACTAACATTATTATTAAGAACTATAGCTGTCAATTTTTGGGTATACGTTTGATTAGTTTTACTTAAAAAATACTTAAGTAGTTATTATATAAATATTTGACAAAACTGTTGCTCTGTAGGTAAAAACCGTTATAAATAATATAATTTACAAAACACTAAAAATAATATCTCGCAACAGAACTTTAAAATAGTTATCCTCAACTGATTCCAAACATAAAACGGTTTAAAAGAGTGTCCGTGGAGTTTCTTGCACGTTCTTCTCCATAGAGATCTACGCTTTGGAACGTGCAAAAAGCTTCATGTTTTTGACTTTGACTTTGATTGAGCTAAAATTCTGTTTGTCATACACGTTTGGTTTGGGTCACAATGTACGTTTAGCTAAGTGAGACGGACCGATATTTTTATACAATCCAATGATATCGGTATTTATTTAAACACATGAGGACGTCATCTTGAATACACTGTCGACATCACAATATAATATAAGGCAGCCAGTAACAGTCATAATATCTCAAGCGATAGTTGGAACTGTATTACAGTGGTATAAAATGAATACGAAAAAAGATTCTTATTAAAAAGTTTTTAATTGTATTTATTTTAGGTTTTTTTTTTATTTAATATGGGTTTGCTCTTGACTCTAGTCTAGGTCATAGATGACAGAGACAAAGTCGACGATGGAGCGAGCTTACCCAGAAGAAGCCTGTTCACTCTAATTTAATTTCTGTTCAAACTTATTTATTTATTTATGATATACTTTATTGTACACCTCATTCATTTGGAAATGTTTATATCGATTCGATAAGAGCTAGTATCTATTTATATATTATTTTAATGTTCGTTTGTGAGTTATGTTGTAGGTAGTTAACATTTAAGTTCAACGAATAAGTCGAGTGTTTTCCTCTTAAAATTAAAACCAGTCTGCGAGTTCCCTAACAAGATATTTTACGGATTTTTTTGTCGCGAAACTTAATCTTTTATCATTTATACCGGATTGAAAGTATCTGCATGTGATTATCCTCTTAAATACGAACAAAAATATTGCTTTTCAGCTTCAATTTTGAGTGTTGAGATGAATGAACGGTTGTCTGTCTGCTATTTTATCAATACCGTTACTAGGAAAATAATACGTACCTAATACTGTTTCAGATAAGATATGGAACGCCATAAAAGGTACAAACATATCTTTGCAACACATATTTTTTGCATCGTCGGTTTATCATTGATGAAGTTTATCAGATGACTCAGGTAAGATAAGATTAAGTTAATTCATGAAACGGTACCTAGATTGTTAGGTACATACCTCATATATCTACTATTATGTAATGAATCATATGTTTTTTTTTATACTTTAGCGAACAGCATGAGGAAAAAAAGCAATTAAATAGCCGATATAATCTGTGAATACTATTTAATCATTTCCTTTTAATATCTTCCTGTGTCCACCTAATAATTCTAAACTACATATTGATACGGATTTCGACATTAAGAATTTTTTTTACGATTTTTGTATATATTTTTCTCAATCAACCTTGAACCTAAAGCGTTAGCGACAAAGTTGAAAATCTATTTTTTAAAAATTGAGAGATTGTTGTAGCTTGATGTGCTGGCATCTGTACGTAACTATACTTACATTAATATATAAAATAACAAATATGTTTTTCTTTTTGTCAAGAATTGAAAACCGTGCGAAGCAGGAGGGCTAGTAAAAAAAGAAAAACTTATTAAATACTAAATATGAACTTACAACAAAACGTGGTCACTATATCTACTGTGGTAGGCACCAGATAAATGTGCAATAACGGTCATTGACCCACATACATTTACTGAAATAATATCAAAAACAGAAAGAAAAACATAAAGCTGTCCCTGAATCGACTTCTATCGTGATCTTTTACGTTCTCTAGTTATGAAAAACGGTTAATAATTAATTTATTGTTCGGGTATCTACGAAGGGATATTAGGGAAAGGTCAATTTACTGCAAGTTTATCTGGTGCCTACCATAGGTATAAACTCAGATCCTAGTTCATACTTACTCACGATGTCATCGACTGTAATTTTCATAAAGCGTGGGAGGCAAGACAAACGACGGACATCTTTAACGCTCATACCGCCATCATATGCGGCCAGCATCACTGATGCAAAGAAGAATTTATGTGCTCCATCCATATTGCCCTCAGAGGCGCCCTAGGTCACCGCATTTAACATTATACGCCAGATTTATTGTGAAATACATTTCCCTCGACCTCCCGACATTTTTCTAGTGAAAATTGACGAGCATTTTCTCTGACGCCTTGATCTTAAAACGTTATTGGATTTCTTGGTACAGTTTGCTCTTGCTTAATTTAAGGCGCCAAAATTCTTGATTCATTGATTGTGCGTATTTTGTACCTTCTAATAAAATGTATGTGATAATGTAGTAGTGTGATAATATATATCTACCTTCTGAAAAAACGATTGAACATTTCATGAATAGTATAATTTATGAACCCAGAAGGATTTCATTTAAACCCCTCAGCGGTATTTTTTCGAAAATCCGTGTTTGGGTCACAAAAGTTCACATGAGAACCAAATTTTAACAAAATTTGTCTAAAAAAGTCGGAGCAAATTGGCTGTGAGAGACGGACAGACAGACACACACTCGAATGATCCTATAAGTATTCCATTATTTCATTAGGACGTTCAGAACCCCGAAAAATGACGACGATAATGGTGATTTATGATAAAATTCAAACCAAATTCGTATTTAATCTAGTTGCTCAATAATCTTGGTTGTCCTTTATCAGATGTGTACGGCCGACCACACATCTCACTAATTACACGCTTGACCCACAATTAGTTGCACGTATGCATATGATTCTATTTGTTGGGTGTCAACACGGCGTTATTGACGCTACGGCACTGATTCAATATTTGAACCGAGTTTGTGTAAATAGTTTTCAAGTACTAGTTCTGTTTTCTATGGGAGTTCTATGAAAACGATGAAAGGCTGTGATGAGAACATCACACGTAGAAACGTATGCATATGATTCTATTTGTTGGGCTGTCAACACGGAGTTATCGACGCTACGGCACTTATTAAGTATTTGAACCGAGTTTGTGTAAATAGTTATCAAGTACTAGTTCTGTTTTCTATGGGAGTTCTATGAAAACGATGAAAGGCTGTGATGAGAACATCACACGTAGAAACGTATGCATATGATTCTATTTGTTGGGCTGTCAACACGGAGTTATCGACGCTACGGCACTTATTAAGTATTTGAACCGAGTTTGTGTAAATAGTTATCAAGTACTAGTTCTGTTTTCTATGGGAGTTCTATGAAAACGATGAAAGGCTGTGATGAGAACATCACACGTAGAAACGTATATTTGTTTTATCTGTCACGTAACCTACGCAAATGAATGAATCACCAACTTCATTAATAACTAAATACATAAATAGTAGATGTTAAAAAGTGAGTGCATTGAAAAGTTTTCACAAAAATCAGCAAGGAAAACAAGAAAACAACATTTCCTTGACATTTTGACAACTACATAAGGGTGTATCATTTTTTTTTTAGTTTGTTTCACGTTTGACGACTACCTCACTTTATAGTAACTGATGATGCGGGCGGTGATACGATGAAAAACATAAAATCGGTAAACACAGTATTACAGTATTTTTTTGGCTTCCAAGCGGACGAAGTCGCGCGAAAAGGCTGTACTTATAAATGTTGTAAATAAAGAGACAAGATATCTCATATCACCCACACAGATATTGGATAATTTTCCGGATTAAAGCTGTATCCAATGCCAAAAAAATACCTATAACTAATTTTCCTTATTAATGAGGATGACTAATTTTTATTTGTTGTTGATTAGCTTATAATCAAACAAAAAACTTTTTTACAAAAAAAAAGACAACCAACTTCCAAAAAAAAAACACTGCAAAGTATTAAATGATTTTAATTTCGTATTATAGATGTTATTTTATACTTTGTTGTGTTTTTTTTTATTTGGAAGTCGGTTGTATTTTTTTGTAAAAAGTTTTTTTTAAGTCGATAAAAAACACAATTTTACCATTTGATAACAGATTATCGAAGTTTGAGCCTTTTCGATGCTAAGACCAAAGTTTTAAAATTATATCATTCAATCTGCCTGTCCTTTTCCCAACTTGGTATTGGCTTTCTGTCTAACAAGATGCGGCTGAATTCCCGTAAGAATTCATAGAACGCCTATCTACCTGACCTGCCCGGTAACTGGAACCCTTGGCAAGACTGCTGTTAGATGTTCTGGCTACTGACTACCCGTATCGGGCATGGTGGAGTCTCGGTATATGGACACCCATCTTCGAAACGACCTCGGCAAGCGTTGCTTATCCTTGAAGATCAACCATGAGGCTGATATTATTTATCCACGAGCTCCTCATAAAATATGAATATTCCATCAAATCTATAATAATATCTGCGACAACGATGAATATCAAAACAGCCCCAACCCTGGCATCAATATATCGTAAAGGCATTTAATTAGAGATCTGTGTGTGTTTGCCTCTCAGCAGTTTGGAACTGCATCTAAGTTCTGGAACTACCAAAGTACCTTTAGCAAATATTAATTGGTGGAAACTTTATAGCGGTATGCTCTGAGTTCTATTCAAAGACAAATACGTACTTACTTAGGTATTAAGGATGACTTATAGTTTGAGTTCGCCAGTGTTTGAATTAGAGACTTGGCGGAGTTGGTGGGTATCAGTTTGTTTATTGAGTAGTTTACGAAGCGATTTTTTTTTATATTGAAGTAGCTTGTATAGATAGAAGATACACATACTCATTGCATTTCATCAGCGAAAATAAAAATATCGAATAGCCTTCCTATGCCAATTTAATGCGATGTCAACATTGGAGACCAAACTGAATGTTTTTCTTTGATTTCATAGACAACAGCAACTCTAAAACCCACACAGTGAATTTAATATCATGCCGATTTGCTTGCACGCGGCAATTTCGATGCACCTTGCACCTTTTCATGATGCATCAGATGCGTGCTATAACGACACCGCACGTGAGATGGAAATGACAGATGAAACTCCAGCATGCGGAATTAGCCCGCATGCTTGAGCTATTCCGCATAAGACTATTAATTAGTGGCTTTGCTGTACTAATGAAATAAGTAACTATGCAAGTGTTGCATAACGAAATATATCGTTTATCATTAAATTTATAATCGATATTTTTCTTTGATTGTTAATAATCTACTGAGTCATTCATAATGTATAATCGGTGCAGTCTTTTGAGTTGCGCCAAATAACAGTATTTCCTGTGACTCATTTATTAACTTGTGATTAGAAAATTGGAGGAAACATAATGACAACTCGTTATCTACCTACTGATACAAGACATATATGTATTGTTGTTTTACCGATGCACGTGTTAATGTTCAGATAATATTCGCTTGACGTATGTTTTTTTGGTTGGTTGGTTTTTAAAAGGTGTGGTTTTAAATACGGGCAACATCCTCATACACCTTCTACACTCATTATAGATTATATTGACCAAGTTCTTTAAAACAAAACAACAAGTTTTGAATGGCCTTTTACTTATCATTAGAAATGTGTCCCTCTTATTGGAGTGCCCCAAGTGCCCTTACGCCTGCACCATTGAGGACCTAAGAATGCCGTTGATGCTGCTATCAATTTGACATCCTATTGGGAACAAAGAGTCGAATCATCATAGAAAAACAAATTAAAATTATCTCTTTGGCAGTCAGTAGTATTATTAGTTAAGGTTAAACCATACATTCGTATTCTACAATTTCAGAATACCTATTAAGATATTACTCTTACAATCACTTCAGTACAATACGAACATAGCGACCCAACAAACTGACCCGCAAGTAATATTTCATTTAAAGTCTCATCGTGCGTTCCGAAACTTTACCAAAACTTGTAAAGTATTTGCTCGAAATTTTCAAGATGGAGTGCAATCACGGAACGGGTCGAACGGAACAGTTCAAGTTCCGAATCGAACTTGTGACCAGCGAAGTCTTTTTCATTTCTGAAATTTTGAAACTCGCCAATGAGGTTCATTTTAAAAGATCTGCTGCTGTTTCATCTAAACGGAACGAGTTGGAATTTTCTGCTGACTTAAAGTTTTGATTTTATTATTTCTTTGAAAATATATTGGAGATTTCAATCGAAAAAGTACTAAGAGTACTAACATTCCTTGACTTTTATCTACTGTTTAAATAAACAATTATTCACTAAAGCCAAACCAACAGGCGGCTTGCTTAGCATCTAAAGACTAACGACTCACCTGGCGAGAAGAGAAATGGAACAAAGGTTCTAAAATGGTTTTAACCGGCCACACTGCACACTTGGCGCCTTTGCAATCAGTTCACTTTCATACTCAGGTAACTCACTAGGGTCTAGGCGCTTAGCAAGTCACCTGCCAGTGCCTTTTCGGCCTTACGCTTTAGAACAAAACGTATTTTATTAAAAATTTCAACCGCGGTACCTATCCATGCACCTTGTTTTATATTTAGGAGCATTTAGTTTCTTGTTTCTAAACTTTATTATAAAGAAAAAATATAAGTGTGTTTATTTGTAATAAATAAGCTCTAAAACTACTAGACCGATTTAAAAAATTCTTTCACTAGTAGTAAGCTTTATTATATCTGAATAACAACGGCCATAGTTTATTTCCAGAAAGTGGACGAAGTCACGGGCGAAGTGCTAGTGTCGAATAAATTAGACGACAGGAAACGGAACGTGGAATAATCACTTCAGCTAATGTAACAGTTCTCACGACTCGACACCAAACTCTGGCTATCTTGTTGAAGACAAAGTAAGACAGAAATCAAATATTTACTTCGTTATCTTATATTTGTTTTGTACCGGGGGACTGACATTGCTTATAAAAATAGACACAATAGACTTGTGGTTTCCGACATCATTATCATATTATGTTCTCACCAGGTTTATTAAGCTGACAACACCTTTGCATAAGTTTTTTTATAAGTTTTATAAATGTCTACGAAAACTTAGACTTCTTCAGCAATGTCATGTTCAAGTTAATGAACCATAACTCAATCCTCAAAACATCTGCCAATTTTTTTCTTCTATACCTAATCAAGAAACTGCTCTAATCAGTACAACGTCAACGTTCACCCAATAAAAGTACCTCCAGTCTCCGGTATTCGTCATTCAATAAAACTAAAGGGGCATCGTTACGAAAAAGCTCGGTTCGCTCAGGTGCAACTGACTTAACACAATTGAGTTCGTTATTCCAACGACGCATTGTTCAGCCAATAGAGACTTACGGTCCCGATCTGCAATCACCCTGATTTATAGACTTTAGAAAGCACCAACTAAGACCAGTGTTGCTATAAAAATTGCTTCTATATCTTAATGTTGAAGAATGGCTTCCAATTTTAAAGAACGTCGACTACGTAGTTCGTACTGAAATTCATTTCTTTCTTTTATAATCCAACGTCTTTCACAGTCGTCGTTTTTGAAATCACTGAAAAATTCATGAATGAAAAATTTTGTTATTTTCGAATCGTAAAATATTAAACGAATAATGAATATTCAGATCACAGGAATCGTCCTTAAAAATATTGCTTCTTCCACACACGAGCCACCTTTGTTCTTATTTTCAATTTCATGTAAAGCGATTCTATAAATTTTAAAATCGCTGCCCAGACAGGAAGTCAGATCGAAATCGTGGCGGTCGGGAGGAAATTGCTCATTCTCACGCGAACGGCCGCCGCCTCACTCCGGGGAATCCGCTCTAATGGAAAAAGTTTAAAAAAATATACAAAACTTTTTATTACAAAGCCTCGTTGGACTTAAACCTATACATGGCAACTATAAGAAAACTACAAGACGAGGATGGATTTAACATGATTTAAAGATTCCTTTTTGTTCTATTAAAATCCTGGGAGTATGATTAATATTTTTAAAGCAAGAAATCTTATTAACACATAGTATTTTGACCAGTGATTTTTGTTTAATTGAATTTCTACACTTAACTTTAATTATGATTGTCATGATAGAAGAATAAATGCCAGCTCATTTTTTGTCCGAAAATGTAATTATTGTGGCCTGTGGCTTGAAATTGATTGATCTCTTGTTAATAAAAAATAATTTAATTTAAATAATTTTATAGAAGCACAAGAGGAAAATGTCATGACGAAATTTTTGAGTGTGAATGGGCTTTAGAGGAACACCTAACAGTGAAGTATGGTAGAAGCTATGTTGCCCTAGCCCAAATAAATTGGGAAAAAGCCAAGAGAATTGTGGTGATAAATAGAAGAAACACGTGTGTTGTACGGAATCTTGTTTATGTATTTTGACGGTTGAGCCCGTGTATCGAACTAACACTTGTTAATATTATTTATAACCTACCCTCAAAACATTATAATCGATGTCCAGTTTTTGTAATACGTCCAACATTTAGTTTATTTTGTGATATGTCATTCTCATGTGAATTGTAATTCTTATGAGAATAAATGATCTCTAACCTCAAACACGTTTCATTTTGTTTCACAGTGTTAAGACTATTCCAATAAAGGAAGGTAAATGCTAGAACCAATTTCATGACAATGCCTTGGACCGTCAGTCGTTGCCATATTGCGTACAAGTTATCAAGATTCTTCCGCAGTTAACGTTTTTCAGTTTTATCTTTGTAAGTATCTACAGCCAACATATGTAATATTGCGTTTGAAAATGTTACGTTTCCAGTGTTTTGTTTTCCTTTGTGTGTGTGTATGTTTGTTTATGACAGATTTTGTAAGCATAAGTGATAATGGGTTGACCAAATGACCATGTCTGTCAATGGACCGATGGGCGGCGAAGTAAATGTGTCTTGTAATGAGAAACTCGTATCGGCAGACATAGTAACACCATTTAGATAAACCGACATCCTTAAAGGGTTACTGGAAAATATTGAATGCGATAGACGAAGGGTCCGGTATTGTGGCACAGCTAGAAAGAGGCGTATGTCCCATCTGCTGGACATACACCTCTTCTCTGCAATAGACTGAGTTCATTCAAAAATTGATTGTAATAAATGTTAGGACGTAAAACACATCCAAATTGATAACTACAGTATCCGACCGAATAAACGGTATACTTGAGCTGCCATATAAATGGTAGCTCGTGTTTAAGAAGAAGATCGACTTTTGCGAGCATTGTCTCTATTAATCTTATCTGTTTGTTAAAAAATTATTCTATATTCTACAGAATGATTTTTTAAAGTGTGCGTGGATGACCAAATCCGGAACCATAAGGAATATCGAAAAACACTGAAAAAAGTGTCGAACCCGATTTTGAAAAAAAAAATTGATATTTGAAAAATGATCGGTTAAGGTTAAGGTAGGTAGGATTTAATCAGAAATTAATTCATTTCAAAAAGTAATTCGTGAATAATGAGCGCTTTCCTTTAGTTTGCCATGTATTATTACTCCGCAGAATTTGATTCTTATTAGCGACACTTTCGAATGGTGTAATAATACAGGATGTTTTTTTTTTCTTAATCAACCGGTTCGATTCCCGGCTAGGGATAACGATTTTTTCAAATTCCAAGGATGCAGTTTAAGTTTTCACCGAAATCGAGCTCGAGACTCCTTTCAGTGTTTTTCAATATTCCTCATAATTCCGTATTTGGCCACGCACGCATACTTTAAAAATGTACTCTTTATAATTCCTGTAAAAAAATCAGGTGCAATCCCTAATCATCAATTTGGCTTTGTCCCGTATTACTTGGTGTACCTAGATGTTACACTTTTTTTGTACCATTCTCCCAGACTGTCACGTTTCACTACCCAACACAAAATATTAGATACCGTTTCATTCAGAAAGGCTGGAAAAATACTAGTACCTATAATAATCTTTAGTTAATCTTTATCTTTAGGATTTGATTAGATATGTTGTGTATTTTTCTAATGACCCTTATCTTCACGGATACATAATATATTCAATGAACACCCGCTAATCTACATATTAGATTTTTTTTTCGAATCATTCGAAATATAGAAAAAATCTATCTTCTCCCAACGGCTTCGCCCGCATGAATTTCGGCAATTCGAAAGGACGTACTACCGAGATTATAAGAATCCTTTGTGTTTCATACCAATCTGCTCAGTCTTTGAGTCGTTATTAATTTACGAACATCCAGACTTTCACATTTTGCAATTGACTGTACCTACTACGTTCATAGTATCTCTCGAATCTAATTTAATTAATTAATTAAGTGACTTAAATGTCAACTTGAGTGGGGCATGGCAGAACAAAGTAGTTAAGTCGATCTTGTCGCGTCTTGTCGCTCAGAACCCTTAAATGCCATGTGTTAACTAGATAACTTTGGAAACACCTAGCGTATCTAACTTTAACCAAACTATTTCATTAGGACCTTAGAGTTAGTCAAGTCAAAGTCAATAAAAGGAGGAATTGGTTAGTCCTCCCTTCATTTTGTCAGTTCAGTTCTTCGTTTTGTTCAGTTTGCCATGATAGCAGCACTGCTGATGAATATGATGCGTATGTGTTGACTTCTGACTAAGAAGGGGTTTGTGTTCCAGTCGTGCTGGAACACAAACCTCCTCTTTGTCACAAGTCAACCATCCCCCATACGGAGTGGCTGCAAGTAATGTCTGACCTGACATAGTTTGACCATTATATCTATACACGCTGAAATTGTAATGGTTGTTTTCCCGCAGTAGAACGATTTACCATCAGTAGTACTATCGAAACAAAAAGTTAAACTTAAAAATAAAAATGCTTTTTTTTTCAAATAATTAAAAAAATATATTCATAAACTCGAAAGCGTAACTCACTAGACGTGACGTGGGTACTACTGGCAAAGCGGTGATGCGCCGACAAAGTGAAAAGCGATTCATAAATGTTCAGAGCAAAATAAGGTCTCGCGCGTAGTAATTAATTTTTGTTAATCTTAATTGTTGTTCTGCCATTTCTTGATTTTAAATTTATTATTTTTCATAAATCGATTGTATTACCAACACAAACTCTTTTCGCTGCGGGAAAACAACCATTAAAATTTCAGCTTGTATAGATATAATATCTATCTATACTAATAATAAGGCTGAGGAGTTTGGTTGTTTGTTTGGACGCGGTAATTTCTGGAACTACCAGTTGGACTTGGAAAAATATTTTTGTATATGATAGCCACATTCATGAGGAACGATAACGAGAACGAGAAATTCCTGCAGGAACGGGAAAAAAACGGGATATGCGCGTACGAAGTCGCGGGAAAAAGTAAGTTTTTTATGTTTTTCCATTATTTTTTTATTAACATTAGATATTATTCCATGCTTCTTTGTTCTTTCATGTTCTGGCCTAGATCGGGATGGTAGAAGTCTTAGTGGTTTCTTAACAATGCTTTCCTTTACCGTCTTGATAGGAGTGGTGGTAAAATAAAGAGCCTTAATTTTTTCTATGAACTCATAGTCATTTTAAAAGTTGCGGCAATTAATAGAGTATAGTTAGGACGAAGACACGTTAAAATATCCTGAGAACTAGAGACATAAATTGCCGCGTTGCCGATATATTTATTTGGAGACAGCATTTGAATTATAAAATATCAAATATTTTGGCAATGGAGCACTGTACAGGGTCCTTGGATCTTTTGTTTGTTCAAGTGTTTTCTTTCCATATAATGCAGTTTAACCATTCGTCGCCACTTAAATAAATAGTCATGTGGCTCGCAATAAAAATGTTTAATTCGATTGCGACAATAATGCGCCATAAACGTAGCATAAACGGCCTTATCTTTAGATTGCGTTGACTTGGAAGTTTGATTTTTTCACTGCTCCGAGGGGTAGCAACCCTGAGTATTTGATGTTAATTTCAGCTTGATTCCTTTACGCATTTCTGACCAAAAAGGTCTTGACAGACGGACAGACAGATAGACAGAAAACATAGTGATCATCATAAGTGTTCCGTTTTCGCCAACCCTAAAAATACCAGAAATATAAGTACCTACCCTAAACTGTAACGTTGCCGAGATCCAAACAGTCGCCACATCGACCGTTCTGTGTGTCTCATCCAGCGGATTCCCGCAGCCGAGAAAAGAGGAGTGAAGTTTGGATTTAGCCATCTGTGCCTAAATATCTATCAAATAAATATGAGAGAGAAAATTTAACGTCTCCATACATATATAGGTACATCATAATAACAATTACTGTTTGTGTTGCAGTGCACAAACACATAGAAGAAAAATCTAGAGATTGTGACTAGACTAGACTATGGTTAAATGCAAATAAAGTGTCTACCAGAGAGTAAGAGCCCACGAACTACCGCTGGAACGGGTAGCTTTCCTTTATATTTAAATTAACACAGGACATATGTATGGCTGTATGCCACGTGGAGTACCTAATGCAAATAATGTACTTTATCCAACAATAATCGCAATCTTTAGGAATTTAATGATAAGCCGAATCATTTATAACATCTTAAGTACAAAACAAGTACTTCTCTGTAATTGACAAAAAGTTTATAATGTAGATAATGCTTACAATGAGTAATACACAAATAACTAATTAAGTAACCTGTACCTAATACATTAATAACCATTTGGAATGCAACCAATGATAACTTTGTGAGTAAGAAGCATTTTGTACATCGAAAGATTTAAGGTGTTTTTGATAAAAAAATAAACATATATCTCAGTTTACCTACACAAAGCTGGCACCATTTGAATTTAAAACAAACCGACATCTATTTACAAAAAAATATTTACAATAACGAAATCTAGGAGAACTGACGTGCATTCTCGCTGCTATCTACCTATGTCAATCAATATTAAACAACTGTTCAGTATTCTCTAGACGCCAGCGCTGGCAAGGCATTACATTCAGCCAGTTACAATATAATTTAAAAAAAGAACGGTCTAAACTCTGTGTGAAGCCAAAAAAGTGGGGATCATAGACTAATGTGGGGATATCCTATTACTTACATGTAACTGACTTCATAATACCGTACATCCGTACAAACTGAGTAATAAAATAATACTCACTAAATCATAACTGTAAATTTTTTTTTTTTTTATAACTTGATGCTCAGGCGTTTTCCGGTACATATCTCATATCTGGTGTACTAAAATATTATATCGATCCGTAGAGATAATTTTCGATAAGTGCTGATAAGTTTGGTGTAGTTTTAAATAGTAACAACGGTCACTTTGCTTCAGTCGTGTACAACTGCCTGTCCTGCAATCAGTGATTCGAATTATTTTCATTAAAACAACAAAATGTGGTAAGTTGAGTTTATGTTTTCCAATAAGTAACACTGTGTTTTATTTACTGAGTAATTTGTGTTGAAAAAGAACAATAAAACCACAGTGTCGTTCTGCACAGTTCCATTAAATACACGCGACGCAAATATTTCCTTGCAATTAAGTTGTTTGGTGAACGTTAAGTTGTAGGAAAACATATAAAAATTTACTAGTACTTATTATTAATTTTACGGCAATTAATGGAAGTAAATCCTCGTAATATCATTTTGTAACTGAAACGTCATTATATTTGTTTTTTTTCCTTCACAAATAAACACCACTGTGACACAGAACCTGATAGCTTAGCAAGCATTTAGACTAGATCGAGAAAACTAATTTAGACCTAGTTCAAAATAATCACTTGTGAGTTGTGTCTTTTGGATTAAGATAAGCAGCTTTAATTATTTTCGTGAAATAAATGTTAATGGTCTGACGTTCTATTCTTATCCGTCTATGCAAGGCCTATTGGACCGTGGCACTGGCTGGTCAGTATAATCTCTATGGGTTGGTACACTCGTGACGTCAGCAGTATTGACCAATCATCGCTGTAATGCAACCAAGCGCACCGTACAGTTACCAACAAAATCAGTGCAAAGAAAAACACTGCAATCACTTTTGTTTTACGCTTCTCAATAAACATGCTTACTTTATTTCCTATAAACTTAACATTTAATTATCTTGCGTTTCTGAAAATTAGATGGTAATAAATATGTAGGTCCAAGTATATCGGTATCTTTTAAAAATACTGTAAGGAAATGTAATTTTTGTATCGATAAAGTATGAAACACGCGTAGGGACACATGAAAGCAAAAGATAAAGAATGGCATACATATACATTCCAATAAAACATAACAATCTTATCTTATATCAGTTAATAAATTAAGCATGATAATAATAATACGCCTACAGTATTATCATAGGTAAAATACGAGGAAATCTACTTTTTTTTTTTTTTAATTTATCGAAATTTATGTTGACTCAATCATTCTTCTACAGCAGTGATCGAATAAAGCAAAAATGTTCACTTGTGTTAATGAATCACGTTGAAATTACTCAACAGATTTAGATAAAATTTTACACAAGTGCAGATAAGACCTTTAAAATTACTTACCTACGAACAAGTCATAAAAAAATAACAAAGCGAAATCGAGAAAGCATTTGATCAAAGCAAAAAGAAAATTGAAAAAAATCATGCACTCGCGTATTTTTTTGCTACTGTTACCAATAATAAGTACTTAATATATTCATTGCTGTCAACGACCTCGACTTTCTAGTAAATATTCTGCTGGCGTTTTCCACGACACGACCTTAAAAATGGCGGCGTTGCATTCAAATACATTACAATTGTAGCCCTTTGAATACCAGCAAAACAAATGAAACAAGTTTCTAGTTGCATTTGTTTTGCTGGTAATACTTTATATGAGTAAAGAAAAGTAAATACCAGGTTAGCAGTCCAAGGTATATTGGTAGATACGTTATTTGTATAAAATTAAAAGCCTGATCGAGATTCCTGCGGCTGATCTCTCCACAGTCGGTTCGGATAGCCATCTCGTTGGACTATATTATATAGTAAATGAACTGAGAGTGGATCTGAGTTGACGCACACACTTTACACTATAATATATCCTGCATACTTGGCTGATCTAAGTTAAACCTGGCCACTGTGGTTGAAATTCAGTCATTTAATAAATGAAACAAAAAAACCATATTATGGACTTTATCTCTCGACAGTACCATTTTATGTCAATTCTAAAATGAAAA
The DNA here is from genome assembly GCA_002192655.3 of Mamestra configurata. Taxonomy (NCBI): domain Eukaryota; kingdom Metazoa; phylum Arthropoda; class Insecta; order Lepidoptera; family Noctuidae; genus Mamestra; species Mamestra configurata. The sequence continues at coordinate 344,442 of NDFZ01005449.1, forward strand.
GTTGTTGAATGTTGTTAGTTGCTGAATTTTACTATACAATAAAAATATATATTACTAGTGGACCGCCCCGGCTTCGCTAGGATGTATTTTTTTAAAATTTTCTTTCATAAGAACCTTCTCCTGACAATAACAAACACAACAACAAAAGGATTAGCGAAATTGGTCCAGACGTTTTCGAGTTTTGCGCTTAGCAACACATTTAGCTATTCATTTTTATTAATATAGATAAATAGATAATAATCTATCTGTAAATGTCGTGACCACTATTACATATTTCTAATAAAATAAAGGAACGGGTGTTTCTCTTAAGACGTTATCTTTAACTGTTGATTAAATCGGCACGTAACACTATAAGTTATCGTATTTAACAATGATTATTAAGATAAGGTTACGTTTATTGAATCATAAAGATTTATAATACTTTGATCAAAGGTTTACTGATAAATACAGTGAAATTGAACCGAGTGAGAAAATATCTTCCATATAATATTGAAGTGACATCTGTACCGTTATTTAGAAACTATGATGCTAGCCAACGTAGTATTCATACCACGTTACTAGTTAAAGTGAACGCCACCACTATTTATGGTCACAGATTTCTACATCGCGCAAGCAAGAGATTATCCGCGAATCAACAATATTATGTTGGTACACAACATGACCAAATCAGAAAAACCTCTGCCTTTATTATTTTGGTATGATTAGGAATGATTTTGCTTTTGAATTTATATAGATAGTTCTTTTATAAAGAGGGTGACTGCTATAAAATGCGTCTTAGCATCAAGTCCAGCTTTATATTACTATTGTACAGACGCCAGCACATCAAGCTACCCGAAACTGTCAAATATTGCCAATCAACCTTAAACCTAATGCTTCAGCAATAAAGTAAAAAATCTATTAAAGAAATTTTACAGATTCTTGTAGCTTGATGTGCTGGCGTCTGTAAATGATAGTAGAATTTTATTGGCACTCAGGATACACATAGCAGCATGAGATGAAAACCATTCCGCGTATTGAAAATTTTACAGGCGATGTGGATGCATCAGTTAGGGCTCAGAACGCGTCATGGCATTTCTTTTTTGCCACAACGCGTTGTGACCTGTTTTTTCGCTCAATGAGCATTTTCGGTATATGAGCGTTACATATTTGCCGGAAAGTTTATCTAAGAATCTGTAGTTTCTGCATCCCATGTTGAAAAGACGAAGACTTACTAGCAATCAGGCTAGATTGTGCGTTTGTGAACCACTGCAGCAAGATATCAGCTGGGCCTGTTACCTTGCAGCAGTGATGTCGCAAACTGTTTCAGTTGTTTTTGTCTTTATTGATGTTTTACTAACATAGTACGTGGTATGAGTCTCCTTATTTGAATTTAATAATTATTGTTATTATTCCTTTTGTTCATCCATACACATATTAATTACATTTTTTATTTATATTATTATTATTTACATTATTTACACATATTATTTACAGTCAAATTTGACAGATTCTTGTAGCTTGATGTGCTGGCGTCTGTAAATGATAGCAAAATAAATAATATTCAAGAAAAAATATGGCCGTCCTTTAGTTTAAAACACAACATAAGGAACAAGTTGATTTTACGAACCGCCCTGCAACGAACAAAATAACCCAACAATAGAATAATCATTTTATTTGGCACTAGTAATCAGCACACTCTGGGTGATTTTACTCTTGTTAAGAACGTATGACTGTCGTAAAATTCTAAAAACGTACGAGCAAAGCAGTGGACGTAAAACTAGTGTTACATTGTTTTAACACACAAAGTGTGAATTGATTTTCTGGTCCTTGAGCTCTTTTCAAAGATATGTGCGTCGACATAATTTAATATAACGAGTTGGTGTTAAATAAATAAACAAGATGCTAGTTCAGAAATTATATAATCAATAAGTGAATCTGTTGAAGATCGGTCGTGCTGAACTAAATTATCGATGAAACATGTTTATCGTTTACCCGTCATTATCTTCTTAGTCCAGAATATAATTCGTAATAAAAATAATATATTTTTAAATGTTTTTAACTGAAATATTTAAAATGGGAATAATATGTGTATGTATGAATAAATGGAATAATAACAATAATTAAAGTATTAAATTCAAATAAGGAGACTCATACCACGTGTACTATGTCAATAAAGACAAAAACAACTGAAACAGCTTGCGACATCACTGCTGCAAGGTAACAGGCCCAGCTGATATCTTGCTGCAGTGGTTCACAAACGCACAATCTAGCCTGATTGCCAGTAAGTTTTCGTCTTTTCAACATAGGATGCAGAAACTACAGATTCTATGATAAACTTTTTGGTAAATATGTTACGCTCATAGACTGAAAATGCTTGTTGAGCGAAAAAACAGGTCACAACGCGTTGTGGCAAAGAAGAAATGCCATGCCATGACGCGTTCTGAGCCCTAACTGATGCAACCACATCGCCTGTAAAATTTTCAATACGCGGAATGGTTCTCATCTTGGCATCAAAAAGGAAGAACCCGCCAACCAGTTTTGTGTTTGGTAGGCTAGCAATAGTGGTTCTCATGCTACTGTGTGTATCCTGAGCGCCAATAAAATTCTACTAATTTTCAAGCAACGTCAGCATTCGTAATCTGTAAAAAAAATATGAAAAATTAGGCGACTGACATGCGAATGTGGAGGTTGTTTAAAAAGTAATAGAATTGGCCCTTTGGTCTTTCAGCCAGCTCTGTTTGCCGGATGGAGAATTTGTATAGATGTCGCCTCATATCCCACGTATCTACATGCCCTTGTCCCATTTTGTTTGTGATCGATGCAATATGGTTTCTCTTTCCATTATCCCCCATATCAGGATCTTTTCATATCTATTTTATATTTTATTTAAATCTGAATTTTGTATTTTCCAGTTGCTGTGTGTGTAATCTCCTGTGCAAGATCCTCAGTTTGATAGTGACTCTACTGTTCATCGTAGCAGTAATTCTTCTCATCCTATGGGGCGTCGGAGTCATATTCGGAGGTACTTTTGACTCGTTTGGCTCTATGAAAACTTGTCCGATTGATTGAACAACTGACTAAAGAGTCCCTCAACCCTGCGTTTTAGGGATTTACTGTATCTCGAGATTTTCCAAGCTTAGAATACCAGTTAGCGATGACAGTCACAGGGTAAAGAAACATAAGCTGGTGGGCTAACAAAAACAGTCAGTGCTAAGTCTTACCAAGGGGTGTTGTGTTAGGGTGTTACTATTATAACTGTTATCAATCGATCGATATCGATCGAAGTTGATCGATTGGTGTGGTAGCTTTAGCTGATCGAAGAAGAAGCAGAAACTATCGATCGACGTTGACATATTCATTCTACAATCAATCGATTGGTGTAGTACAAACTATCGATTGACGTTGACTTATCCATTCTACCATCGACGATCGATCGATTTGTGTGGTAACCCTTAAGAAGTCAGCCTCAACACAGTTGGGAAAAAGCTAGGCTATGATGAAAGCAGTCATGGAAAAGTCGGAATCGGTGTCTGAGTATATGATTTCAGAACCGCAGTTAATGTTTATGGGTAACATTTACGTCAATTTGCGGCCGTATAGATGATACACTAAGCTTCACATAAACAAGCCTATAATATTTTTGAACTTCTTTTGACTTCACTGTAGACAGAAAATGTCAAAACGGATTGAACTATTTTTGGAGTAAGGAATTGGCTCCTTATTAGGACAACTTTATAATTTTATTTTATTTTGCTCAACAGATGATGAAGAAGCCACCAATAAAGCCCTGCGATTCAACGAGCTTTCGATGACTAATCCAAAACCAATTTAATTCACACCTTCTAATACAGCTTTTTTTCGTAAAAAATAATTATTTTTTCTATCTCTCGAAGCCAAACGATGATCGCCAAACTGAATATTTCAAACAACTTCTTTTATTGTTTTAATACTTACTATAAAAATAATCTGTGCTCTATTTATTATAATATAAGACAGATAAGGTCGATTTAAGGGACGCCGATATAAAAAAAATGTGTTTGCCTCCAGCAGGGATTTAACACTATATCAAGCCTAAGACATTGCAGTCTTTATGGTCAATTCAAGATGAGCTAAAATTGTATTATCACATTTGTGACTTTATGCCACTTCTTTGTAATTATTTATTAAATAGACTTTAAGCTAATAACAATTATCAAACACACACTGTTTTCTTTCATTCCTTCTCGACTCTAGTTTTAATTGTAAATAAATAAATAGTTAATCTAGCTGTAAGTTATAATTTTATATTATTATTTTATATATTTTAATCATCATCGCTAGTTATAAATATATATTAATATATTGCTTACCTAGCGTCTAAAGCAAAATATAAGATACCGTAAATAAATGATTGAAGACTGCCTAATGTCTTCGACGGTCCAACTATATGATAGTTCAGCCTTCTCTTGAACTGCTAGTCAAGGCAAACTGGGCTAATATACTACCATATGTGTGCTTTTATACGTCAAAAACATGACCTAATAAAAAGTACAAACAAAACTCTTTTGGTCTATTATTTTTATCTTCTAATTAAACATACACAATTTTTTGAAGTTCTGTGGGCGGACATTTGTCAAAGTCTTTATTATGAATATCTACGTCGTAACACAAAATATTTTAATTGTAAGCTTGATTGTTGATTCTTAAGTTTTAGCAAAAGTTTATGACGATAGCGACTGGCGGATTTGTATTGGAAACATATTCATATATGAAAATATTCCAAACACATAAAAATGTGGTAGGTTATCACATTTATTTAAAGTCTATACCTACTCTTAATATGAGTACATTTCTTTATTTTTTTAACTACAATTAGAACTGTTAAAAGTAGATTTATAGTATATTTAATTAACAGTCTATCCCAAAAGAATACAATCGGGTATATTTCCAGGATGAAAAGTATTGGCACTAAGCGAGAATGTAGCTATCTATCAGTGAAAGAATTATTTATATTATTGTATCAGTCCTTCCAGAGGTTATGGACCTACTAAAAACCTTTTAATACTTCTCTTTACAACATTACGCTAGACTAGAACGTAATATCGATTATCATTTCTTAAGCTACATATACGAGCATGAACCAGTAAGTTTCGATTTTCAAGAATTTGTCTTATTTCCTTATTTCCTTTACTTATTTCCTGACACTATTTTAGTTTAAAAATATATTCACAGGTATACCGCCTGGTTTTCCGATTCAATGACGCAATGTTCATTCATACTAAAGTAAAGTGCTTTGTTCCGAGAAATATTTACAAGTAATTCTGAGAGATCTAGTGCAAAGAATATTATTTCCTTCATCACCCAGGCACAACACAACATAAACAAGTATTGTGTTATTTTTGGGAATATAAAATACGACAGAACAAGTTCACAGCGAGTCTGTAAATAAATAATAATTACGTAAACAAAGACCAACTGGGCACGGAAGATTCTATTTCGATGTTTAATGCGTTTTTAACGGTTAGTTATAGTGATTTATAAACGCTACAATATTCTCAAGTATAGCTACTATGTTATCTACTGATATTTTTGAATTAAGAGCGTTTGCTTCTCACGTTATTTATATACAAACTCTCAAAACCTTAATTTTGGAAATAAAAAGAATTTATTTGAACAAAAATCACTCTCTCTTCCGCACTAAATTTTATTACAATCGGTTCATTCATTTCCAAGTATTAGGACTTAAAAAATTGTAAGTAATGCGTTAAGATTACCTTTATAAACATTTATATTATGTAGAACCAGAACAAGAGCATCGTTTTCTTGGCCAAGTGAGATTGCGTCCACGAGATAGTGATCTTTCCGTCAGCACACAGAGAATGACTTTCTTCCTTAAAGTAAACAAGTCAACCGAAACAACTCCCATACGTACGTAGACGTATGGGAGTTGTTTCGGTTGACGTATGGGAGTTTGTCATTATTTCATACAAAATATACTTCCGAAGAAGAATTTTTGGAAGTCGGTTCTATTTTTCTGAAAAAACTTTTTTTTTTAATCCCAGGACAATTTAGCTTATGTATTTTATATTGAATTCCTTTTAGTATCTTTGCAAATTAGTTCTAACATGCCTAAACCCCTATTGCAATCGAGTGGATAGTATGTGGAATTTGTTATAAATTGTGTCCCAAAAGATACCCTGAATTTGATAAACTCTCCTGATTTCTTGTGTTCCCTAATATTTTTACAGCAGCACATATGTCAAGTAACTAATAACCGTATTATGTATTTAGATTGTATCATACATTTCAAATTTAAAAATTAGTTTACCTTTTAAAATGTATCAATATGTTTTTATTTAATGCAGTGAAGTATCCGTTCTTCTCCATAAAAATCTACTTTTTGCGAATGGACAACTAGGGTCACTTATATTTTAATTTTAAACTGTAAATTTGACGTTCAAAAGTGCCTTTTAATGGTCTAGTTGAAATAAATGAATCGACTTTGACTTTGACTTTGTGATTTGTTTTTATTTTTTACAGTTTCATATGCACCATCATATGTCAGCTATCGAGCTTGGGTTTGGGAGTCTTGTGCGTTCTCGCGTCCATCGTTGGTGTGTTTATGCTAATCAAATTTCTACTCATACGTAAGTGTTTAATAATGTCGCATGAAGTTGTTAGTCGAGAGCAAATAGCTTTGAACCCCGTCCATGTCTACAATTTTACAAGTCGATCGTTTTCTGCAGAGGATTTCATCATGATTCCAATGCGGAAGAGAGATGGAGGTATACATGAACGATAGCCACATCCCTCTTCCGAACAAAAAACCTTAACAGCATTAATAGGTACCTGATAATACGGCCCTTGTTGATTGAAAACAATTAGAATGTTTCTATCACATTACGTAGACCAGAATCTATAGTATGACCACCAGGGCTTGAAAACCGGAAAAAAATCGAACCGAAATCATAAGTTCCCTATGTATTAAACATAGGGAACTTATTGATTTCGGTTTTGTTCTACCTTTAACCCCAATTAAACGGTTATAAGCTACAAAAGTTCGTAAATAGATTTTGTGGAATTAACCGGTTTTGAACGGTTTTTGTCGCCTACCTCCAATGCGCAACCGTGCAGAAGTATAAGAACCGGCTGCACTACTGCCTCGCCGAAAGCGGACTCCGCGTATTGCTCGGTTCTCGTGTAAACGAAATAAACGATAAAGCCGATTTATAATAATTAATAACCGGTTATTTTTAAACCCGTTCCAAGCCTTGATGACCACATTAAAAGAGGGCACTAAAATTTCAGAAATTTACGGTAGGGGCCCTAAATTTCTGAAAATGTCATCTGTCTGCACGCAACTGTGACTAACTTTAAGTTATTATAATCTTTTCAGAACTCAAGCATTTAGTTTGGTAGAGTATAAGTTATTAAATGAACTAAGAACTACAGAGAATTTACATAATCTATCTTCACTTTAAAATTAAGACAACTAACTACGTGTTTCGAAGAAATGATCAAACACTAGATTTAATTAATAAATTTTATTTTATACATTATCTGGGTTTATTTTGCTATAAAGCTCTCCTTAGAATGAAAAACATAGTTGCATGATATTCAAGATGCTTAAAGTTTGTGAAGAAACATTATTGTAAAAAATCAGCAATGCAAAACCAGGGCCTCAGTAACATGTCGATTACATTTACGACCCGAGATACCTCAGGAATATTGACGATCAATGATTTAATTTTCAAACTGTATCAACGAGGTATGTTGGAAGCTGGTAAGGACATCTTCAACAAAAACTTGAAGAAGTGCGAGTTAGACTCTCACACGAAGGGTTCCTTACCATAAACCGAAAAACACGTTTCTTGTATAATGTGTCTCCTTTAATTTTTTTTTATTTAATTTTTATCATTTGATGTTATAGCGGCAATAGAATTACACACTGAACATTTCAACTGTCTACCTATTACGGTTCTTGAGATACAGCCCGCTGACAGACGAACAGCGGAGGCTTATTAATAAGGTTCCGTTGGTTAAACTTCGGGTAAGGAACACTAAAAAGCATCTTACCTTGCTTCACGCTAACAGAAATAAAAAGCAGATAAGTATTAGTCCTCTAGATCGAAATTTCCGGCCACTGCGGCCAGTTACAGCGTTTACTACTCAGAGCGGGAGATATTTTTTTATTTTTATTTAATTTACTCTTGACTCTAGTCTAGGTCATAGATGACAGAGACAAAGTCGACGATGGAGCGAGCTTACCCAGAAGAAGCCTGTTCACTCTAATTTTGAAGAGATTAGGGTTGTATGCGTTCGGAAACACAGACGCAGGCAGAGAGTTCCACTCCTTTGCTGTGCGCATTATAAAAGACGTTTGGAAACGTTTAGTGCGAATTGGTGGAATAGCAACAAGGTAGGGATGGTAACTTGCAGTGCGTCTAGATGTCCGATGGTAGAAGGTGGGATGAGGTCGTGGAGTTCCTGGACAATCTCCCCGAAGTACAATCTGTAGAAGACTGACAGGCAGGCAACCTTGCGGCGATGAGCCTAGCTATGAAGCTTGGCATCCACCAGTTTTACGTCGCCAATGAGCCTTTTAGCTCTGCGTTCCACCGAGTCAATATTGTACATTGTACATAATATATTCTAGCGCACAAATATACGCGCCACCACTGTCATACTCCTTACACTGGTATAGTGAGGAGCTCGTGGCTAAATAATTACAACCGCACGGGTCAATCTTCAAGGTTAAGCAATGCTTGCCAAGGTCGGTCTATGGATGGGTCATTACGGATCGTCAGAAGCTAGAATTACCGATAACCGATTGCCAATAAGTACCGTGTTATCCAATTAATGGATTGTGGAGGTCTGGTAGGCAGCCGGTCTACGTAAAATACTGATATTCAGCTGAATCCGATATAGTTGGGAAAAGGCTAGGCAGATGATGATTGGATGATTTACATACCTGTATTGCAATTTAAATTATTCATTTAAATTATTGATATTTGCAATCATCACGCATCGGACTTTGAGAGAGAAAGCAAAATCAGTTGTTTCACCAGCGACCCAAAGTCACGAGGCACATGGTAGAGGGTGTCATACTGCCAACTTCCAAACTCTGGGCTGCCACTGATAAATTCCTAATGGAAAACCCAGCAACAGTTTTCTCGTCATGGGGATCGAACCCAGAACCCCACAGCCCCCCATCCCCATCTATCCATATTTATACTTCCTGTTTAGAGGTAGTTATAAATCAATATGATAGCTCGAGATCACACATAACACGAAAGTCTGTACATCGGTAACGTAAGGAAGGTGTGCTTCTCACATCCAGCGACCTTCACCAGACCATCGGTTCAACCTGTGGGAGACCTTCCAACGCTGCGTCTTCCAGGCTGCCATCACCACTCCAGAACCTTTCGGCCTCATCAGCTCTGTAAGCATCCGTTCTGTGAGCAATATTACCAGTTAAGACTGGGAATTCTTCGGGCTATGTGTCTCATAGGGAATCATCAATCAAAGCCTTCTCCATTTACCTTTGAGTGACTATCACCCTTCTGACCTAAAAACTTATCAATATGAACTCAATTATATACTCAAAACAAGGTATTGCACTAAAATCAAATGGTTTTTATGAGTTATTAAAATCTTGGATGATATAGAATCAATTTACTTTATTAAAAAATTGGATATAAAAGTCTATTGCCATTAGCAGTAGCTAGAGTAGCTTATGAACACTCAGAAAGAACGGACGATGTTTTACATTGACGATTTCCAGACATCGAAAAATTTATTTTTTCCTAACGCGAAAGCAGTCGATAGCATAATTTCCAAAAACCAAACGAATAAAAAAGTGTCCCCGTATTCACTAGTCATTGCTGCAAAACCGTTAATACATTTTGCATCTATATTTGGATCAAAATTGGTTTCATTCGACAAAAATAATATTGTGAGCACGAAGTTCGTCAGCAAGTTCTACTCGTTATTTTTTATCATAACTCACCTTGTGGTATCAATGATAATAGTAAAGCCCATGAGTTGGCATGAGACGAAATCTGACGTGCCGTTAAACATCTTGACAAAAACTTTTGGCATGTTGAACATTATCGAAGCCGTTTATTCAGTTTTCGCCATTGCTATTTTTAACTCGAAACACTATGTCGAGTTATTTTATAAGCTCGCTAATGTTGATACACATTTCAGCATTACTAAAACAGTATTTAGACGAAGACGACTTATCTCAATAATCCTAGTCGTATTGCCAATCGTGCAAGTGCTTTGCACATTTTGGTTAAGAAAATTTCACATACAAAATATTGGTGCCCATATAAATTTCTTTTTGATCATGCTGCAAGGATTGATCTTATACTTCATAGTTATTAATATTTACTTGAGGATTTTAATGCTGAATACATTGCTATTGAGGGCTGTTAAACACACGATGTCAATTCAAAAGAAGATAATATTTGAAGATACAATTTCCGACTATGTTATCAAGGTAACTATAAGTTTAGAAAGATTGCAGTTTATATGTACTTTTAATAACATTTACTTTGAATAATCCTTTTCCATTGCAGAATATTTGCATTGAACCTAAAGTAATGCAAGAAGAGGCTTTGCACTGTTGTTGGTACGAGTTAATGCAAATGTATGACAAACTGGCAGATTGTATTCATCTTTTTAATATAATGTACTGTGGTCAGGTATGAACGGAACGCATGCAATTTATTAAAATGCTTATATATAATAAATATTATGTCTGTTTAATGAGTTTTCTTCTTTTCAGGTGTTTGTGATGTATAATACATGGCTATTATGCACATTACTGACTATATGTCGATCCTTGTCTCCATCTTTAACGGTAATTGTATTATTGACAGTTAACACTAATTTGCAAATAATCAAGTTTAGGGCCTGCTCCATGGGCACGCCACAATTGCGGCGGTAAAACCCCGCTTTGGGGAGTGGCTGGAGAGGCGCCACGGCGTCCTCACCTTCCGCCTGACGCAGATACTTACTGGACACGGCTGTTTCGAGAGGTACCTGTTTTGGATTAAGCGGGAGGACACGCCCGGGTGTCAGCACTATGAGGATCGCCCGGAGGTCACGGTGGAGCATACGGTGGAGGTCTGCCCTGCTTGGGCTGAGCACCAGCGTGCCCTCGTCGAGGCGATCGGTGGCGGCGACCTCTCACGTCCGGCTCTGGTTAAATCCATGGTCCGGAGCGAGAAGGCTTGGGAAGCGGGCACCTCCTTCGCAGTGGATGGTGCGTGGTGCTCCACCACCTATTTCCCTACAAAACCCTTACAGTGGGGGCGGTGTGTGAGTGGGTAACCCTTTCACTGGGTTTCAAGTAAAGAACCCATTCATTGGGTTATCCATATGGATGTGAGAGTAAAAGGGTTACTGGGTTTCAAGCATAATATCGAATCGAAGGGGTAAGCCGTTCATGAAGCTACCTTTATCATGATGTAATTGCTTTGAGGAGTTACACCATGAAACCCTTCGAAAGGCTTAACTCTTAACCGGAGTAGTACGGTCCCTGGCCACGAATAGAGCATTTTTTATGAATGATCCTACTCTTTTCACAGTATTCCGAAATATTCCTGAGTGATTTATTTCTGTATTCGTGCATAAACTGCCGTCCTATATTTTTGGCGACCGTGTGTGAGATGTTCACAAGAGAAAAGAAAAAAACTTTAGCATTGTTATTGCACGTTCTACAATTAATCGAAGGAGGTAAGATTTGAAGTGATATTGAATAAGCAATTGAATTAACTATCTTTCAATAATCAGGGAATTTTAACAGAAGTATAAATACGACTATTTGACCTATTTTCTGGACAAAAACTGTCAAACGCCCATGTTATTTCATGTAAAAGTTATTAAACTATTGAAAAATCAGCCTTAAGAAAATGTATAAAGAAACATGTTATATTAGAAAATTTAAAAAGCACAGTTTTTTAAAGTGATTGCAATTATACATTCAGTCAGTTATTTCTTGTATCTCTTCAAATTTCGGTTCAGACTCGTTTAATAACTCTCTGGAAAAGAAAAATATAATTAATTGGGAACTTTCGCCACGACAACTTTGTCAATGTTAAATTAAATATTTCCCTAAAAAACTCTTTTATCTAACGAACAAATTTTTATAGGTGGGCACCTTTCCAGATAACGAGTCCTTCAGTCAAGTGAAAACAATGATAACTCTGGTAACTTGGCGCAAGCTAGATATATCTGCGAACGTTTTTACGATCAATGTACGGACTGTCATGAACTTCGCCGGCCGCATCATATCCTACTCTGTTCTCATGATTCAGTACTTTTATAGCCACGAGTTTCTAAAATAAAAACATGGACATCAAAATAGCTAGCATTTTTAGCTTACGAATCTCCAGAAATGAGGTACGTGAGGTACTGTGACGAACCTATTTTATTTTGTCTATCTTTAAGCTTTTTTTTTGTACTGACTCTTCGTGTCTTTCACAGGAGAACAAAAATAAATAAAGATAACATAACATTAATTTGACAAAAAGTAACAAATATACAATCTTTACCGAAGACCGATTCATTCTAAAAAAAATAAAAATAATTTAACTTGTGGTAACGAGTGTTTTATTTTGATCTGCCTACTGTCAAGGCAACATAACATTTACAAAAAAAAAAAAATGAAACTAAACTATGGAACAGCTTCTAAAATAATGAAAGAATTGCCATCTAGACTCAGCAGATTGAATTTGTATGTGAATAGTCTACTACAGTGATTCAGAAGAAAGCTAATAATGAGAACAAACACAAAGCAGTTCCAGTCATAGAGTACAGATGGCGCTCATGAGAATTATTGATTATGTAGAACCCCGAAATCGCGACAAAAATTAACTGTGATTAATGTGCTGGGGTAGAACCTGGATGAGGCTGGCACAGGAACGTGGGGATTGGCACAAGAGAAGAGAGGCTGCTCAGCAGTGGGCGAAGTCGGGCTGTGGATGATGATGATGATAATGATGATGAATGTGCTTCATCTCAACTATTTTTTTTTTTTGCTATTTCAGGGTTCGTCATTATTGACGTCAAATAAAAGGCAGGCTATATTATGCTCTGCATCACTGCTCTTCAAACAATAAATCTCTGACTCACCCAGTGATTCATTTTATTTGACCTGACACGTAGTCTTTTGCAAAATGTGTTGAAATAAGATGAAATATTTAACCACTATTCTGAACTATGTGAACTTATAGGGCCCTGAAACAGTCAAAAGGTAAAATAACCAAGCAGAAAATGACATTTTATGGGAAAAACCCATAAATATTATTCCATGTCAGCCCTAGACCAAAATAGTAGGAAGTCATAGTTGGAGGCTCTTGCTCAGAAATGGGATGATGCAGGCAAACGGTAACCACGAATCAGGTTTATAGGTGAACCGTGACATGGTTCAGGTAAAATATTTTTCTATGTCAGGTCTAGACCAAAATAGAAGAAAGTCATAGTTGGAGGCTTTTGCTCAGCAATGGGATGATGCAGGCAGACGGTAACCACGAACCAGATTTTCTCTGAACCGTGACATAGTTCAGGTAAAATATTGTTCTATGTCAGCCCTACATCAAAATACTATGAAGTCATAGTTGGAGGCTCTTGCTCAGAAATGGGATGATGCAGGCAAACGGTAACCACGAATCAGGTTTTCTGTGAACCGTGACATGGTTCAGGTAAAATATTGTTCCATGTCAGCCCTACATCAAAATACTATGAAGTCATAGTTGGAGGCTCTTGCTCAGCAATGGGATCATGCAGGCAGACTGTAACCACGAATCAGGTTTTCTGTGAACCGTGACATGGTTCAGGTAAAATATTGTTCCATGTCAGCCCTACATCAAAATACTATGAAGTCATAGTTGGAGGCTCTTGCTCAGAAATGGGATGATGCAGGCAAACGGTAACCACGAATCAGGTTTATAGGTGAACCGTGACATGGTTCGGGTAAAATATTTTTCTATGTCAGCTCTAGACCAAAATAGTATGAAGTCATAGTTGGAGGCTCTTGCTCAGCAATGGGATCATGCAGGCAGAATGTAACCACGAATCAGGTTTTCTGTGAACCGTGACATGGTTCAGGTAAAATATTGTTCTATGTCAGCCCTACATCAAAATACTATGAAGTCATAGTTGGAGGCTCTTGCTCAGAAATGGGATGATGCAGGCAAACGGTAACCACGAATCAGGTTTATAGGTGAACCGTGACATGGTTCGGGTAAAATATTTTTCTATGTCAGCTCTAGACCAAAATAGCATGAAGTCATAGTTGGAGGCTCTTGCTCAGCAATGAGATGATGCAGGCAGACGGTAACCACGAATCAGGTTTTCTGTGAACCGTGACATGGTTCAGGTAAAATATTGTTCTATGTCAGCCCTACATCAAAATACTATGAAGTCATAGTTGGAGGCTCTTGCTCAGCAATGGGATGATGCAGGCAGACGGTAACCACGAACATGGTTTTCTGTGAACCGTGACATGGTTCAGGTAAAATATTGTTCTATGTCAGCCCTACATCAAAATACTATGAAGTCATAGTTGGAGGCTTTTACTCAGGATGATGCAGGCGGTAACCACGAACCAGATGAATCTGTGAAACGGCCATGAACACCGTTCTCCCCTTACTCCCCAAAATCCAATAAATGTCTTATCTCATCTTATAAATCTCTCGTATTATATTAATTGCGTGAATATGTCTCACCAACCAAACAATCAAGTTGTAAGAGAGTAAAGTTGGCACCATAGACTAGAAGCCACTGGAGCCAGTCAGAGTGATTTTACAATTTCTTTAGAATACTTAAAAGTGAATTTTCTATATTTTAAATATTTTTCAAAAATGTTCTCAATTCACTATGGACGGTATTCTTTAAATTCATTTGTTTATTTGTTGTGACACATGTGTAGGTACATGGTTATACATATAAGTTTCAATGAAATCAGTTTATTCAATTCCAAGAAGGACTCCAAAGTTAGTATGAACTAACTTTAAGAAGTGGCCCTATGACTGAGAGTATTATATTATGGCTAATTATTTTCCAGGCGACCAACAACTTAAAGGGCGACTAACTATTTGCTACTAAAAAAATAACTTGCCAGCGATTAAATATTTTAGCAATAATTATATTAGATGAGCTTCAAAATGCAAGGAATTACACATAAAAACTAAATAATGGCTGCTACTTAAGGAAGCGAACATATTAAACGGAGCCAAATTATAGGAGAAGTACTATAAATAATGACATGGCGACTATTGTTGTGATTTATTACAGCAAACAATCTTTAGACAATAAGCAGTTTGTCAAATTCGAAAGAGCTGTTAGGTTAGGTTGGAACTGTGACCACACAACGATGCCAGTTCAAATTATAACAAAGCTGACAATTTATTATTAAGCTGCTACTTTCTACTTTAAATTATCCTTCGCTATCTGCCAACCTACTATTTTTGCTACCGGCTTTAATTATTTTTAAATCCCAAAATCAGATGAATTTGTCGCCGCGTTAAATACGTGCCATATATTATCTGTAACTGAGTATAACAACGTACGTGTTTCTCTCTACGGGCGCCAGCTAACGGAACATATTATTTTATCTGTGAGTTTCTTCCTCTCCCTCCCGCGCCCCTTCTGTTCCTTTCTCGCGCCCTCGCAGCTCCGCCATTTTGAATTCAAAGCTGACATTCCGACACTCCGGTAGAGGCCGCGTCATTCCATTATATTTATTTTGTTGTTACGTATCATCCGTGACCCGGCAGTCGGTAAAAGTACTCGAGTGCTGTTTCACGTTAGGTTCATTCATTTGTGCTGTGATTACCTACTAAAACATTTCCAATATGTCTGGATGTAAGTATTATTTATTTTTCTATAGTTTTTACACGCATTTCTGCTTTTTTTTTGTTTACTTAGGTTATGTTTATCGGTTAATGCTTTATACAGATGCCAAACAAACACGTTGTCATGTGATTCCGTTGTTAATCCAAAACTGTTTAACCGGTGCTTGCCGGTTGCTCAATATTTTACATCAGTTATCTTCGTATTATATGAATTGTTATTAAATATTTGCTGATAGAAACAGTTGTCTAGACTGTTATTGAGCTCGTTAAGATAGAGCGTCATTACGGTGCTATCAATTATGTATGGTATCTGTCTAGGCACCTACTTAGTTAACGAATTTTTAATTGTCATGTTCGTAATTTGAATCATTAAATTAATGTTAAACTCAATGCAGCCGGTACTGGTGCCATTCCAACATATTTTTTTTTTGTAAATTTTCTTTTGTGGGTGAGAATAACGTCGACCTTGAGCAAATATCTATTTTTCGAACACCGTACCTAGTAGGTAGGTATATGCCTAGATGCCTACTAAGAATGTTATAAGAATAAGATTCTTGTATGAGCGTAGAATGTTGATTAACCACTTTGTTTATTGTTATTAGGAGTTCTCATAACGTTATCTATCTTTGCATTTATTTTGGGATTTCAAAGTCTGAGATAAAAGTGTAGCCAGAATCATCATTATCATGTGGATACGCCCACAAATAAACTTCCTACTTTGCTTGAATATAACATTTACATAATACTTTGCTCACTTTTGTTCTGTTTGTTATTCAACATCCAACAACCTCGGAAATTCTTTGCTTTAGCTTTCCAACAGAATGCTCGTTTGTTAGGTAACAGTCTTGTCAGGGTACCCGCACCAGTATTTTTGTTTGATCTTAGTTCGTAGGTAGATATTTATAATTATTATGACGCCTCTTTATAATTCGTGGGAAAAATTATAGTATTTAGGCACGGATATAGCCCAATATTGACTCATAGATCTTCTGATGTAACATTGCGCATTCCTACCTCCTCTTTTGAAGCAAGTAAAAGAGATTTAGGTAGGTGCGCAATTTTAGACAATCTGTACTGTGACGAGTGTAGGAAAACTCAACTAGACGTACTGCAACAGATTGACGAGTTTGACTGTGACAGCGCTAATAGTTAGGGTTGTTTCCGTAGTTCGTTCGGAGTGCTTAGTGCGAGTTTTAACGTCCTCGATTGCGTTAGCGTAAACGTCAATTTGTATTGAAACTTAATAAGCGCCGCCTGGTGTCACTCACGGAAAACCTTTTTTGTTTCCATACAATTTGACATAAGCGAATGTTTACGTTAACGCGATCGAGAACGTTATAAAACTCGCACTAAGGCCTCGGATATCGGCCCACGCACACACACTCACAGAGAAGAGGCCTGTATGGTTATGTTTCTGCAATAGACGTTAGAGGCTACTTATATGCTAATTACACTACTTTCTGCTAGGCTACCCTTCTTCTATTTTATATATTAGCTTCACTTCAAGCTTGATCATAATTAACCTTCTGCAACTGAGGTGGGTTTCTCATCAACATTCGACTGAGGTGTAGTCTGTCAGGCGTCACTATTTACAGCATGATTCTTTTATAAATTTTGGAAATAATAGAGCTCCTGTTTTATTTTACGATTAATGGGTTTATGTATAATGAAATAAAAATGAACAAGCATTCTCAAAACAAAAAACGAGTTTATTACGGAATCATTTATTGAGATCGGTATTTTCATTATTTTTACGCTTAAACTTACAAAACTATTTAAAAAAAAACGAAAAAAGAAAACTTCTGTAAAACTGTTAATATTAATCTTTAAAGCGTTATGTTACAGCTCTAAAATCAAAAATACAACGTGATATCACGGTTCAATTAGGCACAAATCAGTCTCAAAGTTAACCCTAAATCTAAAACTTAAGTTTACAGTCTTGACATAGTTTAGAAGAACATTGTAGACAAATTGGCTTTTTGCATGCGCAACAGCGGTACCTTGTTTGCCTCTTCAATTTGCTGGGGCATAGGCTGCATAGCTTCCTTCCAGCAGGACCTGGAAGCTGAGCCACGGTTGGAGTGGGAGGCAAATCATTGCCTAAAACTCGCGTTATAGTAAGACAGTTATCTGGGCAGTCTGTCATTGTAAACGCGTTATTATAAGCAAGAAAGAAACAATTCTATATAAATACGTGGAAAAGTAATGTATAGTTCCTTTTTAGACCAAAAAAATCCGTTACGTCAATGTAGTTTGGACCATCTTGGTCACCACAAGCTAAAGAGCTAAGGAGCTCCTTGTCTTCAGAGTTAAAATCACTCTCACTCGATTGGGCATTCTGTTCCTCGAGGTCTTAGTTTTCCTCTTGCTGTACATTTCCTTCCACATAATTAGGATCTTCAAACGAATCATCAAAATCGCTAAACTCGTTTTCCTCTTCTAATTCTTCAAGCCATTCCTCAATCTGCTCATCATTATTTGTATATCTTCCACTGCTGTCTCGTTTTGGGGGCCTACTATCTGCACTTTGAGTCGCCATATAAAAAATATGAATATTATAAGTTTAGCAAATTAAATGTGAGGTTATGTCCGAGAGACACTATGGCAGTATTAATATGTTACTGATGAAACGACTAATAGACACTATGAATCTGAAAGGGTATTGATGAGGTGACGTCTATTAGAATCAACGTGTATTGCTGTACTTACGTCTGTGGGACACCGGCAGTCGAAAACTCCAAACGTACATACCGCTGGGCCGCCCGCGCATCACTTACCGTTAGCGCGAGCCGTTACAAGAAGGTACTGAGCGAGACAGAGCTACAGCATACCATGTTACGATCTGGCAACGTTTTTTGTATTTGGTGGTGTCCGATAGACTACCACCTCAGTCGCAGAAGGTTAATACGGTGGTTTTCTGCAACAACTCGGCACCATAGATTTATGATTTAGATATTTATGGTCAAACATCACTGTAGCAGGGAAATTTGTTCCAACATATAAAACTAGGTCTAATTCCAAAGCCTACTCATTAGATACACGGATAGTTACTATTCAATATTCATTTTAGTGTAGGTATTTGATCAGGGCAATCCCGACCTTTTGCTGTTGAAAACAAATAGGGAAAATAAATGTATTTAAATAAACGTTATTTAAAAGCACTAGGTACGGAATGTACGCACACCATTAGGCACGTTACACGGGTTACACCCGTATCGACGCTGCCGAATACTTTCGGTATCACTTTATATTTGGAACTATGAGATCATCAATGTTTATAAAATTCGCAAGGCGCGTTTGCCCACTAAGCTAAGAAAATTAATAAAAGCTTCACAGAGCAATAAATGTTTTCGTATATGGACTTTTGGAATCTTATACATGTCACAGATCAGTCCAATATTCGTACTTAATTGAAATAAATATTTAGATGTTTTGATTTTGATGATTGATTTTGATGTTGAACTTAACTGATGAATTAAAAGGTAGGAAGTGTTATTTAAAAAAATCGAGCAAGCTTTTTCCATTATTTACCTTAAATTAGTTTACTTTAGATTATTAACGTCTGGGACTAGGAACATGAACTTTTGTACAAGGCTGCCTTTTATGATGTAGGTCAGAACTGAGAAGGGATTTTTGGAAAATCAACCTTTAAGGGGGTGAAAGGCGAAAAATACGTTTGTCCTAAATCTGCGCAGACGAAGTTGGTTATGGGTATTATAGGTTTTCCCAAGAGAATCAGGCCCGTACTAGATACGTCTAATCATAACAATGTGTGTTCATTCATCACTTTAACATTTCAGATCCGTACGGCAATTCTCAGCAGTACCCACCACCACAGGGTCAACAGATATACCCTCAGATCTACAACCCTGTGAATGCGGGCGCTCCACCGCCGAGCCAACCCGGTTACCCACCGCAGTACCAGCCACAGTACCAGCCTAGCTTCGGGTACCCGTACCAGCCGGGCCAGCCTGGCCAACAGGGACAACCTGGACAGCAGCCTCCATCGGCCATGTCCTATCCCTCAGCACCCTCGCAGCCAGGATTCGGTTATGCTCCCGCTCCTGGATACCCTAACGTATCGCCTACTCCCGCTTATGGAGGTAAATAATTATTGCAACAATAACTTTAAGTCTTCTTAAGGAAGTTTTTTCTAAAGCGTGTCTGTCTGTCATTGTATCATAGAGTGAAAAAATACGCTTTAGAAAAAGATAATATCCATATGCATAGTCTTTATGCAATTTGTTATCATGACACTAGAAAGTATATATACGATTCGATTAAGCCCTGGCTGGGGGCCTTAAATTCATTTGAGGCCACCACAGGATAGTCCGGTTAAGCAGTAACTAGCCTCGAGTGTGCTGAACTGCGAGTGGTCGAAACAAACGAGTTTTCAAACTGCAACCTCCATTGTACTGCGCTTTTTCGTTGCCTAATGTTTCTAAATAACTAGTGTTATTTGATAGTCTCTCATGTGTTATACAATTAACAATATTACTATTCCGGTATCAAAATCCTCTAAATTGTTTACAATTCGTTTGCCTGGCGACTAGCTAGACTGCTAAAAATTTTAATGACGCATAGTCACAAAACGCCAGCAAAAAAAAACTATCAGATATTTTTGGCATCAGCGCACACTTGAAATTCTAATTCCTGTCCATTGCTTTGAAACGTAAATGTAATCACAGCAATACGATTCGGTATACGCGGATATAGATAGTTCAAACATTATAAAACATAAAAGAAGCATTTCTTCTTGTGTACATGTAACAGGCTGATAGAACTTTTTGTAATATTTAATTCCAGCTTCACTAGAATGGGTTCCATCAAATACTAACGATGTTCAAATGCTGAGCAACCGAGCAGTCGTTGGCGGTTACGAAGGCTACGACGGCAGCCCCCTTTGGGTCATCCGGGCCAAGTTCGAAGGAGACCTTATTCCCGGCAAACTGGCTCTGAAGCACAAGGCAGCGTATGTACCCTGGGGAGGGGCAGAAAATGCTGTGATGTCTTTTGAGGTGCGTTGTTCTGAATGTTACTCTTATTTCAACGCCTACAATATATAAAATTGGTGCATAAACTAGTAGCACTTGCCAGGGATGCAGAATTTTTCGAAAGAGTTACCACGGTCCTAGATCGCAAAGGGCATAGACAATAATTTATAATGTATAAAACAACTCCAGATGAAAAAAGATAAACAAAACAAAAGTAAAAATTATACACTTAAATAACCAGCTGGTCACACAACACAATAGTTCGTCACCGTTCAAAGTCCGCCGTTTATCTTCAGAAATACACAATTTAGGCGACTACAATGATAGTGTCAACTTATTATGGTGGGTATAAAACTTTCTTGCAAAAAAATACAACCGACTAAAAAATAAAGACGAATGCCGCGGTCATAGAACATGCTAGTAGAAGTTTCTAAAATGATTCTACAACGACACAACGTAAACGCAATACCTCTTTTAAGGGGTCATTGTACTCATTATTATGAACAACTTTTACTATGGGACCAACCCCGAAATCGTGAAAAAAAAATCAGCTGCTCAGTACATTTTGTCGAGTTATTCAATAGTTAGTCGATTTTTTTTTCGCGATTTCAATATAGAAGAATACTTCTAAATAAATAACAGAACAGAACAAACGCAATAGCGTTTATTCTGCTACACGTGGTATAAAATAATAATCTCTGGTTGTCTATCTTACTATTTTTGTGTGATAGCTATGAACGCTGATGTCTAGATATTATGGAAATTGTACGGTATATTCACAAAATGGAATTCTGTGTGTGATAATGAATGGAACTCTAATAACCGTTTTAATTATGATTAGTTAGCGAGTTGTCGTGTAATCAGAGCAGTATTTTTTTCAAGGTTTTTATGGATTATTCTGTTGACATAAATGCATTCACAGAACGTTATCTTCAAACGTTTGTGTCGGTTAGTAGTCGCATTTTATAAGTTAAACTATGACGTAGTTATGAAAGTTTAATCACTTCCTCGCTCGCTATACACAGATGAGTCATTTAGCTATCCTAACCTACAAAAACAATTATGGATCCTTGTGCGTACATACCGTTGTGTTGTTTGTGCCATCGTATTATTTTGGAGAAACCGGAAAATGAGTAGGTATCAACCATAAGCAAGTTAATTTTTAGCCGACTTTTAAAAAGGAGAAGGTTCTCAATTCGGTTTTTTTTATGTTTGTTACCTCATAACATAACTCCGTCATTTATGAACCAATTTGAAAAAATCTTTTTTTTATGTGAAAGTATAAAATCGGTTCTGTAGTTTGGTTTTTAAATCAAAATAGCTAGAGGAAATAGAAAATATATCACCAAGTAAACGAAATTGCGTGTTTTGCTTTCTGTGACTTTACAGTGGTCAACACCACTGTAAAGGTTAGTTAGTAAAAACTGTTAGGTGTGTGGGTACCACTAAAAAGGGTAAAATATTTTTTTACAAAATAGAACCGACTTCCAAATTTAAAAAACACCACAAAGTATAAAATAACTTAAATTTCGGAAGTTGGTGTTAAAATAAGAAGAAACAACCAAAAACACCGACTTCCGAAATTAAAGTTATTTTAAGTTTACTTTGTAGTACTTACTTAGGTACTTATTTTTTTGTTATTTGGAAGTCGGTTGTATTTTTTTGCAAAAAAGTTTATCCCCGCCTACATCATAATAAGTTGACGCTATCATTCTATTCGCCTAAATTGTGTATTTCTGAAGGTAATCGGTGGACTTTGAACGGTGACGAACTATTGTAATGTGTGACCAAGTTATTACTTTTCTTTTTGTTTATCTTTTTTTTCATCTGGAGTTGTTTAATGTGCAACTAACTATTACTATATATACACTTAAATAAAACACTCTTAACTTAATTAAAATAGTCTAAAATATGGCGTAAATTCCTCGGCATCGCTGGCCACTGGTAATTTATCCAAAAGGCTGGCAGCATTGCCACGTTGTATTTGTCAGAGGTAAAAGCCAGCCCTCGGCTGTCACGCGAAGTGTCAACTAAGCGTCTTGACAGATCTTTAAAAAAGTTACGTTTTTACTAACTCTAGCTCACTCATTATCAAACATGTGTTAGTTGACTTGTCTTGATTGTCAGTGAGTTTAAATTTGAGATACACACGTCCTCTCCTTCTTCTTTTCGAGGCGATGGTTAATTCCTTAGATCATTTGGGTCCAAATGTCCAATATGTGGCTACATACATACATTGCAGCATCGGTGGCAATAATTAACTCCCAGATGGCGCTATCACAATAATTTTAATAATATGGGTATAGGTACTAAATAGATGCAAATGTTCACTATCTTGCTTATTGTTTCCATGGTAACTGATCCATACCGGCTCCAATATGTCCTTGTGGTCTAGACACAATGACAATCAACGGTCGCCATAATTATAATAAAAACGCTACAAAAGCACGATCGTGACCTTCGACCGCTATACCAATTCATTCATACGAGTTGAAATCCTCAGGATAAAACTTGGTCAAAATTAGCCTAATGATATATATATTTTTTAATTTTATACGCATTTATTGTATAGGGTATTAAAATCGTTGTCTCATTCAGGGGTATTCATT
Organism: Mamestra configurata; assembly: GCA_002192655.3. Taxonomy (NCBI): domain Eukaryota; kingdom Metazoa; phylum Arthropoda; class Insecta; order Lepidoptera; family Noctuidae; genus Mamestra; species Mamestra configurata. The sequence continues at coordinate 367,869 of NDFZ01005449.1, forward strand.
GTTAAGCAGAGAGGTGTGAATTTGTCGTTTGACTGTCAAAGGAAGTTTGCGGAAATTTATAGATAAATAAGGCAAGAAATTTTCCTGAAAACACTCACAAAAAGTAGTATGTTAAAATTATTCTGAGTTTTGTGAAAAATATCGGGTTTGATTATATTTTAATACTATTCGGCTTAAAAGAACTTTTCTACATGGCAAATAGAAAAAGGTAGATTCATAAAAAAAGTATAAAGTCCGTTAGTAAGATAAAAAAAAAAACATTTTGAACGCGTATTTTTCTTTTTCTCACATCTCGCGTCTACGTTAAAAGTGTACAACTTTTTGAAGTTACGTAACAAGCACCAAATCATCTTTGATATGTTTTATCTTTGTCAATTTATATTGAATTTATAAAGCCAAATGTGTAACAGAATAAACGCAATACCTAAAAAGGGATCATACTCATCATTATGAACAACTTTTATTATGGGACCAATACTGAAATTACGAAAAAATAATCATACATTTATGTGAGCATAACTCAACACACTGTATTGTATAAAAAATAGAGACCGACAAATGTTAAAATAGAAAAAAAGAGTGTGTTCTCCAAATAAATACTAAGGAACTAGATACCAAAATCGGGCGGCAGGAGAAAGCACACAATACCTCATATAATAAGAAAGATTGCCAGAAAGAATTGAGCGGAACATTCAGATTATTAATCTGCCAAGGCTAAACAAAGAAATTTAACAATTGAAACTCTTTTGTCTGTTTTTTCAATTGCCCGTAGCTTCACATTTATAAACCATAAACATGGTATACTAACAGTCTTATTCGTATAAACTTTATAACCGTTACCTAGCTAAAATACTGATAAGCAGATTCTTTATTCAAAATTTTCTATGAAGAATTTGAATCACTACATAGTATAAAACAAAGCCGCTTCCCGCTGTCTGTCTGTCCCTATGTATGCTTAGATCTTTAAAAGTACGCAACGGATTTTGATGCGGTTTTTTTTTTAATAGATAGACTGATTCAAGAGGAAGGTTTATATGTATATACATGCATAATATAGTAGAGAAACACTGATAATTTTAAAGGTTTCTAATGTGGTGTCGTAAAAATAAACACATTTTTTTGCGCTTACATTGCAAACGCTGGCTGAACCCCACGATATAGATCAAAATAATGTACTGCAGTATTGTATACCATAAAAAGGTCTACAAAAAAGTCCGCGATGGTATACGTCTATCTTTTAGGGATAACCCACAATAACCATTTTTTATCCTTTACTTTTTACGAGAAATAATGGTTTATTTACGAAGCGATTTTAAGCATACATCATTAATCCTTATCTAATTAAGTACCTTAAATACATTGTGCATTTTATGTAGATCAAAATGGCTCTTTACAACATGTAATTTTAATGAATATTTTCGAAGATATTACAGTTAAAATGCAGGGACATAGTGGTTGCGGCGGTACCGGCCAGGGGCCCTATAAATAGCGTTCAAGTTATGTTCTCAAGATGATTTCGCGAAAACACTGACATATGACACAGTTTCAAGTTACTATGCATTAAACCAGAGTTCTAAAACCGTGGTATATTTATAGTATCTTCATTGCACCCGTGCGAAGCAGGGGGCGGGTCGCTAGTTTAGAATATCTTAAACAGTATTTAACGGCCGCTCTAAATAACGTTTCTCCCTCTGACCAAATTAGCTACTAACAGTAGCTGAAACGTCATGTTTGCCTTTCTAACATGACGTTTCAGCTACAGTTGGTAGCTAATTTGACAGTTGGTTAAAGGTAGATACGTTATTAAAACCAGCCGCTACTAAGTAACGGTTAATAAGTTTTGTGAATAAAGGCCTAAGACTTGTTAAAGTGGGCACTAGTTAAAGTGATGGCGAAATTACAGAATGAATATTAATTAGAACACCAATGGTAATATTAGTATTAAGAATGGAAAATTCCTACCACTTTTATTTTTTCATCCAGGAAATATCATTATAATTACCTACACCGACTTAAAACTAGTAGTACTAGTTGTACTTGTAAGTCGGTGTAGGTAATTATACACATATACCTACCTAGATAGGCAATACCTATTGATAATAATTTATTGTTGGTAAAAGAAAGGAAATACCTATCTATGTATTCATTAGTTTAACTTGTGTATTATTTGTACAAGGCCTGTTAATGACGTCATCCTAAAACAAAGTGACTATCGCGTATATTTGCACGGCACACTCGATAGTGTCGTCGCGCCGACAGAGGGCACCTTTCGATTTTGCCGAACAGATGAACTAGAACGAATATTTACTTTGTAGCAACAATCATATTACTCAACGGTATTGTGAAATTAATACAGCCGTCATTGTAATTATGTGTGACGAGGAACTTGACTCATTATTTTTATAACCTACCTACCTATTTAGAATATCAGAATGTCGCATTTACTTATAATATATACTAACCACATTACGAGGATGATGTTTTAAGTACATAGTGAGCTTGTTAGGTAGCTTGTTATTGGTGAACATAATGAATGTTATTCACGAATTTAAAAATGAACCAGGCTTGGAAGTGTCCCTGGGGTAACCTCTCTCTACCAACCAATTCTGGATACCAAAATATGAGAAACATATAACTAACCAAACCTTGTGTGACTCCATGAAACATCATTTTAAAATGGAGAAAATGTAATGAAGATAATGACTGGCCTGTTGGTCGAGTGGTTAGTGACCCTGCCTGCTAAACCGGAGGTCGAGGGTTCGATTCCCACCCAGGACAAATCTGTGTGTGATGAGCATGATCATTTGTTCTGTGTCTGGGTGTAATTTGTCTATTATTTGTATGTATTTAAAAATATATAAGTATGTTTATCAGTTGTCTGGTTGCCATAGCACAGGTTCTGCCTAGTTTGGGATCGGATGACCGTGTGTGAGTTGTCCAAAGATATTATTATTATAATTATATATTATTAATGAAACCTCAAAATAACAGCCTTTTTTTAATACAGGTACTCTGCGCCCCCCCCGAAAGGATCAGGTGGCAGGAAACCCGTGAAGGAAATATTCCTCCGAACGCAGTCGTCGCTGGCAACACAGCATTCGGAGAACCTCTGTACATTGGCAGAGCTAAGGAACAAGGGTCACTGACCCCTGGAAAGGTAAGCTTACCTTTCCTTTGGCATTCATCGAACCCGCCACACACACAAAAAGGCAACTTAACGTAATAGGGAATGTGCATTGTGCATGCCCTTTTTTATTTGGTAAATAAAAAACCTTATTAGCGACGAAGTAATAAAGCTTTAAAGGTGCACTCAAAAGCCGTGAGCCTATGAAACCCATACTGTTGCCATATAAAAATGACGAATGCACGAAAAGGACAGAGAACTTCGTTTAGAAATTATTGTAATATCTCGTGACTCTTTTGATCAATTTTGATTTTTTTATATTCGTTTTATGTAAAGGGATTCGAACATTTTTTTATGGAACCTGGCATAGCCATAGCATGAATCAAGCTGGGAACTATGTATTATTTGAATTTAATCTAATGCATATAAGCACTTAATTCAACACTTTGAGGAGCTCGTGGCTAAAATAACAGCCGCACGGGTCGATTTTTAGGTTAAGCAACGCCTGCCTTTGCTTGTCTGTGAATGGGTGACCATCTTATCATACCGAGACTCCTCCGTGCCTCGGAAGTTGTTGGCTCGGGCTGTCATTTGTAGATCTTTGGCAGTCGTTACGGATTGTCAGAAGTCAAAAAATCTGACACCAGCCTTACCAAGAAGTACCGTATTACCCAGTTACTGGATTGTGAAGGTCAGATAGGCAGCCGCTCCACATAAAATACTGGTAAATGATAAATGAAAATGATAAATTATATTTATTTTGCAAGTAGGTTAAGCATAACACTTTTACACGACAATCTTTTTTGGTCATTTTAAGCTAGATGAGGCCGGTGTTTCCCAGCTGACTACCCTGAGAAGAAACACCGAAACAAACTGAGAGGTCAAAGTCTCTTTTAAAGTCCATACAATCTGTACTGGTCAAATCATATGAGAACCATGTAGGTTAATGTCTGAGGTGACCTTTTGAGGGAAGTGCCACACAGATTTGAGTGGACCTGTCCAGACAGTGCCAGCATTTGTCAGTTATCGTGTAGCTCAAACTTAGAACTTTAAGGAGCTCAACGATTTGACGAACAATACCAAAGTAAGGGCACTTGCGTAGGCCGCATAAATAACTCAAACTGCCAGACTAACTCAAATGAAACCCTAATATGGCGGGCGGTCTACACAGTCCTCACATTCACAATACGTTATATGAGAACCATGCAGACCAGTGTCTGAAATGATCTTTTGAGAAAAGAACCTCACAGATTTGAGTGGACCTGTCCAGTCAGTGCAAGCTTTTGTCAGTAGTCGAGTAGCTCAACTTAGAAACATTAAGGAGCTTAACGACCTGACGAACAATACAATGAGACGACATTTGGGTAGGCCGCAAAAATACTCAAACTGCCAGACATCGTTAAAAATACTTGAAAGAAAAAAGATAATAATAAAAACCCACATAGTCCTCTTTTTCACAAAAATGAATTTAGCAAAAAAAAAAATTCTTTAAAATTAAGTATTCATGTCAAACATAATAAAATAAAAAAATATATTACTTTACAAAGTAAATAGTCATGTCAAAAAAAATAGAACACTTAACAAAGTAATCATTCATGTCAACAGTAAAAAACAGGAGAATATAAAAATGTCAACGTTTAAAACTGAGAAAAGTATAATAGATAAAAGTAACATAAGGCCATGTAGGTACATCATTGAAGCAGCTCAATCCCAAGCCTTTTAACTTTTTTTTATTTAATATGGGTTTGCTCTTGACTCTAGTCTAGGTCATAGATGACAGAGACAAAGTCGACGATGGAGCGAGCTGGCCCAGAAGAAGCATGTTCACTTGTTCACTCTAATTTTGAAGATATTAGGGTTGTATGCGTTCGGAAACACAGACGCAGGCAGAGAGTTCCACTCCTTTGCTGTGCGTAAAAGACGTTTGGAAACGTTTAGTGCGAATTGGTGGAATAGCAACACGGTAGGGATGGTAACTTGCAGTGCGTCTAGATGTCCGATGGTAGAAGTGGGCCGGTGTGATTCAAGATAACTTCAAGATAGTCTTTAACTGTGTAAAAAGCTTTCTGGCATAGCTTACGTTTCACAAACAATTTGAATTTATTAATACTAAGGTCTTGAACATGGCTAGGGAGTTTATTATAAAAGTATACATTGACATCTGAATGAACAACCTCTTTTCTTGAGCCTGGTTTTAGGAATGACAAAATTGTGTTTCGGATTCAGCTGTATATTCAGCTGAATCCGGTTCGACTAGAAGCCGACCTCAATATAGTTGGGAAAAGGCTAATCAGATGATGATATACTTATAAGTACTTGATTAATTCATTTTAATGATAGTAATTGTTCTCACATGGCGACTTTATCTCCAAATATCTAGTTAACGTGACACTTAAGGCCTCCACATAGCTTATAAGTATTCGTGACAATCTAAAAAGTCGGAATTGACAGCTGAGTAGAGAGGGATAAAAGATTGCTTTACCACTAAGTGCGAAAGAGATTTATTTCATGTCTCATTCATACCTACTAGTGAAGCAATATTGTATCCTGCTGTCAAATCCGACTTCTTGGATTGTCACGAATAAACACATTTTGTTAGTTTAAGCATCTTACACCCATATAGACTGAGATCCCAAAACTGCCAGCCCTCTTATTTTCTCACTAACAAATAAAAAATATGCGAAAGCTAATGTCTGCTAGGAATTGAGAGGATGCAAAAATACCTCCTTGACTACTGAAATACCTTTGATACATCAAAAAAACAAGGCCGTCGGCCCAAACTGGCAGGTGTTAATAGTACGTACTAACACTACTCTATCCCACACATTTTGTTAGTGACAAAATAAGGGAGGTCTGGCAGCTCAGGGATCTTAGTCTAATAAAAGAGAGAGAAATTGTGATCCAACATAAACTGAGTACCTATATGTTTGCGACCAATCAGTGTACGATTCTACAATTTATCGGATTTTCTTGCCTAGCCAAGTAGCGGAACGTAGGGCTCAGGCAGCTAAGGACACGGATAGGTTAGGTTCGAAAGGTTATGGCTCCACACTATTGCGTGATACACAGAATACTGGTAAAACGCGACTAAAATTTAATTAATACAAAGTGAATATTTATTTTTGAAATGTACATTAATTACTAATTGCTACAAAGATATAAACTATACATACAATAATAATATCAGTATCAGTTTGTCCGCCTACTATCTCGACAACGCGACACTTTAGGGTACCTACCATGTCTCGGGACATTTTTTATTTAATTAAGTGTCCTCGAAAAATATTTCTCAATATAATTATATACATACCTACCAGTTACTTCCCACGCCGCATATCTCAAAATTACTAAAGAACACCGAATAGCCACTAATCTACGTAAACAACGTGTAACAGGATAAACACAATACTCAACAAAATGTATGTACTGAACAGCTGTTTTCTTTTTCGCGATTTCGGGTTTGGTCCCGTAGTAAAAGTTGTTCATAATGATAAGTACAATGACCTCTTAAGAGGTATTGCGTTTATTCTGTTATCTGTATTTATAAGAATGAATCCCTATTTTCCTTGGTCACGGCATCACGCCTGAACGACTGAACCAACTTCGCTTATTCTTGGTTTTTTGTATTTATAATTATCAGGAGAAAGTTCTTATGACAGAAAATTTCGAAAAAAAAATATACATCCGGGAGTAGCCGGGGCGGGCCACTAGTCACCGAAAATTCGAAAATGGAACATAATTTGTATGGAATTATCGGCCAAGTAAATTAAAGGGAACTTAATCGTAGGTGGTGAAACAGGCCATAAGTATACCAGCTTCCAAAGAAAAAAGTTCAAACAGCCAGCTATCCTGTAAAGTAAAGTAAAGAAAAGTGTATTCTGTAATCATCATCAACATCAGTCCCACCATGATTAGATCGATGGATTGAATGTATGTTCTATATGCTTAACCTAAGCTTCCAAGGATAATGTTTACATAATCGCACTGCTGATCCTTCTTTCGACCAATGTTATCACACCAGTTTCAAATTAATTATCGCAACTAAAATCTCGTATTTATTTCAATTTCCAGGTTCATCCCAGCCACCAAGCGCTCTACATCTCGTTTGGAGGAAAAGAAATCCCCCACAAAATGTACGAAATTTTGTGCTCAGTATAAAAGTTTTTATGTCTTCAAATTCTGTCTAAGATTTTTATTATAATATTCTCATATATATATTTGTACTAGATTTTAAGAACAATGTGCATACACGGGCTAAGACTGCTTTGTCGCAAGACAATAAAAAGTCTAATGTTTCTTTAGGAACATAATTAATGGATTTATTAAGCTTACAAATGTTGAAAGATCTTATAATGAATCTGTAGCAGGAGTCTCAAATATTCATGGTTTGTTATATTTTTATACGTTTAAATATTCTACTGTTTTGGAAATATATTATTGGAACCTTTATGTCATATATTTGTAATTAGTGTTCACGAACTTTTAAATATTGTTATATTCGAAATGAGTATAGAATAAATTCATGTTTCTAGTAAGGTGCGGTTTCCATTATTTTCGCTTAAGGCAATTACCTGAATTAAGTCAATGAATTCTATGAGTAACTTGCTTACTTAGTATGCAAAGCTATAATTGTTTTTCAGTGACTTCAAAATAAAAACCAGGCCGTTAAAAATATTTCTTTATTTTCATCAAATAAGTACTCACACATAATTATAAGAATAACATAAATCTACGTATATTAACTTAAACTTAATGCACTATATCACTTCATTGGGTGTGCAAAACTTTGTCTTGCATTTTAGTAGGAAGAACTCCAAAATTCCTCAAAGGAATTTACAGCGTCATGTCAACAATGCTTTTCAACAGACAAAATTTGCTTGAAAATGTACAAAATAAATTATAAGTTGCTTTAAACCACAAAGCCGAACGATTTAAATAGTATTGTGTAAAGTCGTGCCAAGGAGTATCGTGGTCCCCAGTTACGGGCTTATGGAGGACACATAGGCAATCTCTTCATTCAAAATACTGGTGTTTTGCTGCATACGGTTAGACTTGTAGTCGGTAAAAGACGAGGCATAGCCATACCACGGAATCCTTTCGGTTTAGAATGATGTATCTCGTAATTGAACCCTGGCTTTATATTTTTTTATTTCTTTTGTATTAAACATGATGGAAGGGCCATCCACATACAAACTGTTACCATGAATTCGTAGATAAATTGTTCTGAACCTACAAGTTGGAATGTTTTGTTAAGTTCTCTCAAAGCTATGTAGTCCATACCCTATATAACATGGGTTTTTTTTTTATCAAAAATCTTTCATATACTGAAAGATTTCTGACATAAGTCTAGTTGTTAGATTACTTTGGGAGGAATATCTTTGCTATTTTCAGTCATGTATGATTAGCGGTAACTACTTTTTTTATATGGGTTTGCTCTTGACTCTAGTCTAGGTCATAGATGACAGAGACAAAGTCGACGCTGGAGCGAGCTTACCCAGAAGAACCTGAAAAGCCTGTTCACTCTCATTTTGAAGAGATGGGTTGTATGCGTTCGGAAACAGACGCAGGCAGAGAGTTCCACTCCTTTGCTGTGCACATTATAAAAGACGTTTGGACGGTAGATGGGGGCCGGTGGGATGAGATCGTGGAGTTCCTCGACACTCTCCCCGAAGTACAATCAGTAGAAGAGCAACAAGCAGGCAACCTTGCGGCGATAAGCTAAGCTGTGAAGCTTGACATCCACCAGTTTTACGTCGCCAATGAGCCCCTTGGCTCTGCGTTCCACCGAGTCAAGCGCGGCAAGTTGGTATTTAGCTGAGCCGTCCCAAAGGTGGCTGCAATACTCCATGCAGGATAGGACTTGTGTGCTTTGTATAGGGTTTAAAGCTGTCCAGGCGTGAAGTATCGCTTCTCTCTATTTAGGATACCCAGCTTTTGGCCGCAGTTTGGGCAATGATGGCGCCGATGTTGAGACTGGGTGTCAACTCCATGCCAAGGAGCTCGAGCCGATTGGTTACAGGGACAGATGTAGCCCCAAAAGTAGGAGTTAGGTCGAAATGACTTTTTGTGTTAATAAGACACGCTTGTGTATTGGTGGCATTAAAAGTGGCATAAGGTCAAATTTGCCTGATCTACCATAGCCTCTCTCAAGGAACGAACTTCTTCCCGCTGGTTTTTGTGCTGGACAAATGTCTCTCTGAAACCGAACTGTAATCTGCGTAGCCAACACCACCATACCAGGCATACCAGGCTGAAGCAGGTCATTGAATTGTAGCAGGAAAAGAGTTGCAGAGAGAACAGACCTCTGAGGAACTTCGTCATCATTAGCCATGAGGTCAGAGGAGCAGCCGTCAACGACTACTCGGATTGATTGTTCACTAAGGAAGTCTAATATCCAGCTACAAAAATCGGCTGCGATGCCAAAAGCAGGAAGCTTGCTGAGTAGACTTGCGTGCCAGACCCTGTCAAAGGCCTTCGGGATATCAAGCAAGTTATTGGTAAAGTACGAGTAGGTACTTTGTTCTTGTCCTAAGCTTCTTCATAAAATGTTGATTGATATTCACTAGAAATCCAATTAATTTCAATTTGACTAAGAGGATATTTTGTCGACCAGGCAGACGTTCTGTCATTTGCCTGTACAGTTCTCATCTTAAATTATCTACAGACAAAGAAGAATTATTCCATCAAACTAATAAGGCCAAAAACGTGCAACCAAACATTCAAGAAAACACTACGTGTAAATCAAAGCACATAGCGTTTAGTTTACAAAAGTCGCAAATGTGGTAGTAATCATTCAAAAAAACATTGCATGTTCCACTTCGACCACTTATGCGCAAAAAAACGGGGGAATCCACAGCTTCACTGACTCGTGCGTACTGTATTATGTCTTTTAAGCTTTTCATATTCATAGTTTATATATCTTTGTATATAAACATATCTATTCCCATTAAATTATTTACAGTCTAGGCATGTGTCTCTTTAAACTAATGTTGTACCTTACTATTGTTTACCATACTTTCTATGAATCCTATTTCTATTTGCGATTGTGTGACAATATCATTTATATCATCTGTTGCATTTGTTTTCTTCTCAGTTTCATCAGTCTCGTAAGCTTTGTTTTCCATGCCGATCTTCTCTGTATTGGCTCTGCTCTCGGCTTCTTTGTCTAAGTTAGCTTGAATGTGTTTCTTATTTGCCAGATACAACCACCTGCAACGAGAAATACTTTGTTATATGCAAATAATAACTTAGACAAATTTAAAGTCTATCGAAAGGTACTCTTTATTTATTCTATGGTTGAATATTATACATCAGAAATTATCTTTTTTACGGAAGGTGATCCACAAACCACAGTTCAACATAAAAACAGTGCCACTAATATAAATAAAACCAATACTCACAAGAATATAACAACGGCTGGCATTGTCAGACCTCCTCCGAGAAGGAAGAATGCTCCAGGGAAGGTTTTGAGAGTCTTAGTATACAGTGTGGTGTACATGGGGGCGTAGATTAGCGGCATCATCGCTTCAGCCACGCCAAAGAACGAATTTACTTTGCCTGGAATTAACGATAAGAAAATATGACATTCTGTTTTAGTAGGTTTCTCATTATTAGTAGCAAGCAACCACTATTGTGTTTTTTAGTATTTTATCCGTTGTAGTGAAACGTCCCAGAAGGGAACTGCGAGAAACTAAGTTGACTCGCTAATCGTAAAGTTACTAAAACGTAGAGGACTGGTTTATCCAATAACATTAATCAAAGACACAACCCTGGTACGATGCGGCGCAAAAATACTAAGAGGGCTGAGTCCTAATTAAATTGAGATTACTGCCAGGAGAAAGGACAAGAAGTCAACGAAAGATCAGTAAGTAGGTATTTTAACATTAAAATTTTTATCCCAAAAAAACATGTGTCCGCAACAAAACGATCGCCGAGTACTTATAGTCTAGGTAATAGATTTACAGTTTAGATAGATGGCACTATGAACAAATCTTTCTTACCCAATTCATCTCTGTCTACTAATTTGGAGACCATTGACCTCATCGCTATGAACGATGTTCCGTTGAATATTTCTATCAATGGAGCTGCAAAAAGAAAAACAAATAGGGTTAATATATCCGTCCTCATAGTTCATCTCCCAATCCAGAATGAAAGTCTAAGCCGTATTTATATGTTTTTTGGTCCTGGGGTCATGGGACACGGTGGATTGTGGCAAAAAACTAAGAGAAATTAAATAATGGAATCAGTTTTCAGAAGTTATAGTTGGCTTTTTATTAAAAAGATTTTTTTGTAAAAGGGTATTGAAAACAAAACATGAAAACTGAGACAGTTTGAAAATTTCAACACGGTGAAAGTATAGTTGCTCAATCGAATTGTTATTTTTTTGAGCTCGTTTAACCTTTTGAACGCCACTGTCACGTATATGTGACAAGCAAGCGCGTGCCCTGTACGCCAAACGTCACAAATACGTGACAAAAAGTACGGTAAATTTGTAGCTTGGCGTCAGGGGCACGCCGATACGTTTATGCTCTGGCGTTCAAAAGGTTAAAAAAGTGACGTACCTATGTATATGTGCCACGTCTTCGTAGCAAAGGCGTACATTACTCCAGCCAATATCTTACTGGTACACGATATGACGCCAATGATAGCGTCATCAAACTTCAGTAGATGGCTGAAGACACCCACCGAAAATAAAGTACCTGAAAATCACAACATAAAACTGATATAGTGGACAGTTACATTTACCAAGCATGTATTAAGTGTTTTACTTTAACTAAATTTCAGATAACTAAATTCGATGGAAAGCTTTATTTTACTGCTTTAAACGAAAGCTCTGTCAAAGTGTCAGTATATCAGTGATTACGGCGTCCTAAAAATTTAAATGTTTCCGAATTATCACCTAACATTTGGATAGCGCATGTCAATTCCATACAACTTGGACTTTTTTACTTTGTCCAGAGTTCAGTGACAGAACAATTATGGTGAACTCGACTGTTTTTTTTTCTTTTGCCGACTATCCCAAGAAAATGTATGTGTGTATTTTATTAGTATTATAAATATTATCTGTATATTCTCTCCGAAATGTTAAAATTCAATTTGAATCTTATTTTTATTTATTGTACACCTACCACAGTATAGTCTTTATAACCCAAAGGTTGACTGGTAGAGAATGCCTTGATGCATTAAGTCCGCCCATGTACCACTATTGTACATAAAGTTTAAATAAATAAATAAATAAAATGCCTTCTATCTTGGTCAACAAGCGCCCTTGCTTTTAATCAAATTTTTTTTTTCATCGTATGCATCTGTGGCTCTCAAAACTATCGTGTAGGTACCTATGTGGTGACCACCATAGATCTATGATTACCACTATTATAAGGTTGTGAGTACCACTATTATCCTATTATAATGGTAATAGCAGATGAAGGTGGAATCCTTTGTTACAAACAAAAGGTAGGTACCTAATGAAAATGGAAATTTCCTTCATACCCAGTGGTTTTCACATCCAATACACGTCTCTGTATATTTTTGCCAACGAGATGGGATGTTTAGTTGTTATACAACTATAATTAAGCGATAATTACCTACTAATGAAGTACACATGGCGTAAGTAGAGAACATGCTGAAATCGACCTCGTTCCAGTTGAACCGGTACCTCGTGAAGAGGTACAGTACTGACATTTCACCTGAAATTAGAAAAAAAGATGTAAGATAAAAATGCATAGATAAAAAGTAACATTGGCAGTCAAGTAGGTACCTAAGTAGGTTTTATGAAAAGTTGATCATATATTTTGCATTTTTAGCAAACTAGTTTTTTCTCGGCTATTTGATTCCCGGCCGATTCTTATGCCGAAGCTGAAGGTTGAATTTGAGTTGAAAATAAAAAAAAACAGTTCTTTCAAGATTGGTAATTTTGATGTTTTTAACTGTCAACGACGGCAGACCAGCTCAACACTGTGTGGACCCTGACCCGCTGAGTCTTTTCCAATTTGTGCCTGCTAGAAATCTCCAGTCTTGGCCATACCTTCGGCCCATTTGGCCAAAGCCGATGTTTTAGCCGAAGGTGGCTGAAGCTTTAAGTTCGGTCGGTCACATTGACTACTAGTAAGAAATTTGCAATCATATCAATACGTCCACAGACATACAAACACGAATTAAAATTAAAATAAAGTCCAACCGAAGGTATCATTGTTCATCTGGTTCAAAAAAAATGTATCAAAGTTAAAGACTCAATATTGGTTAAGATAGCTTGTTCAACTGTATATACACACATACTAGTAGGTACGTAGATCTCACTGTGGATTGAAAATACATTTCCATGTTTATTATCATTACACACGCATGTTGGAAACGATAAAAATAGCACTACTTGCGTAGGTACTGCTATCGTCATCATCGCATTTTTTTCTATTTTTTCTCCTATTTGGTCCGTGTTATAGAAGGTAAGAGGAAAATCCTGTACAATTAAGTTAAGGTATTCAAGTTGACTATGCCTACTATCCCTGTGTTTGCATCTTGAAGGTATCCTGAAGGTGCAAGTCATGATTATGACTAATGCTATTAGATCAAAAGATCCAACAACTGCGATCTTTTGATCTAATAGGAAACAAATACAATAGCTACCAGTCGGTCTCTTTAAAGAAGAACTTCTTCTACAGATGTTCAGGTATCTTGAATGGAGCAGATGCTATAACATTTGTGAAATTTTAAAATAAATTCGGTGGGAAAAATAAGGAATTGACAAGTTTTTTTTTGTCACGCGAAACTTCGTTTTTACTAGATGTCGCAAATTCACTGTAGCATGGCTTGCGACTTGCGAGTGACGTCACACACTATTAGTGCGGTCTTTATTTATCATAGATTTCTACATAATTTTTGAGAGATTGTTAAACAATGATATTCCCTGCGTCTTGTCTTTTCTGTAAATTTTACAAAATCAATATAAATAAAACTTGTGTTACTGGCGACTGAGTCCGTTAACCACTAAACAACCAATTGCTTCAGGACAATAAATAGCGTTAATGGACAGATAAACGACCGATAAAAACCTCAGAAACCGGGCAAAAGTGAGTGACTAACAGAAAACGCATAGCCGAAACTACTGGTCGTAGAAAGCTGAAGTTTGGCATGTAGGTTCCTTGGGGAGCACTAAGAGAGGGTTTCCCGAAATTCCTTTGGATACGGAAACAACGGGATATACGCGTACTAAGTAATGGGTAAAAGTAAGGGCTACAATTTAAATGCGTACCAAGTAAAAAATGTTAACTTCAAATAAAATAAACCTACTCTATACCGAGGTGCCTAAAGAACAACGTTTTAAATTCCAAAATAATTATACACTCGTCAGAATAATTGTACGTGTCGTATTTATATTCTTTTTGCCTAACAAAATGGGTAAATGCTCACCAAATCTTGTTTTCCTGAATTATAATGTTATTTCTGTTACTAGGAGAACTTGGATGCAAAAGCGAGCAAATCGAGCTCGAGACTTGGGGCACCCCGATTCGGACAGGTTATATAGGTTAGAAGGGGATGGCGGGGTCTATATTAGGCGCCAGATAATCGTGGAATAACGGTCATTGACCCACCTACAATTATTGACATTTTTAATTTGAAAAACGGAATTAATGACACAAAGCTGTCCCGAATCATCATCTCTCGTGATCCTTAACATTGTCTAATAATGAAAAACGATTCATATTTAATTGTTCAGGTACCTATGAACAGTTATTAGGGAAAGGTCAATATACTTTATTCCACATTTATCTGGCGCCTACTATAGTGAGCGAGCGAAGCGTACGAATCAGACCCCGCTATCCCCTTCGTGATTGTTTTTTTTTAAACCATAGCAGCTTTTTGGTGAGCATTTATCCATTCTGGTAGGCGTTTAAACATATGCTAAAAGTAAGTGTACATTAAAGGAAAGTACCCTATTAATAAAACTCTCTATGATAACAATACAAACTTAATAAATACATATGTAGGTATATTATGAGCAACACGATTTGTACATTAATAGTTTCATAGTATTACATAACTCGTAAGATTGATTTCTGAGGTATGTATGTGTGAGTTTAATCAACTGAGATTAATTAATGTGACTTTGATAATGACTTGAAAACATTTGCGCAGTATTGCAAATGGAGGAATGCTGTTAATTTGTTTTTACAACCAGCCACAGGATTAAAACTAACGAATCTTGCGGTTATATTACTAAAATTACCTAAACACCAGACTAAGAACCTTATTTAAAGGTAAACTAGCTTTTGCCCGCGACTTCGTCCGCGTAGAATAGTTACTTTGTGCAGCCATTTTTATTTTCAAAATGTTTAAACATATGTTTATTTATTTTAATCAAGTGTCTACATACAAAGGTTCATGGTTTTATCTTCAATAATGACGGACTCCCATACAAACTTCCACCCCCTTTTCAGCCCCTTAAAGGATGATTTCTGGGATAATAACTATCCTATGTCCTTTCCCGGGACTCAAACTAACTCTACACCAAATTTCATCTAAATCGGATCAGCGGTTTAAGCGTGAAGAGGTAACAGACAGACAGACACACTTTCGCTTTTATAATATTAGTATGGATTATTTAATATATTTTATTACACACCATACAATAAACACAGGATAAACACGACACTACCTTGTACAACGGGTGGCTTTATTGCATAGAGCGACCACAGGCCTAAGTTAGGATGCAGTATATATATTATCAGCTATCTTCAGGGCAAGTCCTCTTCCTCAGCCTCTTACGAGTGTTGGTTATTTCGGTTCCATTTCATTCTGTTTACCGTACAGTATCTGTCAATGTTCCCACTGCTGGAACACAGGCCTTCTTTCTGTGAGAGGCCGATGTAATTGGCCTTACAAATTTTCTTGTGCTTCTTCTCATAGACACATCTAAAGTGGAACACGGAACGCCTCCATGCTATGTTTCTACCCTACATGGTTGATGATTTCTAAGATTAATTAGGTATCTACTCTATTAACGATGACACTTCAAACTTTAATTTCCTAATGTGTGTCTAGGTCTGCATTATGTCATTGTCTTCCTCGGTATTCCGAAACAATGTGTTCAAGGAGGTTTGGGTAACAATTCCTTACGATATTTTATGGTTTACTATACACAAACTCACCTCTCAGACTTACTTCTTTGCATCAGCTACTTAATTTTAATAGCACATCATTATTCTTTCCCTATACTAAAAACTTGTGTAGTACCATAGATACAATCGAAGTTGTAAGCAAGCTATACACAACGGCTGTTACTTTGGCCGGGTGTTCCGGGATCTACAATCACTACTTTGATACGTAACCATCTGAATCCGTATACTGCCGGGGTCGTTCAGCCCATGGGCTGGATCGTTTTCACTAAACCTCTGTGGCAGAAAGACTTTCAGATCAACTTGTGATTTTATAAAAACCCAGTTCTCGTTTCCCTGCAAAGATAAAACCCCAGAATCTTTTTTTTATTTTTTTATTTAATATGGGTTTACTCTTGACTCTAGTCTAGGTCATAGATGACAGCGACAAAGTCAACGATGGAGCGAGCTTACCCACAATAATCCAATTAAATAAAGACGGCTTTGTTTCCTAAGCGTGTACATAATTTTATTCAAATAAGTTGATCTGATCGATTTCTCCTTTAGGAATATATGGGAATCCGAACTCGCGGTGTATTTTATTTTAAAAAACGTTGCCCCACACTAGTAAAGTCTTCTGTATCGTGGGTGCGGTTACAAACATATAAACTCACATACACAAACAGCCATCCGTACGTTCGGGAGTCGAACCCGCGACACGCAGTGCATCAGTCAATCAGTCAACCACTGCGCCAACCGTATCGTCAATAATTTTTAGTCTAATCTGGATTTATATTTTAAGTTTTCTCATCTTTTTTTTTTTAAGGATGGGTAAACATCAAATGACTTCTTCCGCTCTGGGTAGAGCGGAACGGCGTTTCAGACTCCTACTGACTAAAACCCATCCGTGTTCCTTCTAAAGCCCTTTGCGTTCCAGGGTGCGGTGACTCTTTCGAACAAATTCCGCAACCAAGTTGTCCCATCCTACATAGCAGATATTAAAACAGATATACCTTGACTTAGCGTTAGTACCGCCAGCTGTATAGAAAGCGAAACTAAGAGAAAGCAGTGGCGTAACTAACTCGTAACTGCGACCGATGGAAACGTCAGTTCATTGCCAAGGGCGTACTGTATGGGCGAGATAATGCCAAACGAGTCCGATCTCAGGACACGCTAGCCACTTTCACTGATCACCCTGATAAGTTAGATACTGGATAGTAATAAAATCGACAGCGTTTCTAATCTCATCCTCAGCCTTTTCGCAAATGTAATGCGTTCATCTACACATAGTCTAAAAAGGCACATGATAGTGGGCAGGGTCAATTCTTCCGCTCCACCCAGAGCGGAAGAAGTCATTTGATGATTTCCCATCCTTAAAAAAAAAAAAAAAAAAAAAAAGGGTCAAAGAAAAACACCGACAAGATTGAGGCTGTTGAGACAGCAGGTACCGAGAAAACCGCAAGACATGGAGACACGTCGTTTGTGGTCGCTATCCTCAGCAGTGAGAGAACGAGGAAGAAGAAGAATAGAATCGACTTTAGCGAAATTTGTGTTTTGCTAGATTTTAGAAATCTGTTTTTTTCATGGTCGTTTCTAATGATGATTAGTTTTTTGGTACAAAGGATACTAAACTTCTGTTTTAATGAATGTTTAGTTCAACAAGCAATTTATTTCTTCAATCTACGTAACATAATAATACAAAATAGCTATCTTAATAAGAGCAATTTAAAAGATTGTGCAGGTGCAACAGTATTTCGTAAACTTAGCTCTAGATGGTCGAATTAACTTAGCCATGAAAAAATATTTTTATTTAATTTGAAACTTTGTATTTGATTAATGGGAACTCGTTATTTTTTTCTTATTCTATGTATTTATATATCTATGTATTTCGTAAACTTAGCTGTAGATGGTCGAATTAACTTAGACATGAAAAATTATTTTTATTTAATTTGAAACTTTGTATTTGATTGATGGGAACTCGTTATTTTTTTCTTATTCTATCTAGTCTTACATTAGTTATGGCCTGTTACTATTCAAATCGATATGATCTGCAATCTATTCATAATTTAGGTCAATGTTAATACCTACCTTCAAGTGGTCGAAACAAATTAACTAAATTGCAATCTCAAACAGTCAACAAATTGATAAAAGATTATTTCAAGCGGTTGCGATTAAAATTGAAGTTCTATAATAGTAAAGATTATATTTCCTTAATTATAGTCATTCGATAAATTTTAGTATTGCCTACATCATATCTGCTTCGGAAAATTTACCACACTACGGTAATAAAATCTCTGAAATAAAAACAATCGATCTCAGCCTATGCGAAAATTCCGAATGTATGTATGTATTTAGGTGAAAAGCCCAGAAACAAAACTTATAATAAAACAAACCTATCAACTTGTCTTCCCTCTTGCTATCTCAAAAAGCAGTAATGTGAAGGTTCTGGACTCGAACTAATTTTGTTCTAGATGTCATTGATGAGGGTTACTTCGACGCCTAAGACATAACTCCTGGAATTAAGTTAGCAGTCTGTCTCCGAAAGAGAAACAAAACGATTTTTTGTCGATAAAGCATAGCATAATCAACCAAAAATTTTCCTACTGAGGGGGAGTGGGCTGTTGTGTATGAAAATGTCAAATCAAAGAAATACTCACCATAAATCGGTCCTATAATAACACACATGACGATAACCAGCATGATGACCCTCAGTCTTCGGTTGTTCGGTCCCTGTTTGAAGGCAACCATCAGGGTCTCCTTCACGTATCGAGTGTCGAAGAAGGTCCGAAGCCATTCGCAGCAGTTGGCCGGTGGTTTCTGAAAAGTCAACATATGAATTACAAGTATGCCAGTCACTGTACATACAAATATACATAAATCAGATTATTTGTAAAGGAAATTTCTCGTAATTATAAGAAGTGTTTGCATTCGCACCGCAGTCCCAAAGGAAATGTACAAAATTAACCCAGCTCCAGCGCTAATGATTTATATGTCAGATTGTAGAGTAGTAATAAAAATATACAACCACTATCTCTGTATCGGGTGGCAAACATATTTTATTATCCGAAGAAGTTCATTAGGTGTTCTTCACAAAAACTCGTTTTGGATCAAAATATTCATAATTTGTTATAATAACAGAATACATACAAGTTTATCACTTAACCTTGAATGCAATCACGATTCAAAGTTGCATTCAAATTAGATAAAAACAAATCCTCAAATATTTGCACGTATAGAATTAAGACGACTTTTTAGACCACACTTTTTTAAGCACCAATTACTTATGTGACATGACCAAGTCACAATAAATACGACGACGCTTAATCCGCCTTCAATTTTTTAGGCTACAGGACCGTTAGTGACCGTTATTGCAAACATATCTGGCATCTACTATAATGCAAAAGAAACTCTGTCTGTTTGTGTGTAACGTTTTCATTCCTAAAACGCTGTTGGACTAATTTTGATGAATTTGTATTTTATACCGGGAGTACGTTTTCTTGGGATTATTTCTGACTTTAACGCTAGCGAAGTTAGTGAAGGCAGTAAATAAAATAAAACAAACAAATTAAACAACTCCCGACAAAAAACTCCAAAAAGTTAAAAATATGTTTTGATCCATTTAGTTTAATATATGTAGGTACGCATTTCATGGCTCAAGCATCGTCGCCACGGGAGACTTCATTTTTTTGTATTCACAAGTATTTATTAGCGGTTGCCTGACGCCGAACCCTTCGTGTGAGAGTCCGACTCGCACTTGGCCGACTTTTTTTTTTTTTTTTGCCGGGGGTTATTACAATTTTTAGTACAATTTTAACCATTGATTGAGTTATTACGGATCAAAAAACTCATATTCAGTAAGCAAAGGTTTGTCAAACGGAAAATCTCAAAGGCTATTTGAAAGAAAATACGATACCTAACGTTATCGTTTACCTACGTTTATTTGGTTACTTACTGCAATGCGCAGACTTTTAAACGTTTTTTTTTTAAGTTTTGGTTTTTCGAGAAATATTGTCAGAAACTCGATTTATCTGCATACCCTTTTCTAATGTCAGATACTAACAATTCATTACGAATTTCGATGACATTCATCCCAAAAGGGGAATGAGTGTTTCTTCATTCAACATTTATTTCTAAATTATTATGTTAAGCCTTTACCTAACAATATCGGAAACAAATAGCAAGATCTGCGATAAGATTATTTGCATGCAATAGGTATGAGAACTTCCCGAGCTAAAGAGAAAGCGCACAAACCATTTGAATATCATGTAATAGTGTAAGAAATATGGCTTGGATATATTAATAGCATTTTTATTAATTCAATTAATTATTATATTTTTAAATCTGTTTTGTTTTATTAAATTTTAATGTTGTTATATTTTTATTCTATGTATAATATTTCATATTATTCTGTGTGTTTGCTATTCAATAATAATATTACTGTTGACTTTCAGCTCGTGTCGGTAAAAACTGTTAGTTGAGAGAGTATCTACCTAATTGAAATAAATAAAACTTTGACTTTTGAGAACAAAATATATCCGGGTTTTATAGCTCCGCGTTGTTGTGTCTGTCTGTAGGAGCTCTAGGCTCAGGGCCCGATCTAGGGGGGGGCAAACCGGGCAATTGCCCGGGGCGGCAATAATGAGGGGCGGCAAAATTGAGGGCGGCGCGTGGCGCGGCGTCGGTGGCAAAAATTTGAAAGATGGTTAAACAAAAAAAATCCGCACCCTACACAAAAGTTGTTAGAATATAATATATTACTATTGACATCACTGAAATTTCACATCATATGTATTTAAGTAGATTACAAAAATAAAATGTGGTCACACTGCGTCCTTCAGGCTGTGCTGGATGCTTTGCACGATGGTGCATACAGCACGATCGGGCATGACGACCGTGCGCGGTCGCGCGGACGCGGACGGACAGCAAGATGGATCGTGCGTACAGGCCTTTAGATTCGTGGGGTTGGCAACACTGGTTGCATTGAACGGGGGATTCCCCTAGGTCTGTCTTCTTATTCAAAAATACAAATACATTTCTTTCACTCACGCTAGTCAGTTGCAGTTTCTCTATACCTCTGTTGTTTTCTATTCTATTAATTGAATTTAACGCGTATCTTTATCTACCTTACGAGATTATAAAAGTAATTAATTAAAGTTAAAGTTCGAAAGTCCTGAAATTGAGTGGATGTTAGTGGCAGACAAATGAATCATAAAAATATGCGAATGTAATGTGTGACGAGCATTGACATATATATTACTCTACTAAGTAAGTACTACCTTCTCTATAACACTTGTTTATAAAAAAAAAAAGTGAGATAAAAAATTGTGAATTAAAAATAAAATTTATTTTTGAAATGTACCGTGTTGGGTATCAAATGTAAGGGCTTCATTAACACATACGAGTATATAAGGTGACTTTTAATTAACTCTTGACAGCTTAAGGGGTCAGTCAAATTGACCCCTTAAGGTGTAAACGCATTTACGCGACGCGGCTATCGTTCGCTCAAGTGCGTTTAGCTCCATACAAACTCATATAAACTATATTTGCCGCGCCGCGTCGCTCAAGTGTGTTTAGCTCCATATAAACTCATACAAACCATTTTTGCGGCGCGGCGCCGCACCGCGTAAATGCGTTTATGCCTTTAAGCTTTGCTTGTTTCGTACTTTTCAAAGCCCGATTTTTTCCGTAGTCGGGTTTTAGTTTTAAGCACAACTTTTTATTTTTTGGTTTAACAGAATGTCTGATGGTAGAGCACGCTTGTCGGGCTACCAATACAAAAAACGACGGCTCGAAAAAGATGCAGAGCGACAAAAGCAAGCACGGGCATTAGAATCCTTCTTGACGAAAGGTGAACTTGAAAAACCGTCATCGCCCGAGCGCCAGCAAGAAACTGACGCAGCATCTCCATCTAAACCACATGATGAAGATACGCTGAATATAATTTGTGAACCTTCTGCTTCTGGGTCAAGTGCTGTTACAGATGCTACTGCCATTGCAATTGCAACTACAAATATTTCAGCAGACACTACGTCACTTTTAGATACCGATCCAGCAACGTGGCCCAATAGACTAACAGATGCAGAAAGAATATTTTTAGTAAATCGAGGTTCCCCTAACCCACTATATGAATTTGAATTTCCAAAAGATAACAAAGGGCGAAGGTTTACTTCAAGGTATTACAAGAGAAAGCTTAATAACGGTGAGCAAATTTTAAGAGACTGGCTTGTGTATTCTAAAGCAAAAAATGTTGTCTATTGTTTTTGCTGTAAAATTTTTAATGTAACTTCTTCCGATATATCTAAAGATGGCTACAACGATTGGAAACATTTAGGTGATACTCTTAAATCTCACGAGACATCACGAAGTCACTTAGAAGCTGTAAGATCTTGGTTTGAACTTTCGCGTCGGCTCAAGTCGTCGCATACGATAGATGCCGAATCTCAGAGAATAATTAATTCAGAAATAAACCATTGGAATGAAGTCTTGTTACGTATTGTCTCAGTCATCAAAATGTTGGGAAGAAGTAACTTAGCTTTTCAGGGCACTTCTGATAATCTATATCAACATAATAATGGTAACTTTTTGAAACTAGTAGAGTTGTTAGCCGAATTTGATCCTATTATGCAGGAACACGTACGCAGGGTTTTAAAGAAAAAAGAGAGACAAGCAACCTACCTAAGTAAAACTATTCAGAATGAGCTTATTAGTACAATATCGGACAATATTAAACGGCATATTTTGGAAGCTATAATTAAATCAAAATATTATTCTATTATCTTAGATTGTACCCCGGACGCTAGCAAAACTGAGCAGATGACCCTAATAATTAGGTATGTTTCTTTAAAACAGACCGACGACAATCCAAGAACTTCAGAAATTGTAATAAATGAGAGTTTTTTAGGATTCATACCTATCGAAAAATCTACAGGCCTCAAACTGACAGAGATTATCTTAGAACAATTATCAGAACTTGGATTGTCTCTAGAGAACATAAGAGGGCAAGGGTACGATAATGGATCCAATATGAAAGGTATTCAAAATGGGGTCCAAGCCAGGATAAAAAACATAAACCCACGGGCATTTTATGTTCCTTGCAGTAGTCATTCTTTAAACCTAGTGGTAAACGATATGGCAAAGTCTTCACTGGAAGCTACACATTTTTTTAATATCGTGCAAAAATTATATGTTTTCTTTTCCTCTTCAACGTTGAGATGGTCAATTCTTTTGATGAATGTAAAAGGTTTAACACTAAAACCACTTAGTGACACAAGATGGGAAAGTCGAATTGAAGCATTAAAACCCCTGAGACATCAAATAGGGCAAGTTTATGATGCATTACTTGCTGTTTACCAAAACACCGACATGGATACCTCTGCACGAGACGAAGCTTCGGGTTTGTTGAATCAAATCAAACAGTTTAAATTCTTATGCTCTGTAATAATTTGGTATGAAACTTTAAATCGGATAAATCCTGTCAGTAAATTAATGCAAAGTAAAGATTTTGAGTTACCTTCAGTAGTTAAATTAATAAAAAATACCAAAGATTTCTTTGAAAAATCACGGTCAGATGAGTACTTTAACCAAGTTCTTGAAGATGCCAAAGCCTTAGCTACTGAAGTTGATAGCGAGATCTTTGATTTTGAAAATGTCCGTCAACATCGTACTCGTTCGAAAAAAAGGCAGTTTGGTTATGAGGGTCATGATGAACCAATCATTGATCCGAGTCAAAAATATAAAATCGAAGTGTTTTATCACATTATAGACACAGCTATAAACTCCTTGGAGTTAAGGTTTTCCCAAATTACTGAACACAGTAAATATTTTGCTTTTTTGTATAATGTATATGCCATAAGAGAAATGCCAAAAGATGAATTGTTAAATAATTGTAAGAACCTCCAGACTATTTTAACTCATGAGAATTCATATGATATAAATGCATTGGAACTTTCAGAGGAGTTATCAGTCCTTAGTACTATTTTAGACAGTCATTTGTCTCCGCAAGAAGTTTTAAAATTCATAACAGATTTAGGATTTGGTCCAAACATCAGTATTGCTCTTAGAATTCTTTTAACTTTACCAGTGACAGTTGCTAGTGGTGAAAGAAGTTTCTCCAAATTAAAAATAATTAAAAATTATCTGCGATCCACCATGACACAAAATAGATTAACTGGATTGGCTATGATTTCAATAGAACACGAGGTTTGTGACAGTGTCAATTTGAAGGGAGTTATTAAAGATTTTGCAGAACAGAAAGTTCGAAGAAAATTATTGTAATAAATACCTACATATAATTTTGAATAAATATCTTAAAACGAAACTTATTATGTGTCATTAATATCGGCAGAGAAAATGTCTTTATATAGGTTAAAATTACACCATCTATGGAATAGCGCATGGGTAAAAGGCGGCAAATATTATTTTGCCCGGGGCGGCGAAATAGCTGGATCGGGCGCTGTCTTTGCTATAGACAAAGTGACATTCTAAGGATATAGGTATTCGATTGTTGAAAAAACAATTAAAGGGATTGAACACGTGATATTTCGACAGCGCACCTCAATGTCATACATAAGTGTTTTATATCAGTCGTTAATGCTGATATATATCCCTATATCTGAAGGCCAATTCTACTATTTTTTAAGCAACGTTCGCATTCGTATCTCAGTCGCAATCTGTCAAAATAACCTAAATTTCCATACAATTTTGACATATTGCGACTGACATGCGAAATTTTTGAGAATTGGCACCATGGTGACATTATAATCGCCGCTTTACACCACAAACATTGAATTTTTCATTAACTAAATAAAATAATTCCTTCTTAGTCCAGCATAAGCTTACAATGCGTTCCATGTTTGCAAAATCGTAAGAAAATTGGAAGTACGCGAATACATGGAGTTCACAAGCGTGACTTTTAACAACGGAATCCCGTCCAATACGGTGTTGCAGATTTATTAAAAAAAAAGTGTCTTATCGTATTCTGAATACCTCACTATTTTTAGCCTTTAAAAGAGGGAAAAATTGGTAGAAACTGTAATTTAACGTTTGTACAAGCAATAATTTTATCGTCATTTCAGATTACGGTTTTATGTCGTATTTTCAGTACCCAATGTTCGTGAAAAATAACATTCCTAAGTAGCAGTGTGTTATTCACGAACACTCGTACGTATAAGTACCTAACTACACAAAACAAAACAAAATGAATAGGTATAAAGCTGAAAATGAATTTTCTTAAATAAATGCGATCACCTTCAAAATAGGTGCATGGAACAGTTATTAATAATGATGTACAAGTAGGAAATAATATCTCATAGCATTCTTTAATAATCTAATCTGCTAAATGGGTCTACCCTTTATAGCAGAACTTCTTATGGCATAATAGTATTTTGCATAACAGCGGATAGTAGTAGAAAATCGTTTGGCCAACACTCATTTATCATACATTCAAAACTCATAATTTTTAATAATATTTCAATTTTGTTTTTGGACAGACCAATAACTTGTTTGTGTGGTTTTTTTAAACTGTTAGGTCAAGTTGGTTATAATGATAAATAAATAAATAAATAATTTTGTGAGTCAGAATCATATTAAGGCTTAAATTACACTCTAGGGGTAGGGCAGACAAGTCTACGTGGAGTCGGTTTTGCAGCAATTCGTATCTGTCACTAACTTTTGTAGCACAAAACATTTTTTAAGTTTTATTTAAGGTTAAAATGCTAATTTACAGAAATGGCAATATGCCGAATAAAATTATTCCAAATAAAATTCTGCCATCTTAAAAGTATGCCATTGTACATTCGGACATATAAACATTCGGTCAAATAATGCCTTAAAATTATTCGTTTAAAGAAGATTACGCCAAGTTTGTTATGCCAAATAAATTTCGGGGCATCAAGATTCTGCCAGATATGAGGGACTAAATGTCGTATAAGCAGTTGGGTTACTTTTAAAAATGCCAAGTGATATTTTAACTAGGGCACAATCGATACAAGGAATCGTGTGTTACGAGTAACATCTTACTTTAAGAGCATTGAATTTTTATAGGTTCTTGTAATCTATTAGTTTCGAAAAAAAAAATGTTTTTACAAAAACTTTAGGCTCAATAGTTTGGAGGTAGGGGTGTGTTTGGGTCACAGAAGTTCATACGTGTACCAAGTTTCAACTGAATCAGTCCAGCAGATTCGGAATAATGAGGCTGTGACAGACAGACAAACAGACACACGTGTGGTCCTACCCGTCCTATAACTGTTTTTAGGGTTCCGTATGTCCGAATGTAAAAAATGAACCCTCCAAACAATCCAAAGTAGTTTCACACATACGAATGCAGCGTTTTAAAATGTGAGACTAACAGAAACATAACAGAAAAATATATACCTACGGAGCGTGTGCTCATTTATTGATACAGTAAACTTCGATTGATTGAATGTCTATATCTAGGTTTTAATATTAGTAGCCGTGTCATTGAAGATTAGTTATTGCATAACACTTACGTGAAGTGATTGTATGTATTGGCAATCGGGAAACACATATGCAGGGCCACAGCAATACAGGCGAGTGAAGGGAATACGCACTAACTTGCGGTTTCAGTACGAACGTAGAATACTAATTGTAAGCTATGAGTATAATGGACGGTTTGGGGTCGAATAAGCCTTACGATCTAAATAAGACTCTGAATAGCATTTGCATTTGAGCTGCAAGTCAGATGAAAAAGTACACAAAAATGAACTTTACTGCTGGATGAAAACCTCCCCTAAGAGTCGCCATTTCGACCAGTCCTATGCGACCGCATCCAGTGGATACCCGCGGCCTTTTTTAGGTAATTGGTCTACCTTGTGGGAGGCCTTCCAACGCTTCGTCTACTTAAAATACTGTATCGCAACTGCTAACCAACTGTGCAGTCTGCTCAAAGAAACTGCACAAAAACTGCAATTTTTCAGTTGGGGTGCAGTTCAAAATTAGAACGTATGTTTAGCCTAACACAGTAGGTTAATTTTGACATTTCATATTTGCCATTTTTACCGGTTTTCATACATTTTGTAGAAACAAACAAAGTATTGTGACACCTGTCCAACCAGACAAACCTAACACCCAGATTATTTGGAGAGTACGTAAATTAATTTATCCGTTTCTGAGGCACTAAAATATTTACAGTTTAATCGATTAGTTAAAAATAGGCATGCCAGTATCTATGTTAGATGTCAAAAGTAAAAGTGGCTAGAAATCTGACAAGTGGAAGTAGTTTTGTGGGTGCTGGCTCCGAATAGAGAGGGTGTTAGAGAGTAAGCGACTGAATTTAAAATATCAAAGAGATAAATCAAACCTATAAATCCAAACCTATCAACCAGTTTAATTCGTTTTGACCAGCGCAATCTAATAGATTAAGGTTGTTGAGTCAAACCTTGAATTAGTAAGTATGTTCAAAATTATATTTAAATAATCATTACATCCGAATCTTTTTACCGAAAACCGATGTCATGTGTACTGACCCCTATTAAATAAGCCTTCCGCAAAAGTGTGGCTAAAAACTATGAACAATTTTTTTCGAAACTTTTTTATTGAAAAATATATTTGAAATAATAGCAACAAATAATTGATTAAGTGGCCGTGAAGATCGTAATTATATCACAGTTAGCAAGTTCAATGACTAAAATAGATTATTCGTGCGTAACAGTACAAAAAGTCCGTCAACTTGACCCAAATCGGTGTCACACTCTGTTGCAAGGAAGGACCTTGCGATCTAGTATTTTCTACGAAAGGCAAACAGTTATTGGACGTGTTTCTTATTGAGAATGAAAGTTGGGATTGATTTTTTATAAGAATTGGTAGTTAGGTATCTTTGTTTTTGTAGGTTCATTTATTGGGTATGTGAATTCTATTCTATTTTTTGAACAATAAATGTAAAGTATTATTTATTTTTTTAAATTAAAGGGTTTTGTTTAAGCGACACCGGGCATGACAAGTCTGCCGCATGACAACTTATGGGTAAACCACACAATTGGTACACTGAAATAGCGACTATTACTAATACTAGCCTGGCTGACCATATTTGTTAACAATTAAAAAAGTAGAAGATCAAAGTCGTGACTGACGGACGGAATAGAGGGAGGCTTTTGTCCAGCAGCGGGACAATACGAACTAGTATAGTATAATAAAATCAATTCACTTACAGCCAACGTACAAGCCTATACAGCTCGGTCTAAAAGCAATTTTTGCATAAGAGGTTCTTAAGTTCTTGTAGGTAGATATATGTACCTAACAAAGCTACAGTAGTAGAGTACAAGGAAAATACTTTTGAAAATTCACCCCCCAAAGTGCTCTTGAAACTTCTATCCAAACTGACATCTATAGTAGATCAGCGTTTGGATAGACAGAACTTTTAATTTTTTGCCGATGGAAAATCCTATCGTCTTGTAGAAGAAAAAACATGGCCACATAAATATGCATCCAGAAATATGAATTCCATCGCTGATATACAGAAAATGTCTAAGTACTAAATCTCATCACCCAAACCAATCAATGTTATTTTTTTTTTCTTTGTAGACTAAACTGCAAGCAGTAGCTAGAACCGTACAAAATAAAACAAAACCTGTGTCTACACGGCTCGGAGTTTCATAAACAACAGTGGCTATGTAGGTAAACTAAATGGTTTCCATTTACGCGAGTCATTCGCAAGCCCGTGCTTTTAATTGGCAGTCCTAGATAGAGGTGATCGACATGTTTATGAGAACTTCAGGCTGGCATACAAGGATTGATTGATATAATCTCACTGACAGCGTTTAACTGTAAATTGATAACATCAATTTTACTAAACTTAGTAAGCAAGTTTTCTTTGAGATAAAAACGTCAAGCTTTTCGAAACTCGGTTTAGCAAATTCTTTCATTGAATGAAATATCTCTCGTTTTGCTGAGTTGCGAGTTTCTTTAACGTCACTCTATATTCAAGGTTTCGCGAGGGTTTCTCTTAGGTGTTTTCGAATCCGACTCGGCTGGGCGGCATCAGAATCTAGAAAGTTGCGTGGTATCTTCTCATTCACAAGTGTCTTAAGACGAAAGTCTATGACCAGTGCGTGTTGACTTATTGAACCGAAACGTAATTGCTTACAATGGGCCTCATCAGTAGGCTTTAAGTCACCCAAAGGGCAAGGAGAGGGCAGTGCTCAGAGTTTCGTTGCGTGATCGAATCAGGAATGATGATATCTGCAAGAGAACCATGGTTACCGATATAGCCCGACGGATCGCCAAACTGAAGTGGCAGTGGGCAGGGCACATTGCTCGCAGAACAGATGGTCGATGTGGCCGAAAAGTTCTGAAGTTAATGCGAGATGCACGGGACCGGTTGGTGTGGTGATACTTGGGGGAAGCCAATGTCCAGCAGTGGACGCTGATGAGGCAGCAAACCGACACGACCAGGGAGAGATCATGCGCTTGTCTGTAGGTACCTATATGAATGATTGACTCATAATGAAGAATGAAATACTTTTTAATTTTAGTCTAATAACTAGAATAGTCCACAATGTGAGATGATCTGCGAATCATGTTTTTATTTTTGGAATTGTTTTGATATCTCCCTTATTTCGACACTGCTATTTAAAACCATTCCGAAATTAACAGTAGTTGCCATACACATTGGGCTCTGTTCCCGGCATTTTGATAAGGAACTTCACAAAAATTATAAGTATATTACTATTGTGTAATCCTAAAAAAATATTGTTTCATTTATTTAAACAGGAGTTTTAAAACATTGACTTTTAAAATAAGCCTGCCATACTATTACTAACTCCTGCGAGCCAGAAACAACATTTCCGAGAAAAACGTCGAGCCGACTATTTACTATCTAAAAAGTGGTGAGCATAATTTCCTGAAACTCGCTATTCGCATACCCAACGTACCTACTACATACGTATTAGGTACTTCCCTTAACCTTTTTACCCAAATCATACAATTACCTAGTAGATACTTCAGCAAATCACTGATAACTTACTATTAATTACTGTAACTGTCTCTCTATTATTCACTGAGGACTACTATAACAAGATGATTCAGTCCGAAAATCCATGTACAGACGCCAGCACAGCAAACTACCCGAAACTGACAAATTTTCCCAATCAACCTCAAACCTAACGCTTTAGCAATAACGTTGAAAATCAATTAAAGAAATATGATAGATTGCTGTAGCTTGATGTGTTGGCGTCTGTATCAACTCACGGTGTTTTCGGGTTGAATAATGGTGTTTTGTTTCAAAACCCGAGGCTATGTCAAATGGGACAAAGGTGGAGGTTGATGACATTACGAAGATTGCTGATAATAGACATAATTGTAGAACTAGCCTTGAAGAGCATTGAAACGAACTGCTAAGACGAAAATAACAAGCTTTTGTATACGGATAAGATTATGTTTCCCTATAGGAAGTAATATTGCTAAAATTGATTGATATGAACGAAAAGGTCAGATGATCTTTGATAAGCATCTACCAACATGTTAAGTATTAAGGTAAATTTTTTGTCAGGTATGAATTGGCTAAACAAATGTGAATAGTTTTGGTTAATCGTTTCGCACATACAACTTTGCTGAGTCATGTCAAAACTAGACAGATTAGATTAAAAATAAAACCAGTGCGAAAAAATCACTAGATTAAATTTTATGACTCTGACTTAAATATTATCGTCATTTTTGTTTTGTTTCCTTGTCGTCAAGTTTTTTTAAACTATGATCTAAGCGGAAGCAAACAATATTTCAACACTAAAAGGATATTTGATTGCAGCCAAATTGAAATTCCCATAAAAACAAACATACACCACAATCAAAACCATAATTATTCATTGCTACTTTTAGCCATTTGCCAATCGACATGTACTGTCACTAACGACCGGTTTCAATAACGTATCTAGCTTTAACTAACTGTCAAATTAGCTACCAACTGTAGCTGAAACGTCATTTTTATCATTCAAATATGACGTTTCAGCTACTGTTGGTAGCTAATTTGACAGTTGGTTAATGGTAGATACGTTATTGAAACTGGCCGTAAATTATCCATCACAAAGCTACAGCTATTGTAACCTAAGCTACCAATCAACATTACCAAGCGGAATTAAGTATAAACAAAATCAAATTCTTTCATTAAAAATCTTTGATAAACCTGAATAGTATTTTCATATGGTTATATCATGCATAAGGCTGAGCTGTCTGTATAATCGTTAAATAATTTTCAAAATTTAAATTAATCGCAATAAAACGCACTTCAGAGAGCAAAAAAGCTTCCATTGAAACTCGTTGATTTATTCTCAATTGAAGAAGTAAAAAACATACAGGTGCCTATAACTTAGCCAGAGGAGGACAAAAACTAGAACAGCTGATGAATAGAAGTGTCCAATAAAGGTGGTAAAAGGTATCTAATCTTTGAATAAGCAATGAATTCATCTACTTTACCATAAACCTAATTAATATATTCGAATACCGTAGCAGGTGCACTAATTTAAAATTAAAATTGTTTCCAATATTCATCTTAAGTGGTGGGTATAAAAGTGCATTAAAATAATTAAGCTTTTCAATTCAATTATGGCTCAGAACGGTTAAGGCCATGAAGGATAACTATTTATAATTATTTAGTAATGGACACAATAACTACACACAAGAAGACTATTCGTAGTAACAAAGTCTTATTTGTCTCATCGTGTTAACGCTTAACCCGTGAATAAAATTGTTTAAATTGAATCGACACTATAAATAATTACAAACATCAATTGGACCGTGAATATCTATGTTATCGATCCAGTAATTACGATAAATACACAAAGCCTCTTGTTTTGTTCACTGAACCGTTTTATCCAGACTGACTTCCAAGGTGTCTAACATACTGATGTAGACCTCATAAAACATAATAAATAGTTACTTGTTAGCATTATAATCTACAAACAGTCGTGGAAAATATACATCACGATTATGGAAATAAATTGTCAATTATAGAGATGTATACTCACCACAGACGGATCGCACTTCTTCACTTCCTTGATGCGAACGAAGCCGTAGATAAAGGCCAAAATGTATAGTGTCGCACTAACAGAGAACACACCGTATAAGCCAATCTTTCGCACCAATATTCCACTGAGAGCCGCCCCGACTGGCACACCCACAGAGTGGAACAGATTCACTATGCCTATCCTCAACGTCCTTTGTTCCTCTGTTGTTATATCTGCTATGTAACTGAACACTCCCATAAACATTGTGAACCAACCACCCGTCATGGCTGGAAATATCGCTTCCGTCACAGCCGCAACTTCCACTGGTAGCTCGTAGAAAAAATAAGTATTTACAATCAAGCCTATACTGGTCAAAAACTCTCCGACGATCGGTAAAAGCATACAAATTTTTCTCTGTCCAACTCTGTCACTGTACGCTCCGAGAAATATTAATATCCCGCATGGTAAGAATGATTGTAGTACAGTCTTCCAACCAGTTACTGACGCTACTAATGTTTGAACCGCTTCTTCCTCTGCAGTGTAATTAGCTGTTTCTCTTCGAGTTAAAGCGTCACAAATATGATGATCAAACTGTAGATTTACTCGACAAGCTTTCTCTAAGTAAAGATTTTGTGTTGCTAATACAGACAAGACTGAAGGCATCACATAACAAGCCAAAATAGGTTCTACAGTGATGAGAGAGATCATTCGCCTTAGTTTCTGAAAATGACTTAGTCCTTCCCAACTCTCTTCTTCATTGTTTCTATTGCTCTCATGCTCTTTATCCAATTTAACGTTTGTCATATTGTCGTATTCTTTAGTTTTACTTAAACTATTCTTAATTACATTAGTTCCATTTAAGTCACCACCATTAACATTAAGAGTTTTATCAGCAGTTTTGTTATTCTCCGCATTTTTGCTATCCACAGCCATGACTACGTCACGCGTATCTGAAACAGAAACATCAATTAAAAGTTTTCCTTTACGACCGTTGCATTATCGGTAATCGAACAGGATTTTAATTTTGCAGTTTATAATTTTAAAGGTTATGACAATTTACATCTGTATAATTGTTTATGTCGCGTTTTTCTCATTGGGCTCTGAACATTTGATTGGAAAATGAAGTACCGGACGTGGTAATCGTTCCATGATTGCCTACATGCTTAACGTAATCGTCTGTAACTGTTGGACTGATCAATTTTACCTAGCTAACAATAGTTTTATGATTCTGTTGAATCCTTTTCATTACAGGGCACGGAGAATAGTACAATGTACGTATCTTTTGTGCCGATTGCTTTTGCGTAGGTAACTTTATCTATGTTTATAGAACTAGTTGATACTTTTGCACACGTTGTAGTGAAAAAAAGAGTGATACGACACGGATTTTCATATTGATTGAATAGTTAATGTTTGACAATACATTTTAATTTTACGGTTCGCTACAGTTAATTGTGTTACGGAAATAAGTTTTCCGGCAAGCGATTCAGGCTTTATCGCAACGAATTTAGTGACAATCACTATCAACAAGCACATGATTTATTATAACGTCCCCTGAAAAGTTATTCCAGAGTGCCAATTCTAATAATTTTTAAGCAGTGTTCGCATATCATTCGCAATCTGTCAAAAAATTATGGAATTGGCCCTCTAAAATATTACGATTAAGTATCAGACCAATGAGACATAGAAAAAATAAACTCAACACTTATTGCCATGGTATATAATAGTGATGATTTCTTCGATTTGTCCTGGGGATACTATTGAACTAAATGTCCTCAGCTTCGGTTCTCCGTTTGGATTTGTGCTGTTAATTGTTAGGTATATTACCTAACCGGGATACTTAGATTAACTGGCCTTCATTTAACATTGGTCTTCGACTTAACTGGTGAGCTGGGCAAGTAAGTAGGTAGGTTAACTACTATTCAGTCACATATAAAACTATGAATGAAAGTGAGTACTGCCTACCTCTTCGGTGAATACAGGCGTCATGTTACGAAGGAAGAAATTAGAATATTGTAGTGGTCACGCGACATTATTGGCTCCAACAAGTGAATCGTCGTACGAGCCTCAATTGATATCAATGCCTTTTGATAACAATGAAAACAGTTCCCGTATCAGTAAAGATCATAACAGATAAGAGGACACAGCTATTTAATTATGAAGAACCTAACACTTTCCAAATATAATGTGCAGCCAAGTTATACATATGTGCCGAGCTTTTTATAGATATTTAGATACAGAAGATCTGCCGCATAGCAACATTGCACTGTTCCGGCTTGAAGGATATAGGTGCTGGTGATATACGAGTTTATTCAACTTTGTCCTTGCATGACGGGCGCAGTGCAATGTGGGGCATATCCTAGGTGGACGTGGTCAAAACCTTAGCAGTCAGATGTAGCAAAAAGGCAGCTAAACAAAAAAGTAGAACACAATTTGATTCGATTTTCAATACCTAATATACGTTTCAATTAGTTGTTCATTTAAATGTGCAAATAATTTATACAACATTAAATAAAGAAAATTTAATAACAAATAGCAGCATCAACACATGTTTTTTTTCTGATACATTGAACTTACATTATGTTGACTTATATTCTTCAACAATAGCACTGGTATTTTGTATGACGGCATTCATAACAAAAGTGTTTATTTATGTAGATGTGCCAGCTTTTAAATCCAATCCTACAAGTCTATGGCATGATTCTTGTGCACAATACATTACACAATTGTGAATTTAAAGTCTGTGATACATCACTAAATGAATTGGTACTGTGGTTCTGGTACATCCACAATGGAAATAGGGTTAGACGCGACATTTTATTCATTGGTGCAGTACAGAACAGAAATGCATTCAGCCGTTGAATCCATTAGAACTCATTTAAATCCAAACATCTCTCATATATACGAATTTACTGGTCTATTGAAGTTTTATTTGATATTTTTACATTGATTAAATCACTTAGTTGTTCATTTATCAGTGAACTGAACAAAAAATTGCCAGATGTTCTTGCCTGGTTGCACTTTTATCTCTATTCATAGCTTTATTTTATTTATTCAATCAGAAATTAAAATTCCCGAACTGTAGCAAGTACAATGACTTACTATTTTTATGTAAGAATTATTGCTGCTCTACTAAACTTGGCGATTCTAGAAGCTGCAGAACAAACAGGGATTCGGCTCGAAGGATTAACATTTTATGTATCGAATGGTCCTTTTCAAAGTTATTTTAATTTTAATTCTGTAATGTTATTGCGGTATGACTGGCGTATGTTGATAGGAGTTTTTGTTGTGTAGTCAACAATACAGCGGGGCCGTGACAAAAAGTCGGCAGTGTCATCACATCGACCTTGTCCTGCTGATTCCGCGTTCGGCACCAAGGTTGGCTGGACCATGTTTATTTACAAGTTTCAAGAGTAGAGGAAAAGTTAATTTTAATGTCAGATCGTGTATTCTACGAACATTTTATTCAGTATGATTCCGTCGAAGCGGGTTTATTAGAGTAATGTAATGAGTTTCAAGGAATATAGGAGTAATGGTTGATCGACCTGCCCACTCATTCGTTAGAGCGCTGCCGTAAAAGACATTCGTACGAGCATAGTTGAGAGTAATTTCTAAAGACTCTTATTTGATTTAGAAGATTTTGTAGCTATTTCTTTGTAGGTATTTAAATTGTGAGCTTAATTGTAATACATTATAAATTTCTTCTTTTGCAGCCGAGTTTTGCAATTTTTAATTTTATCCTGTAATTGAACTTGGTTCATTTACCAAGTTCAATTACAGGATAAAATTAAATGTCAAGAACGATGCTTGTGGAAAAATAATGTCAGTAGCAGTGTGTGTATTCTTGGTCAGCATAGAATACCTAGAAAAATCCTTTACAATTTAATTAGTAATTAATTATACAGTAATGTGCAAGATTTTATGTACCAAAACCAAACCAGAAACACTTTACTTGTGTTATAAAATAAGAAATAACTACTCTTTCATTAAATCGTATACTTGTGTGCAGTTTCATTAAAAACAGACTCGGATTTAATTGTTTTATTTCTTATGTTCAACTTATTAACATAAACATAATATACTCGAAATATGTGGCATTACATTCTTAAACGCCATGACGTCTGTAAGATGGAATCCCCGTTAATTTTAAAACAAGGAAGTGATGTCAAGAAAAAAACACTACGTTGCCTGCAAAAATAAATCGCAACTATGTACTTAAGTTATATGAACCGAATACTCTGTGGTGATGATTATTTCAGTTACACTGATAATAAAACAATAGCTTACTGTAGGATTATTGGATTATTGCTAGTTGGTAAAGTTACTCCTCTACTTAGCTCTATAAAATTATTTAAATAACACGTCCTTAGATACAGTCGGTGATCCGTGACAGGCAGGCTTGGCCAGAAAAGTTATGCACGAAAAATTAATTTTCCTGCACATTATTGTTTTGCTTTTGGGATAAATAATGTTTACAGAACAAAATTAACCTTAACGTTTTTAAAATGGTGTCTAATTTGTTTGTTTTCAGTAGGTAGTAACTTTTTTTCAAAACATCATGAAAACAATAATCACAATTTTGAATATCATAATTTTACACCTTGACAAAGGCAAAAAAAATGATTTTGTTTACCGATCTACCTCACTTTTGGAACATCACTACGTTTTGAGAACGGCTTCACTGATTATATAATATTATGACTGTTTTAACCGACTTAAAACACAGGAGGTTATCAACTCTACCCGTACCTATAAGATGTATGTAATATTTTCAGAATGGCTCAGTTTTTTTATCGTGTTCGTAATTGCCAGGACAGGGTTTGTATGAAAAAAGAGAAATGTTTAGAAAAACTATCGAAAAGTAAATATCACCAGTGCGAAGACGGGCGGATCGCCAGTTATTTCATAAAAGCATCACTCTCAATTTCTGCACCTCATTGGACTCTAAGGTACCACAGAAATTGTATGTGCACGAAAATCTTTTGAAAACAAAAGGAACTAGCCTTGTCCCAAATCTTAACAAACATCTTTAAAAACAAGACGACATAAACAAAGGGCCCTTAGAAAAACAAGTTACCAATAACAAAGTTCTTTTGAACTAAATGAAAGTGAAAGTTATTATGCAAACATGTCCACCAGGACTTCAATGAATTTCAGTAATAATTTACCGTATCTATCCATCATCATCATCATATCAGCCGAAAGACGTCCACTGCTAGACATAAGCCTCCCCCAAATGGAGGGGAGGCATAATCGCCACGCTTGGCAGGCGATCGCAGTGTAGCTGTTGCAATGTACAGAGAATGCTGCTGCCCATTCTCTGGTGAGTCCCTTAGTCGCCTCTTACGACACCCGCGGGAAGTGATGGGATGGTTTAATTGATTCTTTAACGTCCGACACCATACAGAACATCTAGTTCGATCCAGCCCGTCCGTAGCTGTCCTCCCCCCAGCGACGCCCTAAGGGGTGCCACAAGGGGTGCCCTTAGCGTGTAGTCGCTAAGTTTGTTAAGACCTGGCTGGAGGCTTTAATACTTATTTAAATGCCGCCACAGACAAGTCCGGTTAAGCAGTCGACAGTGGTTGTCGACTGCTTAACCGGACTTGTCTGTTGGTTGAACTGCAAGAGGCCACTCAATAAAAACAAAAAACACACAACATTCTGTCCCGTATCTATCCATCAGCAGCTAATCAGCATTCAGGTGTATTTCTTAAAGACATCATAGAGCTAGCGTGAGACAGAGATGGAGCCATAGCACTATCCCTTTTTCACACCGGAATCACGATGGTATTAAGACTTCATAGTCAGTCATAGATTCCTTTGTGAAAAAGGGGAGATCTTAAGGAGTGGAATTCCCTGCCGGAGTCTATGTTTCCTGATAGCTACAACCTGGGAGTCTTTAAGTCAAGAGTGAATAGGTTACTTCTAGGCAAGCGTGCTTCATCTTCGACCACATCATCGCTTACCATCAGGTGAGATAGTTGTCAAACATGTGCCTATCAATGGTAAAAAAAAACCGGCCAAGTGCGAGTCGGAATCCCACACGAAGGGTTCCGTACGATTATCTACAAAAACGGCAAAAAAATCACGTTTGTTGTATGCGAGCCCCCTTGTATATTTATTTCATTCTGTTTTTTAGTATTTGTTGTTATAGCGGCAATAGAAATAAATAATCTATGAAAATTTCAACTGTCACGGTTCATGAGATATATCCTGGTGACAGACGGACGGACAGCGGAGTCTTAGTAATAGGGTCCTGTTTTACCCTTTGGGTACAGGACCCTAAAAAAAAGGGATAGTGCGTCATGTATCGCTCCGACTCCCTCCCTCATCAAAATAATGATGGTTTTAATACGTTATAGCAGGCCTCCTGATGTCAGCAAGGCCATATAAATCCAAGAGGTATTACTATCTCATTTTAATAAACATGTTTTCAAAACGAACACTTTAGAACTTTTTACACCAAATTCGCATTAAATCAGTATGTAATTAATAGATAGCTGTGCTAAACGTAATTGGCCTACCGATAAAAAAAACTTAGAATGAAGTAATTTATTATGATTCGTATGATTATAAACTACTATTTGTTTTTTGCTCTTTAAACCACAGTATATGTATTCTATAATGTATATCGCTTAATTATGGAAATTGTGGTTTTTCCACTTACTGGTAATCTGACAGGTTATGTAAAATTCATCACTGAATTCATTAGAAAATTAACTATGCTCGACGTAAAATTAAATTCTTGTAATTTTTGACCAAGCATCAAATGAAATTACTGTGAGCTTTTGATGCCTTGCAATGGTAGGTAAATTTACTTTTTTACCTGTACTTAAGTTAGGTCAGAAGTAAAAGCCATGAATAACACCTAGATGCAGTTATTTTGTCACAAGATTTTTGAGTATACGTCAATGTTGTCACACTTTCCATGAAGGATTAGATTTGCAAATGAAATAAATATTTTATACTTGACTCATGTTTGCAAAATATATCCAGCATTACTCAGAAGACAACCAACAAAGGAGCAGTTTAGTTTACTGGCTCTATAAAAATGACTTACATAAGAAAACACAAGGAGTGTGTAAGCAAATAAAACTATAACGATAACGTTGTCAAATACCAAGCCTAGTAAATTTGCCAAGCCTGTTCCCAGTTTTCAGTGTAACGGAACGCAGCTTAGTACCTATGTTTTACATTTAGCGATTGCCTATCTGACCTTCAAAACCCAGTAAGTGCACTGTATCTGCGCCGATGACAGCCCCATTTTATATCCAGTCAATTACTGTCCATTCCAGGGTGCCTGGAAGAGATCGCGGAATGCAATAAGACCGCTCATTGTACATGTGTTTTAGTTTGTAGTTTTCTTTTTATGTTTACAATTAAGTATATAATAAATACATAGTCCAGTTGGCTGCTGTCAGAATGATCGACCCGTATCGACTATCGGAGATCTGCAAATGACAACCGGGACCACCGGCTATCGGCTTAAAGTACTTTCCCAAGCACGGAGAAGACTCAGTATGTAATGGGTGTTCACCCATGTACTGACCGACCTCGGTAAGCGGTGCTTAACACCGAAGATTGCACCGTATGGCTGTTATCATTTAGCCACGAGCTCCTCAAATACCAAGCCTAGTACTGTAATTGTTATCTTTTCGTCACCTTCCGCGGAAAATCAAGTAAAAGCAATGCAAGGTTACAATGATGTTTTCGCGACGGATTCCGTTGAAATAAGGCACTATCGAGTGTTTTGTTTATGTTTATGCAGAACATTTTCCTTTTGTAAGGTGATAGAAAAATGCGTTCATGGGGATTAGTTATGAAGCTAGTGCCAGTGACAGGATTTTTAAAATGATTCGTCAAATTGTATTTTTAAACCGACATCTTTCGAAGCTAATACAAATGTTACGACTTAGAACAAACCAATTCTATTTTAAATTACAATCCTAAATTCTAGATTTGCACGACCATTGAAAAGCATTTCCGCCAGCATTTGAAAGGTTCGTATTCCATACAACCTCTTGCGTCACAGTACCGTCTGATGAAGGGGATAAAACGCATTTGCCAAAGATTGACAAAAAAAGAGTAAGCCCAAAAGATGCATGGTTTGTGTGAAAGAAACCAAGTCAGTGGTAGCGTGTCAGTTAACCAGATGGAATGGAAGAAGCTGATTCACAAGCGTACAAGACCGAAGAGATGATGATAATAAATTTATTAATGGAACTTTTATATAAACGATAGATGATTATAAAAACTATGAACTTAAGGATACTTATACTGTTGCTACCACAAACCAGGACGAGACGTAATATTGTTACGTCTTATAATTGCTCGGTATATGTAGCCGGCTGGCGCCAGTACATTTCACAACTATACTTCATCTTAACTTTACATTCGAAGGAAATCTTGTGTTTCTTAACATAATTGTGTATGTGTAAGAAAATGAGTTCGTAGGGGGACCTATTCTTTCCGTGTGTTAATAAAATAGGTAGGTACATCCATCTATACCAATATAATAAAGCTGAAACTTATAACATAGTTGGCCTAAGTTTTATAGCTAATCTCTGGAACTACCAGTCGGACTTGCCAAATTCTTTTTGTATTATGAAAGCCACATTCATATGGAATGCTATAGGCTATAGGGGAACAGGAAAACGGGCACGTACGAGGTCGCGGGCAAAAGCTAGTAATCGATTATATATCAAAAAAGAAATGCTTAGGTACATACTAGAAAACCCCGTCTTTGCGGCTATGAAGTCGGGTAAAAAAGAGCAGTTTAAATCTATTTAACATGATTTGAAAATGCTGTGATTTTCACTAATTCTAATTATACTTAATTTAACTGTAATATTTTTTTTTGCTAAACTTATTTAGGAAATCCCAGCAACAACGAGATATTTAAAATCTTCAGACGATGAAAAATGTTATGTCCCCTCTATCGATTTTTATAGTCTATGCAGATTACGAGTAGCCAATTTCAGTAAGTTGGATATTGCTGGGAGTATTTTGCGCTTCTTCTTGCCACCTAAACCACGAAGAAGTGGTGACGAGCAGGCGTTTTCGAGGTCTGCCTGTATGTAAAACTGTCGTTCTGAAAGTGCTGGTTCTCAGTTTAATTATGAAAGGAAATTATTCCCAAACAGTTATTTTTGACCGCTTCATATAGCGGTCATATGGAGGCCTTTTCTAATAGCAACTACGTCATGTTTTCTGGCTAATATGATGAAGAATAATTCACTACAATAGATAAACATAAAAGAATAGCACATCATCCGGGAGGCAATTATTCTGCACAGCAATTACTTGATGGTATGTTAAGTTGGGCAACAATAGAATGACAGTACCCACAAGGTCGCCACCATTAGTGAAGATACCATCAGATTGTACTCTTAATACTGCATTTATAGCTCTGTTGGTACCTACTTAATGTTAGTATTGTTCTTTGAAACACGGGTAGGAAATACGCCAATGTGTACCTATGTAGAAAAGGGAATATGCATGCATTTTTTTATTTGCAAAGTAAAATACTTATTATCTCTGGTAAATAATTATGAAAGAATTTTTAAAATACCTTCACCAATGTTGTAGTTCTTAAGCTTCAAAGTTGACAATTAGAAAGAGAAGTACGATACCAAATCTGACGTCAAATACTATGTAGCCTATACTGCTACCATAGAAAACAGCGTTTTCGCGAGAGGGACAGATATATTTGTTTAAAATAGTTATATCTCGTTTGTTTTTCGGTAAATTTCGATTCACTGTTAGTATTATATTTTTGTATATTTCTAAATAAACTGTTTGGATACTAAATATTTTTTTCATGCATATTCCCTATTGGTAACAAGCATCCTGGAACACAAATCAGAAAATTTTGGCCTCGGATTTAAGTTTTTTTATTTTATTATTCTATTTTTTGGTACGCGTCATGCTTGTCGCAAATAAACTCTTTTTCTTTCTTCCCCATCTCGATCTGTGACATGAGTTAACGCGAGAATAACTCATGAATTTACTGACCAGTCAAGTTCGTATGTAAATAGGGTCGAAAGTTGGAGCGGTCAAGAAAGTGAATACATAGTACAGTAAAACTGAATTCAAACATTCAAAAAATTCGCTTGTATGTTCTCGGAAATCAGCCAATTAACATGCAAAAAAAATTACACCAGTATTTTTATAGCAACGACTAGCTTTGTCCTGCGACTTCGTACGGGCCCGTTTTTTCCCGTTTCCGTAAGAATTTCGGGAAATCCTCTTAGTGCTCCTCTACGGAGTGTTGGGAAGCTACATGCCAAATTTCAGATTTCTACGACCAGGCTGTGCGTTGTCTGTCAGTCACTCAGTAACGGAAGAATTTTATATATTGATTGACGATTGATAGAGCGAATCAGTTATCAATCATCATCACGACTCCCCCCCCCTCTTATACCCTCTTATTACGACTGATTGACAAATATTACTTACTTTGATAAGACTTACCTACGTCTTATCATATCATCTTACTACTATTATAAATGCGAAGGTTTGGATGTATGGATGGATGGATGTTTGTTCCTCAATCATGCCTGAATCTGAATCCCTGAACGGATCTGGATGAAAGGCACAGAGCTTGGCGCAAACAAACTCTTTTCAGGTTTCGGTACCCGAAGGGTAACCAACAGAACTCTATTCCTAAGCCTCCGCTGTCCACATACCGTCCGTCCGTCAGTCTGTCTGTCAGCAGGCTGTATTTTAAGAACCGTACCTAATAGGTAGACAGTCGAAATTTTCACAGAGTGTGTATTTTCTATTGCCGCTACAACAACAAATAATAAAAATGTAATTAAATTGAAAATTATAGGGGGCTCCCATTAAAGAAACGTGTTTTTTCGCTTTATGGTACGGAACCCTTCGTGTGAGAGTCCGACTCGCACTTGGCCGTTTTTTTTTTCTTTCAGAGATAGTTTATAGTCTGGAATATTATTGTCTGGAATATAATAGGCTTTTTATCCTAGGAATATGTAACCGAAAGCGCTGTCAGAAATTAGTTTTAAATATATTTCTGGAAAGGAAAAATCGTTTTCGGTGCGTTATGAACCAAATACTGATTGCACATTTCTACGTTTCATTGTCTACTTGGGATCTCCAATGCATCTATGTAGCGTAGCACACTAGGCAAATTAAAAGCAGAAAACAATGCTTGTTATATGTGTGTATGTATGTTAGCTATCCACGTGTAAACTTGAGCCATCCCCTTTTATTCACGTTAACAATTGAATTCGACGTCACGTCGCTAGTAAAATTGTACCAACGTAGTGACGACACGCGTGTTTTCAACGCACCGTATCGTCTTCATTTTTTGTTTACGTGAAAAAATAAAAAATAGGTGCCAATATTTTTAAAAATCTATCTGGCGGACTCATTAGATTTTTTCAGTAAAATACCCTACTTATTGGAGAAAAATATCTTTACAAGTAGTCAAGGACAACATTACCTTGGAATGGCCATTGACGAGAGGATAAATTATACTATCACAAACTTAGTAATATGTTTATGATATTGTATATGTTGTATTTTATAACAAAATAACTCTTTAGTTTAAAGAAGTTTTATAATATCTATGGCATGTGTCCGGTGACATACTGTTGAAAAGAAGAATAAATAAAACTTCAGTTCGTTACCATCAAATTTTTGTTTCTTTGCTAGAGGTTATGGTCCTCACGTTTTTCGGTTTAAAGAAACTTTATTTCCAATAAAGACATATGTCACTTACTTGAGAACGATACTAAAAAAAAAAAAAAAACATCCATATATAGATTACAAAAAGTTCGTCAGCAGCGTTACAACTTTATAGTACTCGTCCAATGCATTCATTTCTCCAGAAGTGACTGATCCGCAACTATTTGCTGGCTAAGTTGAGTTTTGAACGCATTGAAAGAGTGTACATTTCTAATACAGAACGGTAATTTATTATAGAGTTGTGCTCCTTCTAAAGTTAGCATTTTTTTGCCATAGTTAGTTCTTGTTTTAGGTTAAACTAGCAAACTTGCTCGCCGTGTGCTGCGTTGACTAACTTGTTTAAATTGGGTGAGTATTAAGTTTGAGTGAACGTTTTTGTTAAGAATATTTTTGATGAAAATACATGTGTTGTAGATATATAGTTGTTTTATATTCATTATTTTTGTGTCTCGGTAAATTGTACTGGTCGATGTTAGATATGGATAGTTGAATAGTATTTTTATGAGTTTATTTTGGGTAACTTGGAGTTCTGACAGTTTTGTTTTTGCAGCACTACCCCAAATTTCGATCAAGTTAAGTAGATGCGGCTTTACTAGGGAGTTGTAAATAGTATATCGTAATTTTGGTGGAATACAACGAACTATGTTACGCAGTGATCCGGAAAGTGCCGAGAGTTTACTCTTTATGTGCTCAATGTGAGCATGCCACGTTAGTGAACTGTCCATTCTAAGACCGAGATATTTTTCACATGTTTTTTGCTGTA
This sequence comes from Mamestra configurata, assembly GCA_002192655.3. Lineage (NCBI taxonomy): Eukaryota > Metazoa > Arthropoda > Insecta > Lepidoptera > Noctuidae > Mamestra > Mamestra configurata. Next base: position 412,509 of record NDFZ01005449.1, read on the forward strand.
GTGGAACATCATTAATTGTTAGTTGGTCATATGGGGGAACTGATTTATTTTTAGCCTTAAATATTATATAACATGTTTTTGAGATATTTATTGTTAGGAGATTGAACTGAAACCATACAAACAAAGTATTTAAATCTTCTTGAGCTTGTGAGATAATGTGATGGATGGAAGATCCGAAGTAAAATAAACAAGTGTCGTCAGCATATAAGGTAAGGTGACCATGTAATTTAATTTCATTTATATTATTTATATATATTAAAAAGAGTAAGGGACCCAAGATAGACCCTTGTGGAACGCCACACGTAATAGGTAATGCATCACTTTGGTGATTATCAAGTTTGACTACTTGCGAACGATTTTTTATGTAAGACTCGAAAATTTTTAGAGCATTTCCAGTGATATTAATTGATTCCAGTTTTTTTAGGAGTAGTTTGTGACTAACCGTATCAAACGCCTTTTTTAGATCAATAAAAATACCCAGGGCTATATTTTTTTTATCTATGTTTTGTTTAATTTTAGTGATGAGATCAATAGTAGCTGTAGTAGTGTTACTTTTCGGTCTAAATCCATATTGTCGGTTGGTGATAAAGTTAATAGAACTAAGATACTTTACTAATCGGTTGTGAATGATTTTTTCTAGTATTTTTGACATTACAGGCAACACTGAGATCGGTCGATAATTTCCTGGATCTGTGGTCGGGCCCGATTTGTAAATGGGCGTTACTTTTGCTATTTTTAGTGTTTCAGGAAAGTTACCGTCATCCAGTAGTTTATTCAGACACTTGCTCAGATCGTTTGCGATTAAACTTTTAACGGTTCTAATTACTTTGGTTTTTATTCCGTCTAGGCCCGTGCTGCAATTTGGATCGAGGTTAGTTATAATGGTTGTTATTTCATTGGCAGAACATGGACTAAAACTAGAGAGCTGCGCAGCGTTTTGGGTAATAGGATTTGGTAAAGCACGGTCACAATCGTTATGAAATGAGTGAGGTATATCGTTTGCTAAGAGTGGTCCAATTGTAGCAAAATATTCGTTAAATATTTGGCAAATATCATTTGGCTCTGTAATGTGATTGTTGTTTACTACTAGTTTTGGAGGAACACAACTTTGTTTTATTCTATTGCTTGTTAAGGTATTTATTAGGCCCCACATTTTCTTGGGTTTCTTAATACATTTGTTAAATTCATTANTGCATATGACAGCGAAAAAACATTGGTTGAAGAATGTTTCAAATCAACCATATGTGAACGAAATTGTTATTGCTAACAAAACGAAGATTTCTGTGGATTGTTGTGGTGAAACCCAGATAACAACAATAGTGACAAGTGGAGAATATGAAATATCAGTCACAGATGTGTTGTACGTGCCCAGTCTTGCTACGAACTTGTTGTCAGTCAGCCAGCTTATTAAGAAAGGTAATCGAGTAAAGTTTACTGATAATCACTGTAAGATTTATAATAAAAGAAATGAATTGATTGGGATGGCGGAGTTGGTTGACGGTGTTTACAAATTGAATGTGAAACATTTGGATTGTTTGTTTACACCAGTTTCGGGGCGTGTATGGCATCGAAGATTTGCGCATTTGAATAGCACTGATCTTGACAAGATGAGAGATGGTGCAGTTATAGGGATGACATACACAGATAAGTCCCAAGTGAACCAAACGAACTGTGTTGTGTGCTGTGAAGGGAAGCAGGCACGGTTACCATTCTCGCAAACTGGTAACAGAAGTGAAGAACTGCTCCATATAGTGCATGCAGATATTTGCGGTCCGATGGAAACAAAGTCAATTGGAGGATCCAAGTATTTTTTGTTGTTTGTGGATGACAGAAATAGAATAGTCTGTGTCTATTTCCTCAAGACGAAGGATCAGGCTCTAGATCGGTTCAGAGCATTCAAGAATATGAGTGAGAACCAGACAGGGAAACGAATCAAGATCCTTAGGAGTGACAATGGGTTAGAGTTTTGCAATAAGCAGTTTGACAAGTATTTGGAACAAGAAGGAATATTGCATCAGAAAACTAACCCATATACCCCACAGCAAAATGGAATGTGCGAGAGGCTTAACCGTACAGTGGTAGAGAAAGCCAAATGTTTGTTGTTTGATGCAGGATTAAGCAAAAGATATTGGGCAGAAGCAGTAAACACTGCAGTTTATCTGAGAAATCGATCAATTGCTTCAGGATTAAACAACCAAACACCATTTGAAATGTGTACAGGAGAAAAGCCTGATGTCAGTCATCTACGAATATTTGGTAGTAAAGTAATGGTACACACACCAAAAGAAAAAAGACTGAAGTGGGATAAGAAAGCAACTCAATTTATTTTGGTTGGGTATCCAGATAATGTGAAAAGATATCGATTGTACAATCCCAACAATAACACAATAACTACCAGTCGAGATATTGTCGTGATTGAGGAGGGGAATTGTGCTACTGAGGTTCCAGTGAACATAGTTGAATCGAGTCTTGATTTTGTGGTACCGGATGTTGGAGTTACACCAGAAACAGTGGGAGATGCAAGTGACAGTTTACCAGAAATGTCCAGAGAGTCCAGTTCCGGGGCAGTTGAGGATGTAGCCAGCGGTTATCCAGGCAGCACCAGTTCCGAGGAAGATGAGTTTGTTGATGTTCAAGAAGTCCCCACTGCAGTTCCAGAGCATCCGGTAGTACCAGGAGAATCAGGTCTTGGGGAAAGGCCTCGTCGTGTTAGCAAAAAGCCAGAGAGGTATGGTTTCACTAGCATAAGTAGCAGTAGCGAAGTGGATTTTAATGAAATATCACTT